>OX453090.1:4123932-4557871 GCA_949708635.1 Hirtodrosophila cameraria | reverse complement strand
CTATAAACTAAAATATATAGAAATCCTCAAAATGTTCTCAAATGCTGTTGAGCTGAGAGCGCAGCGAGTCGGAGCATAAGCTTCTCGGGGTGAGAAAAGCATTTAAGCAAATGATTGATCGTTAGTTTAAATTGGTTGTTAATAATCACAATTGATTTTATTATACCAAAATCTTTAAGTACTTTTAACACCCAACACAGGTATAAGCTAGGAAGCCACGCAACACAAATATTTAAAAAAAATGTTATATATTATATATTTATATATATATATATATATATATATTTATATATATATATATATATATATATAACACCTCTAAGCGAGGTTAAAGTCTGGTGACGATGCATATTTAAGCCAGAAAACTTCAGCCAAAATGTACAAAAAAAAAACGTTTTTTTCACTTTTAATAGTTTTTCACCTGAGTGTTTTAAGAAAAAACTGCCGAGGTAAGCTTAAATGCTCTTAAAACACCTTTCCATTGAAGAACGTGTCTGTAGCTGTTTTGGTTTGGAAACTGTGGGCGTGTCAATTCTAGCGGTTTTTAGCGTTTTCCCGTTAAACTAAGAAAACCAATTTTTTTAAATTTGACTATTTTAAAGATTTGGAGTTAAAGATTTTGTATGTGTAATATATCTATTTTGGAAGGGTTTTCTTTTTTGATATTTTTCTAAAATCATTTATTATAAATATATGCCATATAAGTATGCACATGTATATACGTAATTGATATGATCCAACTATCAAGATTATACATGTTATTCTATCAACGAGCTACCTGCTAAGCTTTAGGTCCTAAAGCAGAGTTTGGTAAGCTTTAAGATCGACTGTGCAAAGTTTAAATGTGCAAATCTTTAATTTGTAGAAACTTATAAAGCAGTACTTATTTTAGTTTGACAATAATTAAAAAAAAAAATAATTCTGATTAAATAAATGTCAAAAAGTATGCCATAAAATATACAAAATTGATGTTCCAATTAAGATTATAATTTTCTAAAATCATACTAAAATTGTCATAAATATCTGAATAAAGTATGCCATTTAGCCAGCTTAGAATTTACACACACCTTTAACACACACAAACTTTGTCAAAAGACACAATTTACTGAACATTGAAAGCAGTCCCTAAAAATAAATAATATTGGTAAAATGCCATCGATTCAGTTGAGTCAATCAGCTTCGATCATTAGCTGAGGTCATTAAAGGCATTAAAATCGAAACACCCCTTGTTGCCACATGCTAATGCCATAGAGAATGCAAGAAAGCAAGATCTCAAAAGACAGAAATCATGTAAAAATAAAACGAAATACCATCCAAATGTTTCCGTACTTCGACTTCTACTTTTAATGATAGAACGGCAACAATTTTAAAACTGGTGGAGGAACAAAACCATTTACTATATATGAAGTTTTACTGTTTGAAATATTTCTAAAAAACAATTTCTGAATAAATAAATAAAATATCTTAAAGAATCTAAAAATTGGCCATCAAATTCACCCTATATTTGTGTAAGAAAGTTGTATAGATAACGCAAAAAAGTAGCCATATCAGACTCTATAAAGTAGGAACAAAGTACAAACGAGCTTTAAAATCTATTGAATTAGAAAAGTATACGATACTATTTGTTATATATTATTATTATAAGCATACCTTAAATTTTGGATATGATTCTGAAGTTTGTTCGTACCGAAATTATGTTTCTCAAAGTATTCGATTATGTGTGATTATTATTTTGTTTAATCTATATTATGATCTCGTTTTAAATGTCAGATATCTGTAATGAATAAAACTAAACTAATGTTGTCAAAGATCGACTCCGAAAGCAGATGTTCTGCAGCTGCAGTTCGATTTTCGTGTGAGCTTTTTTGTTGTTGTCCAATTTTGGTCATTTTGACCATTTCTAGCCGCTAGTTTTCGTGACTAATTAGCGAAATTTGCGACATCATTGGACATGACATCGGCTTTGGTCTAACGATACATAACATACATACATATATGTTCGAGTGTCTGCGCTCGAATAAAAATACATACATATATAAAAATATGCTGCCATTTCATATTAGGCACTTCTGTATGGCCTTCAACGTCCAAACCCTTGAGCTAGTTAGGCAATTGGTTGGTCAGCCTGAGAACCTACCCCAACCCCTACCTACTAGCCACTACCCCCATCGATGCTATTGTATATTGTCATGCATTTGTATCATCAGCTAGTCGCACTGATTTGAGTGCTTTCCAATTAGAAACTCGCATGCGATGTTTATGTTGATGTCGAGTCGATGTCAATGCTTCCCATATGTTTCATATGCGGCTGTTTTTAATGATACCCTGTAGAACAAATGAACAGCGAGCATATTGATTTCACACAAGTCTTATTGTTTACAAAAACAAGAAAGAAATGTTATATACACCCTTGCTATGGCAGCTATAAGTTGTAGTGATCCGATTTTGATCAAATTTTGCCAACATGTGTACAGCGTGCTTTAATTTAGATATTGTGAGTTAAGTCGAGATATTTTGAAAAACAAAGAAGTTTTTCGTACAGTAACCTTTTTTCAACCGATCGTTCTTATGGTCCGATCTGGCCAATTCTGACATATGTAGTGCTTGTAGAAAGAAGATGCATCTGTGTTAAGTTTCATAACTATAGCTCTAAAACTGAGGGACTAGTTCTCATACAAACAGACAGACAGATGGACAGACGGACATGACGGACATGACTCGACTGTTGAGGCTCTTCACGAATATAAAATTTTTTTTTCTGAGACGTTCCCTTCAATGCTTTACACATTTCGTTACAGAATTATACTACTCTCTGCAAGGGTATAAAAAGGTAAACTGCTGTTGGCGCCAAAAGAAAAGTGTGGCGAATTTCTTATTTTTAGTGAATATTTTTTCCAATTGTACTTTTTGAGATTGTAGCTAATTAAATGTTTACATGCGCTTTTCATGCTGCGTAGAATGAACAGGGCATCTATAAGTCGATATGTTTAAAAGTTTCACTGCAGGGTAAAAGGCACAAGGAGAGCAGGCAAGGAAGAGAGAGAGGGAGAGAGAGAGAGCATAGAATGAAAATTCATGGCCGGGAAAACGAAAAGTGCACAGACAAACCGCGATGCAAAGGCAAACATAAAAAGAGAGCGGGCGAGGAGGAGGCCGAGAGAGAGAGAGAGAAAAGGCGCACTGTTGCGTATCTGCAAGATACAAAAGCGAAGCAAAGCAAAGCGAGACGCAACTGAGCTAACTGTAAGATCGCAACCGTCGCTGTCGCCCTCGCTGCTGTCGCTGTCGCTGTCGGTGTCGCTGTCGCTGCTGGCGTCGCCGGCGTCTGTTGTGCTTCTGAATCATTGTGCAATTTCTCGTTGAGTACGCCGGACGTGCCACACGCTGCCGCAACTGTGTGCCACACAACAAAAAAAGCAAGCAACATCGAAAGTCGCGTCATTCGCAGAACGTCACATTTGAGAATTTTTTTTTGAATACTCGCGCCGCCTGTGTATGTGTCTGTGTTAGTGTGTGTGTGTGCTCTACATTTTCTTTTATTTTTCTTTTTATTTATTGTGTGGTCTCTGTGTGTTGCACTTTATTATTTATTTGGGATTTTGTTATGCAGCGCCATTTGTTGAATTCATTTTTAACTTAATTGAGAATGATTCGAAACAATACGAGTCCGCATTTGTATATATTCGCATCCGCAACCCAAAACACACAGCTCTAAAAAGTTATTTCAAAATAGTGTTGGCCATATGAATTTGGCTTAAATTCGAAATCCAAAATCCGTTTGCTCCTGTGCTGCTTAAAATTAAAATGATGTTGCCACAAAACACATAAGTCCAAAAGATCCAACAGATCAAAAACGACAACAACAAAAAAACGAAAACTTTTGCAATTAACATAAATTCGCCTATAATGAAACTGTGGAAATCAAAAAAGCCTATTGGTGGCTGTGTGCCCGGCAAGTCCAGCGTCTTGAAGCAGGAACAGGAGCTTGCAACCAAGCAGCAGCAGCAACAACAACAACAACAACAACAACAACAGCAGCTGCAACTCGAGAGCAATGCCATTGCGCTGGCGCCGATGCTATCCGGTAAGAGCTTGCAACATACATACACATTAACATATTACTTTCATAACTTACGAATTTCAAATCAATCACAAAAACGAATTGCTTCTGTTTTTATACTCTGCTTCTAAGCGGCCAAGCAGTATATTGGGTTTGTTTAGACCTTAGAATATATGTATAACTTTTTTCACTTACAAATTTCAAATCAATCAATCGATTAGCTTTCTGTTTATATACTCTATTCATTAATGGAAATGGAGTATGTTGTGTTTGTTAAGCGCTAACAGTATATCTATTACTTCAATAACTTTCCCATATCATATCAATCATGATGTGTGGCCGGCTGTTACGAGTAGCTTCTGTTTTGTATACTCTATTTCTTAAATGTTTGGTTTACAAAGAACCATTTTCAAATCTTGTATTTGTAAACTCGGTTCCTAGTTGGTATATTAGTATATAAAGTTATAAAAGAGCCTTTAAAAGATTGAATTCTTACTTATCTTTTAAATATCAAATCAATCAAGATGTGCGGCTTACTTCTATAAAGTGCCTTCTGCTTTTATACTCTATTCCTTTTTGGAAAATGTGTAAATTGTGGTTAGCTAGCTATATATTCTACATTTCAATATATAAGTTCATAAATGTTAATTTTTCTCGTCAATCATGATGGGTGTCCCATGTATGTACACAGAAAATGGTGTATATTTCGCGTACAACTTCTTTGCGATGATCTAAAATGTCAATCATGATGTACAGCTATACGTAGAACTTGCTTATATACTCTGCTCCCAAAGAGAAAGAGTTTTTATTTCAAGTTGTTTGTCTATCTGTCTGTATATACGAAGAAATATTTTATTTTTCCAAAGACATGAGCTTTATAACTATTCATTTTCAAATCAATCATGATGTGAACCAATTTTTGTAATACCTTGGCTGGTTGTGGCAATGTGTAACATCAAAAATTTTTCAGATCGATAGCTTTGTACAAGAACAGAATGAGAATGTATAAGTTGTCATCGATATCCGATGGCTTAACAATATATATTGCCATCAATCATGATGTACGTCTTTCTTTAACTACTCTTCTAGCATTATTAATTTGCCTAAAAGGTTGCACTCAAAACAGAGTATATTGCTGTCGGGCGCAGCCAGCTGATCTATTCTAATTTGTTGTTTTCTTTTTGTATTATATTTTTTTGGGTTTTTCTTCGATTTCCCGTTGCTCAGGGTTATCGCATTTCCGCTCAAGGTGCGTCCCGCCGCCATTAAATGGCCCTCAAGTGCCACAAGCGAACGCTTCGAGTTTTTCTAAGTTTTCCACGTTTTTCCCCAAGCACTACGCACTGTCTACTGTTTTGTATTCGTACTGTGCGTATTTGTATCTGTAAGATACATGTGCGCTGGGCAGCAGCAGACAGCTCTGCTCTGGTCGCTGTTGGTCGCAGTTGGTCGCGATTTGGCTGGCAAGTTGATGTTGATGACTTGGCCGACTCTTTCAGCAGCAACATGTTTGACATTTTCAATTAAAAATAATTGCTCGCATTTCGTTTTTATTTCAAAGCTAAATTTTCACTGCAATTTGTCAATTTCGTGCACTGTGCATGCGTATCTTTTACTTCGTTTTGTAAGTGTGTGTGTGTGTGTGTGTTTAAATGTGTGTGTGTGGGCTTGTAATGGAAATGGAGACACAATGACCTGACCACACTGATTCTCCATTAAGTTTCTTGAAATATGGTGTAGTCTCAGCATTGAATGCAGCTTAAGAAGCTAGGGTTTTGTGTTTTCGCAGCGGTTCCTGAACGAATATGTTCAGAAACTTGTTTCATTTTAAAAATATTCCTTTTAGGTATGTTATCTTGAAATTACTTAGATTCAAACTTATTGCTGAATTTGGTTGAAACATTTATAAAGAGTTTTTCATACATAATCAAAATTTTGGCGCGATCTAGGGCATTCATTAGATATTGATACAATTTCACCAAACTATAAAGAATATAATAAAACAATTTTTGAGTTTGATTGAGACATGTGTAAAACTAAAAGTGATTTTCATGCAAAAAATTATTCTTCTACCGATTTTTCATATGACAGCTATAAGATATAGTAGACTATAGACTATTATACTTAAACTCAAAATTGATCTTGGAAAACCCAATTTTCGAGCGACCATTCCTTTGACAGCTATATGTTATAGTAAACCGATTCGTCCGGTAAAAAAAAACAATATTTGGCGAACAAAACTTCTTCCCAAAGTTATGCTTTTAAAATTGGCATAGAGCTCTAAAAAAATAAGTTTTATCTCGATTCATCCAGCTTGTTAAAATACAAATTTTATTTAAATCTATATCTCTCTTAAAATGTATAATTTAAGATCTATAGCTTGAATGGGCCTCGAACCTCGTAACCTATGCATCAAGAGCCAAACATCGTACAACTTGAAATAATAACAAAATCTTATTCGAAACGTTTTTTATGGCGTTTAATTCCTACCCAATTTGCGGTTTCTAAGTCAAAGCAAATCTTCAAAAAAAATATTGCAGCAATTTGTGAGTTTTATTTGTTCTGCGCTGTGGAAACACTAGAAAAGACTCACGATTCTCGACTTATATGATATCAAGCTTGGAGATACTTAGGATTGCTGGGATTCATTGGAATGGATTGGAATGGGTTGGAATGGGTTGGCATGGGTTGGGTTGGGTTGGGGAGTTAAGCGAGTTGGAAGAGTTATGGCACATAACGTTTAACCCGGCGACCGAAGTGCTCAGCTTTAACTGAACTCTTAATGAATGAATGAATGAAAACGAGATGGGTGAGGCGATGTGGTAGTCTATCTCGATACAAAGTACTTGCAGCGGTAGCTGTATCTGTGAATGTAGCTGTATCTTTAGCTGTATCTGTATCTGCATCTGCACATTAACGCATACAGCTGGTAGAAAAGAGAGGGGCGGGATGTGTGTGTGTGTAAGCTTAAATTGCATTTGATGAATTTATGGCATGGCAAGCGTAATTAAGCATTTAATTAAATATTTGTGATGCGGCGCATTGTTGGCTACAGCTTCACATATATTTACAGATACAGATACATTTGCCACAACAGCAACAGCAACAATATCAACAGCTTCTTCTACAATAATTTGTTTGCCTAATCTGCTTGCGCGGAATGTGCCACAGATTGGCTATGTTGCACACAGCTATTTTGTGTTTGTTGTTTTTGTTTGTGCTTGCAACAGCAGCAGCGCCCATTAGAAAGACAATGGGCCACCCAATACTGCTCGTTGATAGGCGGCAATAGATAAAGATACAAATAGCGCCAATTGTCACAACTAAGTACAAGATACAAAAATATATATACATATAGATAGATAGATAGATAAACAAAGGCGGCAACTCATAAGTGGTTGGATTGTCAGTTAGCTTGGATGGATGGATGGATGGATGGATGCATGGTTCGAATCGCTTGGCCAGATGTCACTTGTTTACACAACAACAGCAACAACAACAACATTTACACTCTACACTCGCAAGGGTCTCTGTCTGTGTGTGTGTAAACAAGGCCTGGGAAAATTGAAAGGTGTGCAGTGTCAATGAACCAATAAAACCAAATGGCTCCAGATTGACATATATTCATCAATCTATCTTAAACAGACACCCTTAGTCACCATGCCCCTACCCACCCTCACACCCACTTATCGATACACCTTCGCTTGCTTCCTGCTGCACACACAAATACACGAAAGTCATGTTAAATTTGGAATTTATTAAAATAAAGAAAAATAAGATATTAATGGAAACGAGAATAGTTGTAATAGTATTGAATTCGATTTTCAAAATAAGATGATCCAAATCTATGCCGTGGATATTCCAGAGCACGTTGCGATCCTGAACATCTTCAGAAATCAGAGGGAAATTGCGGAGATATCCTGCTGCAAATACGCCAAGGAACTTGAACTTCTAGATATTCAAAAGGCAATTCTTTGATCCTGCGTGCGGTCAACGAGAGTTCCGACGATTTGGCGGGCTTGGAATATGTTTGGTGCTTTCACATCTTACCAATATCCTTGCGGGAGCTGGGGTCCACCATCGATCTGTCAAATTCATACTGTGGAAATTCCAGAGCACTTTGCGATCCTTGACATCTTCAGAAGAGAAATTGCGGAAGGAGCCCTCTGGGTGGAAATACTTCTGCGAATCAGCCAAGGGGAGACTGTGTGCGGTCAACGAGGATTCTGCGTCGACATCGTACCAATATCCTTGCGGGAGCTGGGGTCTACCATAGCACGTTGCTATCCTGAACATCGTTAGCAGAGGGAACTTGAAAATCAGATATTCAGATGCAATTCTTTGATCCTGAGTGCGGGTCAACCACCATCTTTGCCATATTTCGTGCCTTCATGGTAAAAGGAAACGGCGACCGGTTGACATCACGATATGGCTCTTCCAGCCAAGCCAAATATGAAGGTGAAGCTCACCCACAATCCGCTGCTCCATGTGTTGGTAAAAAGCAGCCGGTAAATTGAATTTTTGGTTGAAGAGCTCCGTCAAATGTAGCGAAGGAGCACCCGAAGTGCATGTCTTGAGCTAAAATGTACTTGCCTCACGCCTACATTCATTCGTTGGTGGTACCACAGATTATTGTGGCTGTTATTGAGTGTTTAGTTAAGTTTACTGAAGTTTGAATTCAAGAAGAGGTTCGAACTATTTAAAATTTTCTTTCTTATATTCAATATAAGATAGTTTCCTTTATACCCCGTAGCACCTCCTTTGTATTCAAACTTCAGCCCTGTTTACTAAACACTAAATTACAACAACAAAGCTATGGCACCACCACCGAATAAATGGAAACGTAAGGCAACTATATTTGAGCTCGGGTCATGCACTTTGGATGCTCCCACGCTTCAGTTGACGAAGTCCATCATCCAGAAGTTCAATGAACATGCTGCTCTTATGCAACACACGGTGTAGCGGATTCTGGGTGAGCTCCATTTTCATATTTTGCTTGGTTGGCAAAGACCAATTTCAGGCAGCTACAAAAAAAAAAAAGAAGGAATATTGTATTAATAAAAGATAGTTTTCGTCTACTTTCAGAGAAATGAATATTTAGTTAAATTGAAAACAAGCTAAGCTATTCACTGTCAGATTCTAAGCTAACAGCCTACTATTCCATTTTGTTTTTATTTCTGGCAATTTGATAAACTGAAAAAACAACAAAATTTACAAATTATAATGTGCATGAATTTATGAAATTATGTAGATGACAAAATTAGAAGCCAAGTCAATTTGCATGGGCGTCAAAAGAACTGCAGCTAGTTTTGAGTTTAAAGATATGTTAGATAAGTTATATACATATTAATTTTACGAGTTGCATTTGGGGAACATGATTAATTGAACATCGGAAACAGAAATGTTGCTATAATAAAAGCTCGAAAATAGATTTTAAAAAAAGGAATGCAATGCGCTTTAATGGCTAATAAATTGAAAATAAACAAAATTTCTAAACTCAAAAAGCAAAATGATTTTTAGGAAAATAGAAAATAGTTTCCATGCCTGGCAAACTTACACGTCCATCAACAGGTCATTTAAATTGTTGGCGACACTTCATTGTTGATGGGTTTATTTCGAATCTGGCATTGACTTGGGACCCAGAGCCATCAGATTTACCAAAAGGGACTTTGGGATTTCGAGTATTGCAATAAAAATCTCTCTAGCCTGTCATTTTCTAAAGGGGGCCCATATGAGGGTTGCTTGGGGGATTTTCCTAATGCTGCGTTGTACTTTTCCCAACTGCATTCAATGAACCTCTGAACGCATGGGGGCATAGTGACTTGGGAATCAGAACTCTGAGGGGGTGGGTGTGCTCAGGGGTAGGGGCGGAACGGAACTGAAAAGACGACGCGTTTTCTGGCAAATGAGTAAACAGTAAAATTTGTTTTTCCTATACTATATCCCCCGACAGCAGACATATGAAAAATCGCTGAAATGCCATGATTTTTAGACAATCGAACAATTTGTTGTGTGTGTGTGTGTGTGTGTGTGCGTGTATTTGATATTTGTTTTTTTCGCCAAGTGTAAACAAAACGGAGCAGAGCTGCTGCCATAAGTGCGGTAAGAGCCACAGAGAAGCTGCCACAACAATTTGACGCAATTCGTAACGAAATGAGCACAGGCCACCCGCTACCCCGTCCTCTGCTGCTGCCCCTGCCCCTCCTACCCCACACAGCTGTAGCAATTGCAGCATTTGTTTTTGTTTATGCAACAAACATACACACGCTTCTGCAATTCCGAGTGGTACTCTTTTGTTTTTTTTTTTTCTTTTCGGTTGACGCGGCAAATCCTTTCGGGTGTTGCACTCATTAACGTTGCCACACCAAACGGATGCAACAATGGGCGACAACTGCAACAGCTACAGTTGCAACAACAGCCGCAGCAACATCAGCTGAGCATATTGACTGAGAAGCATGGCAAAGGCAAATGACATTGACTATTGCCTGGCACAGTGGAACCAGCGTATTCAAAGTTAATATTCAAATTTGTTTTCAAAAATTAGGATGAAAATCAATTTAATGTATTTGTTCTAATGAATAAATGTTATATGTCGCACCATCGTACTGCAAGTTCACAGTTGTCGTTATCGTTGATGTTGCAAGTTGCAAGTTGCAACTGCTGTGGCAATTGTTGCAGTTTGTTTACTTTTGTGCGCGAAATCTGCAACAACGTCACTCAACAACAAACACACACATACACGTAAACACGTACACACGTACACACACACACACATAAACTCCCTATAAAATCTATTTAGAATTGAAAATACATAAATATTTGAAAAAAGTCTGCGTACAAAGGCTGTGCATTGTATTCGTCGATTTCAGCTACTGCATACACATGCATGGGCGTGGTGGGGCTTGCAATTAGCAAAGGGGCTCAAAAAATGCATTGGGTTGCATTGCGTTTCCCAAAATTGTTCCATTCACTACTCACATGTTACTCCATAACTTTCTTTAGACTTGAGCCGATCCAATATTATATCGTTAGTTCACTTATAACATAAATAAATTTAGAAAAAAAAGGACTGTTACTGAAATAAATAAATTGTGAAACTTTTCACAATTGATGTTAACACGACTGCTGCTCAAATTCGAATGAACAATTTTCAGAACTGAAATCTGTATGCCTTTTTTATAAATTTGTTTTTTTTTGCAAAGCATGCTTTGGTTTAGAAATTATATGTTCCTTTTTGCTTTGACAATGCCTTTGAAAATTTGCTTAAAGTTCTATTAATTTAAGGTCAATCCCCAAATTTGTTAATCTTCTTATTCGCAATCTAAATAGATCTGATAATAAGTGTTCTATAATATCAAAAATTACCTATTTTTTATAGAATTTTGTTGTTTCCATGCGGAATATCTTTTGCTTGCGATTTCTCATCAGTTGGTTTAATAATTTATTCTATTCCTAAAATTTATATTTGTCTCTTTGTTAGGAAAACTAGTCTTGTTTCCTATTTTGGCAGAGAAATATAAAATCACTTTCAATTTCTGCATTTTAACGGATTGTGATCATTATGAGATTAAAAAAATTCCAAAAGTGAAAAAATCCCCAAAACAAGTAAAACTGCATTAATTTCTCGATTCAAGTTCTCGAGGTTTCAGTCTGTTCTAGTCTGGCTACGCCCATGGATTCACATGGATACGTGCCTCTCCACTGTTGCACCAAACATGTCCATAGCCCTTCTGAGTGTGTGTGTGTGTGTGTGTGTTTGAATGCATCGTTTTGGTTCTTTTGGAGGCTGTGGCAGGAAAAACTGTCACAATTTTCAACGTTTGCTAAAAATAGGTAAACAAAAACAAAACGAAACAAACACAAAGGCAAAGGCAGCCAAATTATCATCAACAGCTACATCAACATCATCATCATCTTCGTCATCATCATTATCAACATCAACATCCACACGATTAATGTAATTTGTTGTTGCTGTTGTTGTTATTTTGTTTTGGTTGCACTGCGCGTTTTTGTTGTCGTCTACCGTTTGGATTAATTTGTAGAGTCTGTCAGAGGCGTCGACTGCACCCCATCCCCCACCACCCTATTGCCCGCCTCTTGTTTCAACCTCTACTCTCCCCATCTCTTCCGACTACCCGCGACTCCATGAGCCATTCCCCACACACATTCAACATAATTATTGTCTGTTGCCGGGCGCATCTGTATCTGCAACTGCGTTTGTATCTGTATCTGCAACTGCATTTGTATCTGTATCTTGTATCTGTATCTGCATGACATCCAACATCCATGGCTTCGATGTCACCGTCGCTGTCGTCGTCGCCGTCGTCGTCGCCGTCGTCGTCAGTCTTGCGATTTTTGTCAACGCCCTCTGCACGTGTTAATTATGAATGCTGAGAATGCTGCTCTGTGTGTTCTCAGAGCTATGCGACTCAGAAATATTTGTGCAGGCCGACGCAGAAAAAAAGCTATAGGTATAGTAGATACAATACCTACATATTCCCATTTTGCCTCTCTATTCAATTCATTCATAAGGTAATGTAATTGGAGCAACTTCAACAATGCTATTGATAATAGCGTGTGTTGCATTGCGTTTTCCAAAATTTCCCCATTCTTTACTCACATATTGCTTTACTCCATAACTTTCTTTAGACTTGAGCCGATCCAATATAATATAGATAGTTCACTTATAACATAAATAAATTTAGAAAAAAAGGACTGTTACTGAAATAAATAAATTTTGAAACTTTTCACAATTGATGTTAACACGACTGCTGCTCAAATTCGAATGAACAATTTTCAGAACTGAAATCTGTATGCCTTTTTTATAAATTTGTTTTTTTTGCAAAGCATGCTTTGTTTTAGAAATTTTATGTTCCTTTTTGCTTTGACAATGCCTTTAAAAATTTGCTTAAAATACTATTAATTTAATGTCAATCCCCAAATTTGTTAATCTTCTTATTCGCAATCTAAATAGATCTGATAAAAAGGGTTCTATAATATCAAAAATGTGCTATTTTTCAGAATTTTGTGGTTTTCGTGCGGAATACCACCAGTTGCTTTTATAATTTATTCTTTTCTTAAAATTTATATTTGTTTCTTTGCTAGGAAACTTTCAATCTCTTTTAACTTCTGCTGCCAAATCAATGAGAAATGATTTTCAACTTGTATTTAGCGATTTCGATGCGGAATGTATTATAATATTTTGTACGCCCCCAACTAATTGACTTTCCCAGTTATTGATGGGTCGAAACAAACGCCTTTCATTATGTCAACAGTAAAAATTGAAATATAGATAGATAGAAATGCATATACATACATATCGACTCAAATGGTAATTGCAGCTGCCCAGGGGATGTGGAAGGGGATAGGTAATGGAGGTGGGGAGGGCAGGGTATGGAAGGGAAGGTAAAGGAACCTTATCTCAAAACGAAAGTCAAATACCCGAAACTCTGTACGTGCGCGGCTTGTGCGGCGAGGGATTGGTTATGGGCTATTAACATTTTGGGGGCATAAATCTGTGCCCCTTACGGTTGCAAGTACAAAGTACTATGTGAGCTCGAATTTGAGTATGTTTAAGATAAGAGTAGTGCTACAAAATTATTAGCTTTCAACTCTATATACTCGTACATAGTGGAAAAAAACGTAGCTGGGGAAATTTGTGGAATTTAGTTTGCTTTGTGCAAGCGATATTGTTGTATTTGTTGCATGTTTTATTTGCATGGCTCTTTATTAAGTTCATATATATAAATATGAGGGTACAACCCTTGGCTTTTCTACCTCCCCCTCCCCACTTTGGTATGCCCTCTGCTCCTTTAACACCAACTGACGCCTCGGCGACAACAACTCGAATGGGCATAAATCAATTTTGATGCAGAACGCAAAATATTTTCCATCCAAACGACGTCATATAATGAGGCAGATATACAACCATATTGTAGCTAGTACAAACGAGTCTTAACAGACATTTATATTATACATATATAACATACATATACATATACCATATATATCATATGGCATATGAAATGCTCAGCAAGTCATGAGGCATGACTCTGTCTCCCGCATACTTTAGATATTCCTCCTATCTTTTGTCCATTCACAATTCACATTTAATGCAGGGCTACGCAGTTTTAAAAAAGTGCAACTGAAACGGTTGGAAAACCGCTAATATTCCTTACAAATACTAAAATCTTAAACATTTAGTTAAAATTTAATCTGAAACTTAAAGTAATAGAAATAAAGTACATGTTCTAAGTTCCTCATTTCGAAAGTTCCATAGTTCTTCGGCGTGCCAAAGATATATGTATACCCTTCTTAATTGCATAAGAAAACTTAATTTTCAACAGATTGTTCCTATGGCAGCTATATGTTATAGTGGTCCGATCTGGCCAATTCAACTAAAGGTACTACCTGCAGAAACAAGAAGCATCTGTGACAAGTTTCATCAAGATAGCTCTAGAACAAAATCCTGAAAAACGCATATAAACAGACAGACGGACATGACGGACAAGATTCGGCTGTTGACGCTGAACAAGATTATACACTTTTTTCGACCAATCTAAATACTGGTTTTGAACTAGTTCATTTGATTATTCATTCACAGCTACAGTTCAGCCCTGCTGACTCCGTTTTTTATGGCACTCATCAAATGAATGTCAACGTCTTGCTAAATACTTGAGGATCACAATGCACAGTAGCCAACAAATGCGGCATGCCACCGCTACATGCAACACTCTGCCTGCGAATGTCTTTTTTTTTTTTGCACGCAATACTTGCGCCTTTGCCTCCGTTGTCCTCACACTGCTCCCCCTTCAGCACCACCTCCTCCACCACATTACCAGCTCAGTTCAGTTCAGTTTTAGTTCAGCTCAGTTCAGCGGCTGTTGCACTTTGGCTGCATCCGCTCTGCCCTTGCAACTCTGTCCAGCCCACTGTCCCCTTGCCCCCTGCACCTAGTGGCAACGCCGCGCTTTGTTGCGGCTTTTTATCAGATGTTGACATTTTTTTTTTTGCGCTCGCGGAACCACACATGAGTTCATTTGCAATAATTGGTTTTTCTTGTTGTCTTCGCTCTGCCTTGGAACGCCTTCTCCCCCCTCCCTTTATTTTTTGTTTCAACTGGGCCCCCCCTCCCTTTGGAAATTTTTGACATATTTTCCTGGTGAAACGCACAGAAGGCTGCTGTTCAGTAACTGTCGTCCATTATGAAGTGTGAGTTTAATGGACACATGAATAAACTTCCAGGGCGAGGCAACTAGTCCATTGCCTTGTTCTACTTAGATGAGTACCCGTTCCCAATTACACTCAAAATAAAAACTATCTTTAATCAAGTTTCCTTGGAAACAAGAAAGAAATGTTATCTTCGGCATGTTGAAGATATATACCCTTGCAAAAAAGATTTGCATAAGAAAATTTATTTTTCAACTGATTGTTCCTATGGCACCTAAAAGATATAGTCACCCGATTTTGATAAAATTTGGTCGACATGTTTAGAAGGTGCTTTAATTTAGATATAGTGAGTTTGGTCGAGATACGCCAAAGTTTTTCTTATAAGATAAAGTGATCCGATTTTGATAAAATGTGGTCAACATGTTTAGAAGGTGCTTTAATTGAGATATATTGAGTTTGGTCGAGATATTTTATAAAACACATAAGTTTTTCATACAAAAACTTATTTTCAACCGATCGTTCTTATGGCAGCTATAAGATATATAAGTCCGACTTTGATGGCAATTTGTCATCATTTATAAACTGTCCTTAAACTTAGGTTTAGTGAGTTTGGTTGAGGTTTAAAAAAAATCCAAATTTTGTAATCTTCATGTCTCTTTGTATGCGAAAGCCTAATATTTAAATTTTCGAAATTGCAGAATAGTGTAAAATTACTAAAACTCATATTTTTAAGAGAAATTCAGCAGTGTTTTTCTAATGGTTTCAAAGCTTATCCCAACATATACATTTCTCTAAGTGTACTTACCATATCAATATTTTGTTGAGCATTTCTGGAAGACAGGTCTCACTCTAAATTAAGTTGTTTATTGCATCAGCTCTCCACTGGACTCGTAAGCATAACAAAGCCGTCGAGCTGTCAATGCTATCCAAGTAGTATATGGTAAATACATACATCAATCAATCGCCATAGCTTGAGTGACCCACATTGAAATGAAGAGTGTGCACCTGTCAAAGTGAAGAATATAGTAAACAGATTTTTACAGAATTTTACTAAAGTTTTGCAAAAGAACACATCAAAACAAAACAATCAACGTCTCCAGTTAAAAGATACTTATTTGAGATGATTAACAAAAGAATGTGTTCATTGCGCCAGAAGGAGATTACAGATCAATGTTGTGTGTAGAGAGTAAGAGAGTGAAAGTGTTCGCAGGAAAACTGTTTGTTTGAGTTTTGAATGATGTCTATTTTCAAAGTAAATGTGGCAGAGCGCCCTGTGGAATGTCTTCTTCACTGCAAATGTACCGCAAATGGTGGTGGCCCACAATGAAAACAACGACAACAACAACAAAAAACAGACCCCCAGCGATCTGTTCTATCGAACTATATGTAGAATAGTCGTCTGTCAGTCACTCAATCCGTCAGTTTCTTCAGTTTTAAGTTGAATTCTTTGCCTGGGCGGCCTTCAAGTACTCTCCAATAGAGTTGCTTTCAATTGTTCCGAATCAGTTCACATAGTTCCAATGTTGCAAACTGAATAAAAAAAACTATATTCCTGAACTAGTTTCTTCGTTTACTAATTTGTATTGTATTTCAATTAAAGTTTAGAAAATGGTGTAAAATTGGATTAATTGAAAAAAAATCTAAAATCTAGTTCGTTCTGCAAATATTTAGCTAGAGAACTGTTTCCAAAATTTGAACTACAATATTTAGCTCTACCATGCGGTTGTCTGTCTATTTTATTCAACCTGCCAAGTGATCCGTAATCTATATATATTTATATTTATATTTGCCAGGATTAGCAGCTAAACCAGGAAGTGGCAAGTGCACCCGCTTCCTCTTTCACTCTCTTTACCTCTCTGCAGCTACAGCTCCCGCTCACCCTCATCCTAACCATAAGCCTCCATCCCTACCGCCTACCAAGCAAAGGCAATGGCAATGTTGCGGCTGAGCGCAATTTCCGCCATTTGGGCATCGCCTTGCAACGTGCAACGTGCAACTGTCGCAGATAAATTTAACTGCGTCTGCTACACCGCGCAACATAGAATACAGCCGAGTGGCCATAAAACCGAGTAAAAGCTACACAACACCAAAATAGTATTATATTCTTTAATGGTCTTACCCCGACGTTGTTATTCCAGACTCCGTTTCAAAAACGGAACTGCAAATGTCATCGCAAATTTGCAGGCCAATTTGCAATTTTCTTAATGAAGTCACCAAAAATAATCTTGCCAAGTTGAAAACATAATTATGTGATTATAATCTGCTTGCTTTTTAAGTTAAGAAAAACTGAATTTGGAATTTGATTTGAACAGATTTTTAGTTTATATGAGTTTCCTTTAATTTTGTATTATACATCCTTACAGGATTCTTTTGCAGTGTTAAATTTACTTCCCATTTACTTGGGATTTAATTTACGAAAATTTTAATGTATAAAGAACTGAACTTGAAGACTTTGTGAATGTGAATGAGCCTGAAACATTTCGACTTCCATAAGCTTTTCTGAATTCAAACATAAAATGCATAGCACACTATACCAAAAGTTTCCCATTTTCTCCAGATTATGCTGACTTGCTCAACAACAACAAGTAAGAATGCTCTAGTCGAGTATGCCCGACTACGAAACTCCCTGCTCCCAGCTTGCACTTCAAGCAAGCAGCGCACTTAACTTGTCCAGTACCTTTCAAACTGTTGCTTCTGCCTGCTGAGATGGGGGAAATAGATGCATCAATAACTTTGGTGTTTGTTATCCGATCTTAATGAAATTTACACAGCAAATCAACATTGATATAACATACATGTGTACCAAAAATCATAGCTGTATCATCAAAATGGTGGCTTTGGAAGTCCGTATCGTAGTATTATATTCAATTTGCGGTGGTGCTGGAGGGTTTACCCAAAATTTGAAATAAACTTGATCTGCGTACGGTATATAGGAACCTATATGCCAAGTTTCGTGTCTCTAGCTCTTGTAATCTCCGACATCGACGCTTTCATACGGACAGACAGACAGACAGACAGACGGATCAAGTTTATATATTCGAAAATGTCTCCTTCTGCCTGTTACAAATTGCAAATAAAAAATGGTTTGAATATAATAATTACGGAAATGACTTTTCTGATGCCTTTTTGTTTGTTAAAGTGAACATTAAAGGGAATTCCCTAGTTGACAAAACTTTGTATAATCTTAAGACTACATATTTCTACATCATTTTTAAAATTCGTTCAAATTGATTAACAATCAAATTACATATAAAGCAAACTGATCTTTAAGATATACTCATATTGATATTAATTGAAATTTTTTTTTTTCTTTATATGTTTTTAAAGAATTTGCATTCGATAGAAATCTTCAAACTCTGTTCAGTTTCAGTCACAGATACTGGTTGAATTGCCAAGTCTTATGATATATACATATACTATATATATATATATATGTTTTTTATCCGAAACTAATCGCACACACGATTTCCGCTTGCCGTATCCAATGAATTATGTCAAAAGAGAAAATGAAAGGAATAAAAATTAAAATGAAAAGTTGTAGCGTCGTTGTGCGGCGCCGTCGCTAGTGAAAATCAAAATGAAAAGCCATATAAAAATAGCAAAAAACTAAAATCAAAAAAAAAAAAACAAAAACAAAACAAAGCAACAAAAAACAAGTCGCTCCAAAAAGTCAGCCAACTATTGTAAATATAGAAATGTAAAATGACTTCAAAGCGAATGCGTAAAGTGCCAAAAAGGAAACGGTGAAAATGTCAGAAAGTGCTGCATAATGTGCAACCAAAAGAGGTACTAAAAAAATTGGCATACCCCTGCCCCTGCCCCTGCCAGCCCAAAACTAATGCTTAAAACTAAAAAACTAATTCAATGAAAATAAACTTAATTATCGCGAATACATATATATAGAAAATCGGTGTGCGAATGACCAGAGGCCCAAAGCAAACACTAAATGTATCTATAGATATGTGAGCATACAAACTAGAGCTGGCAAAACTATCGATGATTTTAATATAGATAGCCAAAGTTGTCGATAGTTACGATTAATACTGACAAAAATCAATAAAAAATATTTTGGAAATTTGCAATATTATGAAAAAGATGATTTATTTTGCAATAGTATCGATTGTGGATAAATAAATCGATTGTTTTCGATAAATTAATATCATAAATGATTTTGAGACCAAAACTAGATTTTTCGATAGCGATATCGTATACATCGATATATATAGTAGCTCAATTAAAACACTCTCGATACTATCGATTGGTTTTCAGCTCTAATGTGTGCATATGTGTGTAAATACGTATTTAGGCAAATGTATCTGCAAGATGTGTGCGTAATTTGTTGCTTTTGTGCTACGCAAATGAAGCGAAACGCACAAAATTTTGAACGTTACGTTTTTTAGCTTCTCCGCCCTTGTCTTTAGTTTTTCTTTTTTTTGTTGTTGTTGTTGTTTTTTCTCTTTTTGTTGTTATTTTTGCCTAATTATTGTTTTTGTTTTTCATACTCGGGCAGGCATTAAGAAAAACTTTATGCGCCATTGAAGCATTCAAAAATAAAAGTCGCGTCCGCAGCGGCCGCCGTTTACGTCAAAGTTGTACTATATGTCTATAAGTGTGTGTATGTGTGTATGTATCTGTGTGTGTGTGTGTGTATGTGTGTGTATTAAGGTGTGCGTCTGCTACACTCAGTTCTTTCCGCACATGGAGGGCAACGGGCAACTGGCAATGCCGCAATTGTGGCACATCGCGTATACGCCGCATGGCCTGACCGACAAACAACAAAAAACTGTTGCCACATCGAGGTAAATAAAAATGTGCAAGAAAAGTGTTGCCTGAGCTATAATTGTATACTTTATATTTGTTTTTATTTCCTATACTATTAGTTCTTAAGATGTGTATTTTTCTTATGTTGAAATAATAATTTTTCCATTTCCGGTTTTTATCAAATTAGTCAGTATCGAAATTGTTGTGTGCTCTTGAAAAGTCTTTTTATTGAGACAGTTATTTACTATTTCAAAATTTCTAAGTATTTAATTTAAAACAAGTTAGAATGCTCTAGCCGAGTGTGCCCGACTACGAGACTCCCTACTTGCATTTCAAGCAGTTCAGCGGCAACACAAGCAAGCGTCTGTCCGTCTGTATGAACGCGTCGATCTCAGAGACTATAAGAGCTAGAGACACCAAACTTGGCATGCAGGTTCCTGTATACCATACGCAGATCAAGTTTATTTCAAATTTCGGATGCACCCCCCCGCACCCCCGCAAATCGCAAAAGACTCCCACAGCCACAATTTTAAAGATAAAGCTTTAATTTTTGGTACACATGTATGTTTAATCAATGTCTTTCGGATTTGTAAATTTCAACATGATCGGATAAATAGCACCAAAGTTATAGAAGAATCTATTACGCCCGTCTCAGCTGGCAGCAACAACAGTTTGACAAGCAGTTTACGAGTTAAGTGCACTGCTTGCTTGTGTTACGCCCGTCTCAGCTGGCAGCAACAACAGTTTGACAAGCAGTTTACGAGTTAAGTGCACTGCTGTCTTGTGTTGCCGCTGAACTGCTTGAAATGCAAGTTGGGAGCAGGGAGTCTCGTAGTCGGGCACACTCGACTAGAGTAATCTTACTTGTTTTAAATATATTTATTGATTCATACATATGTTTATAATGAAAGGTGGTCATTGTACCCTGGACTTTTAAACATTGACGGTGTTACGTTTTTATATATAAAACGATTTTCTTGGCTGGGTATCGAACCAGAGGTTTTGTGTGTCAGAGCAGAATGTCTTCCCACTAGGCTACAGTCGTCCACCCCGCACTTTTCAGACATTGTTTAGGTTTTCATTTTGAGTACATACATATTTCTCCAAAAATGTTCCTTACTCATTTCTACATTGTTCTATATAAAAAAATATAACAAAGAATATGGCCATCTGCAGAAGCTTGCGAAAAAAAGAACATAAAGATTAATTGATTTATTATTTTTTGTGTGTGTTTTAATGATGGAATTTTAATTGAAACACTGGCCACATTGAAGGTTGTTCAGTGAACGAGTATGTACATAGTATATATATACATTTTAGTGACTCAATATTGGTAATAATTATGGGCCAGGTGGGCGTGTTCAAACTGAGCTGCCGGAAAAGCGCAGAAACAACCATGGCAGAAATTGTTGGGCCCTTTGATCTTTTTGGCGCTATTTTTTTTGTTGATTTTTTGGCTGATTTCGCGGTGTTGATGAATAAATTGAGAATTGCATGGGAAAGCCAGCTGGTCCCGGTCTGCTTGAGGTAGTTCTGATTTCCTGCCTTTCCATTCAGCCCATGCACTTTTGGGGTCAATGAACTCCTTTGTCTGCGAACAAAAAAAATACACTTTGATGTGAATTTTACGCTATATAATTATACTCATCACTGATTAAACATTTTCTTGTTGTATTTTCTTTGCAGTTGACCGCGCCATGAGTCCCGCACAGTCCGAAGACTCCGGTTTGGCACCGGAACGTGGCACAACCTATGCAACGATCACCCTGCCCCGCAACGCCCTCCATTTGGCCATCAATTTTGCAGGTAAGCAAATTTCAAATTTCAAATTACAAATTATAAATTGAGAAAATGGGAAATTCTTTTCAAGTGGCCCACAGCATTTAGAAGCCATCCCCTTTAGCAACAAATTGAAAACATATAACAGCAATTGACAGTTGGACAGATTGCTAGATTGAAAGCAGCTACCCGCATATTGCGTTCAATTTTGATAGTTTCATTTTAAGCTTGTTGTGATTTTTGACAGCTGTCTAATGATTGAGAGATTTTCTAAATATATTCATAATTATTTTAGATCAATTTGTAATCCATTTCAAGGGTTGCGATTAAGCAGCTGTAATACGGGAATGTACAGCACACCGAGGCAAAGTTAATAAGAATTGCTTAAAAACTAATGTTCAAATTGATAAATATGTAATTCTTTTTTTTTTTAATTTTTATATTTTACGCTGTTATTAAAAGCGGTAAAAAAGGTGCAACATCTTAATTTTCATGTTTTTTACATTCATTATTCCAATTTTTTTATTTTTGTAAATTTTTTTAATTTCTTATGTGCTGTTGATTTAAAAGATCTTGCAAAATACTCCATAGAAAATGTTTTTCCTAGATTTGTAACTCAAATAAATTTGTTAAAACTGAACCGTATCGAACTGAATCGATTGAGATTATTAAAATTTGCAAGATATGCACTTTCAAAATTGTATTTGAGTAAGTTAATTATTTAGTCAAAAATTATGACAAAAAGTTAGAAAATTTCCATTTACAAAATGCCCAATTCCATTATCTAAAGTTTTCTTAATGATTTTGAAAATATTTTTGAGCCTTCTTAAAGCTACAATTTAATTTTTTTTAAATTTTCAAATTGGTAAAAAAGTTTCTTTGTTCAATTGTTGTTCGATGTTCTGTTTTTATTCCGGATATGGTTGCGCCAGATAGCTCCATATGTATTATATATATAAATCATGTTCAACTCTTTCAATAATACGTTCTTTCTAGCTTTCGATTGAGTCATAAGCAATTTATTTACTTGATACAAATGGGTTGGCCCCCTGCTTTAATTTGCGGTTCTAGTTTTGGTTTTGGTTTTTTTTATGTTTTTTGTTGGGGTTGCGTCTGCTTTATATACTTGTACATATTGCGGTCTAACGGTCTTGAGGTCTTGATCTCCAGCCAAAGTGGGCCGATGCGATTTGAATGCGGAACGCGTTCATGTCGATAACGACGCCAAATGCTGTCGACGTCGTCGTTGACGCTGCCAAAATAAATCATCATTTCAATCTGGCAGCTCCCGCTACGCCCCACGCCCCACGTTTCACGTACCGCTTCCCACCCCACCCCTTAGGCGGGTCGAGTCTGTCGACAGCCAGACATTATAATACATATTTTGTCTGCATTCGAAATTTTGTAGACTGTAGTCAAATCATTTTTATTTCGTTTCCCTGACTAATCTTAACATTTTGTGTGAAAGAGAAGCAGATAGTCTAGCCGGCCATTGGGCAAGAGCGGGAGAGCGATAAAAAACAGGGCACTTTTAACCCTAGTGACCAGCTGGTCATGAGCCGGACTAAAGTCCGGACTTTCAGTCTCTGACTCTGACGTAAGCGTCTTCCATGTCTGACGTCTTCGCGTCGCCTTCGATTAACTTGGCTCGTAGACGGCGTCGAAGGCGGAGCAGGCCAAGATTTTTTGGATTGGCAGCGTGCCAGCAGAGCAGAGCAGAGCAGCGCAGCGCAGCGCAGCGCAGCGCAGCGCATCCATGCGGCCTGGCTGCTCTGCCCTGTACGTAGTAGTTTGTCATAACAACAACATCAAGTCGGACAGTCGCTTTTTAAGCATACAATTATTTACGAGTAGTTCTTTTTTTTTATATTTTATTTTATATTTTATATTTTGTTTTCTTTTTGGCCAAAAGACGCGTCTGTGTCGCTTGACAAGCCGCTGACAGAATTGGAAATGGAGACCAAGGCAACAATAGCAAAGTTTGGCTAAATAATTTGTTCAAAACTGTATTATGGGCTCGATTGGGATGTCTATGTTATCTATGCATCATATGCTGATATTCGAAATCGGAACTAACTAAAAGCAAGAAATGATATCTTCTGTGTGCCGAAGATATACATATACCCTTGCAGAAAAGATTTGCATAAGAAAACTTATTTTTCAACTGATTGCTCCGATGGCAGCTATAAGATAAAGTGATCCGATTTTTATCAAATTTGGTCGACATGTTTAGAAGGTGCTTTCATTTAGAAATTGTGAGTTTGGTCGAGATATTTTGAAAAACACAAAAGATTTTCAAACAAAAAGTTGTTTTCAACCAATCGTTCCTATGGCAGCTAAGAGATATAGAAATCCGATTTCAATGAAATTTTGTCATCATGTATAAACTGTCCTTAAGCATAGGTTTAGTGAGTTTGGTTGAGTTATCTTGAAAAAGAAGAAGTTTTCTATACAAAAACTTGTTTTCAACCGATCGATCCTATGGCACCTTTGGTAGAGCTTGGAAAACAGCCAGCTGAAGAAACTTTCTGAGACCAAAAAAAACCTATTTAAAAACTGCTTACGAGAATCTATAGCATTAACAGCAAAAGAATCATTTAAAAAACTTATAGAAGACTCTCTTGGAAATCTTTTAAGGGAAGGTGCTAATATCTTTAAAAACAATGTACAATTAATTTTGCATTGATACTGTGAAAAAGAAAGATAGAATAACTAATTGAGATGGTAAAAACTTTGACAGAACTTAAGAAGAAGGACAATTTGAAGAAGTTTGGGGTGACCCTACAAAAACCTTTATGTAGAATCTAAAAAGCGGTATGAACATTTGTATTTAAATTTTCCGTAATTCATTATTTGTATTGTATTAGTAAAGAAATTTTGTGAAAAGTAGCTGCGATCGATAAGAGTAGCAACCATTTTGAGTACTGATTTCGTAGTTAAAAAAACTACTAAATCGATTGATCAACTTTTTCTTGCAACCCTTAACAAAACCTATGAAATGTAAAACAACTTGAGCCATAATATGTGCATAGAAACTTTTTGATTTTTTGGTTTTTAAGTTTTTTTATTTGAACTTGTTGATTGACAATTGATTAATCTAGATTTTATTTCTCACACATTTCACAATCCACAGAGCGAAATGATCTATCCTATCCACCTGTGATCGGAGCACTCAATCCAGTGGGTCATGCGGCTGATTTCTTGGCGCCAGGAGATCGTCTTCATCAGATCGATGGCATCTCAACAATTGGCCTGAGCAATCAAAAGATTATGAACATGCTCTGTGCCAATGGAACTGATAATGCTCCAGCTATTGTAGAGATTGAATACTCGTTGCCAGAATGCAGTAAGTTTTGGGGAGAGAAAAAAAAAGAACACTAATTACAAAATCTATATTTTCACTCTAATGCGATCGCGCTCTCTTTGTTTTGTTTTCGTTTTGTTGCTACAGTTTCCCAAAATAGTCTCTATGTTACCTCGAAACTGGCACAGATCACCGTGGAGCGGGAGAGCGGTTGCCTGGGCTTAACACTCCGTGGTGGTGCCGATTATCCATTGATCGTCACCCATGTCAGACTCCACGGCCCCGTCTATAAGACGGGTCGCATCAAACCTGGCGATCGTCTGCTACGCGTCGATAATGTAAGTGTCCACGTTCAAGATTTCCTGCTGATGGTGATGGGACACACCTGCTGACAGTCGCTTCCGTTCTGATACACTGCGCGAAAAAAAGTGAATTCATTACTAATTTGTTAGTGTCTCATCAATTTTTTATAATTGAACTTATATTGTTATATGTCTTTAATTAATTATCGATATTGCGCACGAAAAAAACTTCGATTAATCGATATATCGATAATGAGCTGAAGAGCTGAATTAAGTAAACTATAGGATAATATATCAGAAACCCTATTATCAGGCCTGTTCCCAAATCCGATTTCTATGAGAACCATCGGAATCGGAACTAATAGTTGCTCTGAATTCCGAATATCAGTTTTAAATGTTGTCCTTTTGAAACAGTGGAATGAGAAGTATTTAAATGTATCTTTAAAAAGGAACAATGATTGCTATTTCCTTAACAAGCAGGTTCACAAAATCGAAAACGATATATGTAACATGGCCAATATTTTTGTTAAAATTTCGATAATATCGATATACTTTATGTATACCGAGTTCAATATCATGTTTGTCATATAAATTTAATAAATTTGGATCAAAAATCAATAAGAAATAAATATCATATTATAATAAAAGTTCTGAATTCAATTAAAAAGATATGTTACCTAGATAATATGTGGCATTTTTAATAGCAATATTATTATTTTTATTATCATTTTCGGTAGTTTTTTTTTCACTGTGTATATCTGAATCTGTATCCGCGTCCGCAACATCCATATACTTACATATACTTCTCTATCTCCTTCTTATTTTAGATCTCGCTGATTGGCAAAACGCTGGCAGAGGCGCAACAGATCATAAAATGCGGCCACGTTTCCGGCTATACCAATCTTACCATTGAATATGATGTCTCCGTGGTGCAGAGTGTGGAGTTTTCGATGGGACCTCTACTGATTGAGATCGAAAGACCCATGAATGACAAATTGGGCTTGGTGCTTTGCAACTATACAAGCATTGGTTCCAGTTCCTCGGGCACAGCTTCCAGCACGGATAAAATAGATGAGGTAGCACAATCGGGTATTTATATTGCCAGCATATTGCCCGCCAGTATTGCCGATCGGTGAGTATTATAAAAAGGCAAACATTTCTTGTATACCCTTGCAGAGGGTATTATAATTTTGTCACGAAATGTGTAACACATTGAAAGAGACGTCTCAACTGCCGAGTCATGTCCGTCATTTCCGTCTGTCCGTCTGTCTGTCGGCTTATATGCGAACTAGTTCCGCAGTTTTAGAGCTATAGCTATGAAACTTGGCATATAATAGTTACTCTTTCTTCAAGCCGGACATATGTCAAAATCAGCCAGATCGAACCACACTATAACATATAGCTGCCATAGGAACGATCGGTTGAAAACAAGTTTTTGTATGAAAAACTTTTTTGTTTTTCAAGATAACTCAACCAAACTCATTTTACCTATGATTAAGGACAGTTTATACATTATGACGAAATTTCATCAAAATCGGGCTTCTATATCTTATAGCTGCCATAGAAACGATCGGTTGAAAACAAGTCTTTGTAAGAAAAACTTTGGCGTATCTCGATCAAACTCACTATATCTAAATTAAAGTACCTTCTTAACATGTCGACCAAATTTTATCAAAATCGGGTGACTATATCTTCTAGCTGCCATAGGAACAATCACTTGAAAAATAAGTTTTCTTATGCATATCTTTTCTGCAAGGGTATATATCTTCAACACGCCGAAGATAACATTTCTTGCTTAAATATTATTCAATAACAATTCCGAATTCGTCTAAATTGAATTCGTGTTGATTAAAATCTATTATGCTCTGAATGTGTTACACTATTAAAGTTTTTGCACGAGTTTAAGAACTTGAGAATTTCATGGCATAAACGCAGCAAATATGTTACCATATTTGCATTTGAATAATCTCATTCTCTGCCTCTCTGTTGCAGCTGTGGCGCCTTATCAGTTGGCGATCAGGTGCTCTCCATAGATGACACAATGATCGAGCACACAGCCTACACTCCCGATGAGGTAATGACCATATTGGACACGAGCACAGGACGGGGCTATACACAAATGCAGATCATGCCGGCACATGCACTCGCTAGACGCGGTAAGCTTACAATCCAATAGCATTTGTATTAAGATTATCATTAGTATAGCCATTAAGTGTGCCAGTTACAGTTCTGGTGGTCGATCCTATTAGTTTGTTTTAGTTTTAGTTTTAGGCTATCTAACCAATCCAATCGTCGGCTGCTTGTGAAACTCAAAAAGCTTTCCAGAAATGGCGCTTTGAAGGTCTCGTTCTGTTGCGTGGGCGTCTGTCTGGCTAATGAAAAGTCCACGATCAGCAGCTAAAACAATACATTTGATACTAGCGAGGGTTGCTCAATGAGTACGAGATGAAGTGCTGATGTGAGAATTAGTTACCTTTATAAAGGGGTTTCGTAATTTCTAAGCTTTGACAAAACTCAAACGAATTTGATTCAAAATAAAACTTTGCTCAAATTTATATTTTATGGATTTCCATTGATTTAGAGTTGAATATTCAATAAAGTTTTTGTCTTTATCAAATTGCATAAAATTTCATAAATTAGATGTGTTTCTGTGGTGCTCAATTTTATAGTTGAAGCTCACAGAGAAAATTAAATTTAAAAAATTTTAAAAAGAATAAACTGTGAAGTTTCCAATTTTAAATTTTTCATAACTTTTTTTCAAAGTTAAAACATTTATATTACCCGTCCTTCATATTTCAAAAGGAATACATAATACATAATGGCTATTTAATTGTTGATAGCTTAATGTTAAATGTTCTTTGCTATTTTGTAATGTGCTTGAGCAACCCTCGCTGCAGACACAATAATGCCAATCAATTTGTGTTTGAGTGCCATGGAAAGACGAATAATTCTGTTCTGGGGGCGACAATGGCCGACTATTTGGGCCGTAAATTCTTGAGCAAGATCGACAGGAAAATAAACAGAGGCAGAGGCGCCCAGTCTGGGCAGACACAATAAGTACAGTGGATGCTCGATATGTTGAACTACTTGGCTCTGAGGGCAGTTCTCACAGTTGTTAATAAACTATTGTACTTATAATTAAAAAGGTCTTGAAATTATATTTTAAAATTACTGCAAAGTTATTATGTAGAGAGTTCTAACTATCGAGCGTCCACTGTACACACATGCTACCGTCTACACACATATGCACACAATGTACACAAGTATGTGTATCTAAGCTGTGGATTAGCTGCAGTCAAAGTGGCCGCCAACTATTTCTCACACATGGCCATCAGATGGGGACCCCAATGGGCCATAGAGTGTTAAAAGCTTTGGCCAAGTTTGGGCAGGAAGGCAGCACGTAAATAGTACAAGAATACGTAAATACGTAAATAGTGGATAACCGACAGCTGGGCGCAGAGGGGCGTCCAAAAATAGTAGCCTGGGGAGGAGAACAGCACTAAATGTGCATCTTTTCGGCTATTCCTACACAGGGAGAAAAAACTAATATGTATTGCAATCAAGTTCACATTTTAACTTAAAAGATTTGACAGAAAATATAATTGCCACGCCCACTTTCGGCTCCGATTCCGATAAGAAGCAAGAAAAGAGTATGTCGCGGTCGGGAGTGTCGACTGCATCGTTCTTAGTTACTTAAATAAGTTTTTTCTAAGACTGAAAAAAACGCGTATTGATTTTTAAACAGAACTTTGAAACTGAAAACATATTAATTTGCAGTCCTATATTTATCGGATATCATTTTTTCCATCTTGAGCATTGTCTTTTAAGGAGATTGTATTGTATTAAACTAGCATAGCTATGAGCTTTTAGCAACTCAATTCTTTAAGATATTTTCTAAGAAAGTTTCGTTGAGTATGTTCATTTTGTGAAGAAGTTGCGTTAACAGAGTCAACTATGTGTGTACAATAGTGTAATAGTTTTATATTAGAGTGGCTCTTATAATTCTCAAATGGTTTAAGCATTCACTGAGTGTAGTCCCAATTGATTGCAAAACTTAAATTAAGATTTGACAATAAATATAATTACCATTTCCGACTTCGTACAGAGGCTAAAAAAAAGAGTATATTGCAGTTATTGAAGTTTGGATTTGGATATATTTGAACTTAATGCAGTGCTTTTTAATTCGATATTCGAATACAGATCAAATCAATTTTTTCATATAACTTTAATTAAACTTCGGTGTTTTGGATAAATTATACATTTTTTAAATGTTAATTATATTTTTGGCATTTAAATGATTTGTATTGTCTGAATTATATGAAATACATGGTTTAATTAAATTTAATATTAACTAAAAAAATTATTATAAATTGTTTTTAATCTTATTTTTCTCGCTGTGTATTATTTGCTCTTGCAGGTCACACGACGCTGGGCAGTCCCAAGTATAGCTTCAGCACGCTGGAGTCACGCAAATCGATGGGCAGGCAGCGTCAGAGATTTGTGCGCAAGAGCTCGTTGCCTCTGGAGGGGAACGGAGGAGGAGGTGGAGTTGGAGTCGGAGCTGTCAGCAATGGACACACAAGCAGCTTGGGTCTATGCCGCGCTGAAAGCTTTCCCGTGCTGCTCGATTGCAGCCAGGGAGCTGGCATTGTGCTAGGCGCTGCGAGCAGCTGTGGACGGGCGGTGAGCATTGCACAGATCCTGGCCGATTCAGTGGCAGATCGTAGTGGCTGCATACAGGCGGGCGACCGCATTGTGGCCATTAATAAGATGTATAGTTTGGATGCGGGTGCAATGCGTCAGCTGCTGGAGGGCAGATCGGGCAGTGCTGGGCATGCGGCGGCCAATTGGCTGGAATTGGAGGTGGAGTTCGATATGCCGGATGCAGTGGTGCCCTCCAGTGGTGTCTTCAATGTCAAACTGCTGCGTGCGGGCAAATGTGGCTTGGGATTGAGTGTAAGTGGTTCAAGTCATGCGGGCTTGGTTATATCAGATGTTAAGATGGGCAGTCCAGCACATCGTTGCGGCTCTTTGAGACCGGGTGACATACTACTCGCTGTGGATCAGCATCCCGTGCAGCATTTTAATGTCGATGCGCTGCTTAAGGATTTGCCCACGCCCACAGCTGCAGCAGCAACAACGCCCACGGGCAGCCCCGATTACACCACTCTGACCATTAAGCGGGTGGTGCTGCCCGACTTTCTGCCCAGTCCCATTTACAGTAATTGCACCACCGCCGTGCCGGGCGATACGGAGCTCTATAGCAGCGCCTATGTGGTATCCAAGTACAATGATTGCATCTCGCTCAAGTCCAGCACACCGCAGCCGGATTACTTTCGTGCACCCAACTTGGATGAGACGGGCAGCCTTCAATCCGTTCAGCTGCGACATCCAAATACTGCCTGGACAACGGCCAATGGCTGCTCCAATAGCCGCTCCTTTGCCGGTCCACCCAACACACAGAGCCTGACCACCGAGCTGCCGGAGGAGGAGGATGAGCAGGACGACCAGGATCATGAGTCACATCATTATGGCGGCTACGAGCTCAATCGTTATGCCAGGTGAGCAAATATTTGTACACTTGAAATTTGGTTAGCTCTAACATTTGATTGTTCTTCAAAATCAGCGTCGACTGCACCGCTCTGCCACCACCCATGGAGAGCAAGGTGTACGGCTCGGCAGCCAGCTCCAGCAGCAAGAGCAGCGGCAGCAGCCTGCATCAGATCATCTTCACAGTGCGCCTGGAACCCAAGGGTGGTCTCTTGGGCATAACGTTGGCCGGCAGTGAGGATATTACCAAACCCATCACAATTAGCGGCCTCGTAGAGGGTAAGTCATCCACACTGAAGTCTTGCATGAGTGCACTTGTAAAGTTCAAGTTACTTGTTTGGTCAAGTCAATGAATTCAGTCATTTTGCTTTCACTTCAAAGCTTATAAGCTTGTTTGAAAATAGTAAGCCTTAATACACACTAGAATCATTCACGAATGCTATTCTAAGTACAAACAAGTTATCAAAGCAACTCAAAGCTACTTGTCTAACCAAGTCAAACCATTCAAGCTTTTCTTGGACGTGAAGGCATTTTTGAAAAGAATAAGCCCTAATCCACACCAGACTCTTGCAAGAGTGCACTTCTGAATTCAAACAAGTCATCGAAGCAAGTTAAAGTTACTCGTTTAGCCAATTCAAGGAATTCAAGCATTTGATTGCATTTTAAAGCTTATAGGCTTCTTTCAGCCATAACACACACTAGAGCTGTGCACAAATGCACTTGAAACAAGTCATTGAAACTTGTCCGTTCAAGTCAAAACAATTCAAGCTTTTTGCTTGCACTTGAAGGTTTATAAGCCAATTAAGCTACCCTAGTTTCATGCACTAATGCAATTAAAAGTGCAAACAAGTCATGGAAGCAAGTTCAAGCTATTTGTCTAACCAAGTCAAACAATTCATGCTTTTCTTGCACTTGAAAGCTTATGAGCATGGTTTGGAAAAGCTAGCTGGCAAGTGCACTTGTTTCTTTCTATTCTCTCGCTTGATTATTTGGATTGCTTTTGGCAAAGTTAACAATCCTTTAAGGTTGATTTGCTTGCTTTGTTGGCTGTGTTTTGAAGCCAAATGAAATACAACTTTAATTGATTGATTTTCTTTTAAACAACAATTATAATTGATTGATTTTCTTCGATGAAATTTTAATTGATTGCTTTTGTTCTGTTGCAGGTGGCATTGCGCATAAAAACGGTCAGATTCATGTAAGCGATCAGCTGCTGGCCATTGATGAGCACTCTGTACAGGGCATGCCTCTGTCGCATGCCACCAGCCTGCTGCATAATCTAGGCGATCTGGTCGATCTGAAGATACTGCGCAGCCATGATATAAACAATAGCAGTGCAGCCAGCGCTGCTGGCTTGCCACAAACCCAGGCAATCTATGCAAAGGTGCAGCGTCGACCGCGCAGTCCATCAACCAATACGGAAACTAGCAATAATAATGGTCCTGGACTCAAGGATCAACAGCAGCAGCAGCGCATCTTTCATGTCACACTCTACAAGGATAAAGTGTATGATGACTATGGATTCTCTGTATCTGATGGACTCTACGAGCGTGGCGTCTTCATCAATCGCATTCGCAGCGGCGGTCCTGCGGATATGTGTGGTCAATTGAAACCCTTTGATCGCATTATGCAGGTAGGATTATTGAATGGCAGTCACGCTTGAACTGAAAATGTTGGAAATCAAGAGATATTTCGGAATTGAATATTGAAATTGATTTCGATCTCGCTTAAACTGGCACGATTTCTGTTGATTAACCTAACTAATTCAACTTTTATGCTCTTCCTTAAAGGTGAACGAGATGAAGACGCAGGACTTTGATTGCTGTCTCACCGTGCCGCTGATCGCAGCCGCCGGCGACAAGATCGAGATGATGATGCAACGGACAGAGTGATGGGATGGGGTGGGGGATGGGGAAATCCAAGGAATCCAATCAACCAAAATATTAATACTGTTTATATATTTTTTTTTTTAGTAATCTTTAACTAGTTGTATTTTAAGTCTTAGCGTCTTAAGTGCCATTTTGTATCTAACTAATGTCAGTTTTAGACGGTTAGTCCAACAACATGTAATCCGTAAAACCCACTCTGAAACTGCCCTGGATATGCCTTAACTAATTTTAATGACAATAACTTAAATGCCAAGTGCCTGCAAAACTTCTTCTTTTTTTTTAAATACATTGCATTATCATTGTCTACCACAACTAAATAAATAATAAAAAAGCGAAAATGTTTCATGTTTTAAAAGAACAATATGATTATTTATGTATCTACATATAATAAAAGAATAATGTTTTATTTTATAAATAACTTTATAATAAAAACGATACAAAAATAAAAGAAATTCACCTAAAGATTGTTCAAAACTTATCGAAAAGCTAAATATAAGTTGTTTTAATTCTACTCATATTATATTTGGAAAACTGTAAGTGCACTCAACCGAAGCTTTGCTGTTTTTATACTCTTTTTTAATTTTTTTGAAAAAAAAAATAAAAAAGAGTATATTGGGTTTGTGAAATGTCCGTCCGTCTGTCCGTCTGTATGAACGCAGGTTTTTTCCACAGTTTTGAAGCTAGAGCAACCAAACTTGGTATACATGTTTGTACATACCATAGGCAGACAAAGTGTCAAGATCTCCCCCCCACCCCTTTCCCCACAAACCGCAAAAACCTATATCTTCCACAGTTTTATAGCTAGAGAAACCAAATTTAGCACAAGGGCTACTTATCACATCCTTGATTGATCTGACTAAAAAAATTTTCACCATGCCCACCCCCGCCCCCAAGAATGAGCAAAGTCTGTATCTCCCCCACCCCTTCTATTGTCCTATTAAATAGATTTGATAAAAATAATTTTACAACGCCCACCCCCGCCCTTGCAATCGAGCAATGTTTGTTCCTCCCAAACCGGGCCCAACCAAACTTAAATTGATGGCAAAACTTAAAAGACTTGAGCAAAACACAATTGCCACGCCCACTTGTGACTCCGCAAAGAGGCTAAAAAAGAGTATATCGCAGTCGGGTGCATCCGACTGCAACGTTCTTACTTGTTTAAAACTTGTTTATGCCATTTGTTATTTATTTGGCATATCATTTTGTGGAATTCTGTTACTTAGTTACATTATTATTGTTATTCCATATTGCACTTTGGGATCATAAACAAATGTGTGCGTCAACGTTTTTCTTCTTCGCCTTTCCTATATGATTATAATCGAAGTGTTTCTGGAAAACAAATGTTATTAATAGACACATTGCATAAACTTTAGTTCATGTAAATATGAATTTACTATAGTATAGGTGAATCTTTAACTCTTACTTATATTTTTAATAGATCTGTTAAAAAGCTATAATGATGAGAATAGTTGATGAGTTTTTTAACTCCATTAAGTACGATCAACATCATTAAACCCTGAATGAACGCGTTGATCTCAGAGACTTAAGAGTAGCTTTATTTGGTATGTAAGTTCTTTCCCGAATACCAAATGTTACAGTTTTGACTAGAAACTACCCTGTATCCAGATCTTACAAATCTATCAATATACTAATTTGGATGTAAGGAGCAAACAAATCTTCGAAACCCGAAAGAAATGTCGAAACCCGATAGGAGTTTTAAGATTTTTGATTTTACAAAATTAGAAAGAGTACAAGAGCTCCTTTTATAACTTATAATTTCGTTGGTATTGAAAAAGTAATGATTTTATGTGAATTGAAAAAAGTAATGCTGAATTAATTTATCGAAACGTAATAATAATCTTATAAGACTATGAGAACTTTTTTTTTTAAAAATAATTTGAAAACCATTTTCAACGATATCTCCTACAATCGATTGAAGTAAATCCCCCTCTCTGACACAACTATGTTCAGAACATATGAAATTTCTCGATTGATGCGGTTTATTTTGTGCAAAATGGGGGCGATAGAAGATGCGAGGAACTAAGAGAGATGAGTATGGAAAACGCGAACGCAGTTCTCGTAAACAAAAACAAAAATTCTATATACTATATAGTATATATACTATACAGAGCAAAAAGCGAGTAAAGATAAGAGCTGAGATGGTATTATAGTCTGCTCCAGCAGCTCTGGAGCCCAATTGACGTCAATCGCACAAATGAAATCCTGTTGGAAAAGTCAAACAAGTAACAAACCCAATTCGGTAAACACCTTTAACAATGGACTTTGAACGAATTCATGTTCAAATTTAAAATTAGAATCTGAATCTGAATCGGAATCCGTAACGGAACAAGCCCCTGATAACACATCCCCCAGACATTGACTGCCACCTGCCATGCGCCCGCATTTGGGAGAAGGCTTGACACAGTTTCTGTTGCTAAGATTGGTTGATTCGTTAGCGATAAGATCAACTAACCTAACTCTAATCGTACAGTCGTACTCTCTGTTGAGGTCCATTCCTTTAATCTGTGCAAACTGCTTTGTCTCGTACTTGTTGAATACCCTTGCAAAGTTCCTAAACAAATAATACCATAATAAAAAAAGGTTGTCTTGTAAAAAAAAACTCAATAATAGAGGAACAATTTTTTCAATGATTTACAAAAAAAAAAGTGCTTAACTTGTAAGGCTTTTAAAAGATATTTTGTATTTAAGTGCAATTTTTATCAATTAACTTGATAATTAAAAATATATCTTTATTTTTCATGAAATACAAAAACTGAGTTGTTGACCGATCCTTTCTATAGCAAGTACATAATTTTGTGATTCGATTTCTATAAATATAGTTAAGCTGGTAAGTAATATTGTAAAACTTTGAATTGTTTAAATACGGGAAAATTTGTGTTTTCTATATTTTCATTAAAAAGTTTGCCACGTTTCCATTAGAAAATGGTGTTCTACTCTGATAAATGTTTTTTTTCCAGGTTTCCAAAATATTATAAATATTTTAATAAATAAAAAAAAGTATGAAAAAGTGAAGCAACAAATATTTTACCATAATTAGAATTGTGTTTAAAAAAACCGTCAATAAACTTGAAATCTTATTATTAAGAGATTTGATTAGTTAAAGCTTTAAAAAAAAATATTTTTTTTTTAACAACTAAGAAAATGTATGACTAAGCTTAAAATGCTTCAATAAATAAAAAAAAAGAGCATATTGTGTTTTTGAAATGTCCGTCTGTATGTCTATCCGTTTGTCCAAACGCAATATTTTCTCACAATTTTAAAGCTAGAGCATCAAACTAGTTAGACAAAGTGTTCAGATCTGACTCCAAACAAAGGGAAAAAAGGGTTATTTAAGAAAATAGCCATATCCTTTTTAAATGAATATTAATATCAAACAATTCATCAAGAATATAGTATACACATTTCATGACAAAATATTAATACCCTTTGCAGGGAAGGGCATACAAAAAGCATTCTGCCCATTGAACCGTACTTCATAGACATACATACATACTTATGTATGTAATATATGTATGGATGTATGTAAACATGTTTTGGAGCTTCTGGCAGCGGCCCTGCGACTTTGATCTTCGCCTGCTGCGCTGCTGCTGTTGCTGTTGCTGCTGCGGCTGTTGGTGTTGTTGGTGTTGCCGCTGCGTTTGTTGCTGTTATCATGTAAAAGTGCATCAAGAGTGTGCCGTTGAAGCGTCGACGTTGACGTTGACGTTGACGTCGCGATGCTCAGTTGTACTTTGCATCTTAGCAGTCAGCTTACACAGCGCGAAAAGTGCGAGTGTTAAAGCTTATCTCAGGGCCATTAGCCCCCTTTTGGCAGGCAGCGACGCCCATGGCGAAGACAGGCCGAAGCTCAACTTGGCTTCGGCAGCAACATCGTCATTTTGGTGGGCATAAATATTGCGTAGCTCGCAGCTGATCTGTTCAGTGTTAAGGCGGTTGTCAAATGCGATAGACAACAGCGAGTTGAAGAGTAAAGAGTAGCGAATTAAAGAGTAAAGAGTACAGTTAGAACGAGAACGAGATAGAGTACTCGAACGGATTGATCCGGAAAGCAAGTGAAAGAAACGTGCAAAAGCTTAAGCACACGCAATACCCTAATAAATAAAAGAATTAAAAGAATAAACAGACAAAACGAAGTGGACGCCTCAAGTGCACAATTGGAGAGATATAGAGAAACAAGACAGGTGCGCGATAAGATTAATTAAATTAAAAAAAGAAATATAAAGAAATAGCCCACAATTAATACCAATATAATACAGTTCTAATAAAAAACTAAATTCAACTCTGACGCAAAGTCAACGTGCTTTTTTTAAACTCTCTACGCGTGTATTCAACAAAAAATGTAGACATCTGTCTAACAGCAGCGTTTAAAAGTGTAAATACAATAAAAACAAAAACAACTCTCAGTCTAAAAACAGACAAAAAGAATACTTACCAAAGATGTATGTGGCCAATACAACCGGCGGCCTAATGCTGCAGACCATGCTCTACTTGGCCAATCACACCAGCCGTGCGGCAGTCAACACGCTGATCGATCTGCCACCAGCACCCAAAAGTGGTAAGTGCAACAGATATTGAGGCTATTACTGACAAAAGCTTGAGCAACAACATTTTGCTTCTGGCTTAATCGATTAGTTGGGCTCGAATCGATTGCGATTGCAGCAGCAGCAGTCACAATAGGTGCAAAGCGGCTAGAACGTGCAACCGTTTAAAAATTTAAAACAAAATATTTGTTTAAAGACTCCAAAATAAGTAGATGATATTTGTTGATATAGATATGTGTGGTTATTATCAAATAATATAGTTTTCAGTCAGCTAACAGTGTCATATGGCTTTGTAGTTAAACATTTTGGTTCCGGTACTGCTGCTACCCTCTATTTTTTAAACTATAACAAATAACTAAATTTTATAAATATACATTTAACAAATAGCTAATGTTATAAAAAAAAGAATACTTATGAGATCGTTTACTATTCCAAATAGATTTGTATTCAAAAATGTTGGTTCCGGTACTGCTGCTACCCTCCTTTTTTTAAACTACAACAAATAATGGTATAGATATTGGTATGGAAAACAAAAAAAGGGTATAATTATGAGTCAGTTTCCTATTCCAAATAGATCTCAACTTGAAAATGTTAATTCCGGTACTGCTGCTAACCTTTTTTTTTTAAGGAAATTGTGGTACTGCTGCTACCCTATTTTTATAAACTTAATTTCTTAGAACTTTGTATTGCAAAAATCAGACAATTTGTGCATTAACTTAAAAATTGATACATACTAAAAATGTATTTAAAAATAGAAGTTCCAGTACAGCTGCAACCCTCTCTCTTTTTACAAAACGTTAGCAATTGCCTAACTGCAACAATCATTACAAATCTTGCTTAAGATCTGACTTTCGGAGATGCTTTAGTGTTCATTATTATGTTCATTAACAAAACGCACTCAGTCATACTCTATGACATGAAAGCTGAGCAATCCGGTACTGGCAATCAGCATGACTACTGAAAGTTTTCTCAGCTTTTCCATTTGCCATTCATTAGTCAAAGTTAACAAAACAAGACTTTGGCCCAGTATCACTAAGCATCTGTTGTAGATGCGGTCGTCAGTTGTGCAAACAAATTCTGGTTTTCAAATCGTTCATTCAACCTAATGATTTAACTCCTCTGAGCGGACGGTACCCGGTCTAACAGTTGGGTCGCTTATGGGGAAAGCGCTTTAGATGCATTTTAATTTCGTTCGAAAATCAAAACAAAAATTTAATCTGATTCCAGAGAGTCAGTTTGCAATGACGGCAATTGATCGTTTAGCTATTATAACGACAGGTCGAGCACACACGCCTATCTAATAGAAAACTTCCGATATAATTAAGAATAAGACACCAGCAAACGATAAGCATTTTAACAATGGGCACTACCACAACTATACCTATAAATATATCTATATCAATGACAATGACGACAGTGGTCATTGATCAGCCGAGCGGAAGACAGAATATAAAAGACACAAGACTAAAGCTAATAGAGCGCTATGCAACGCTGAACAGCTGACTGGGGCTATGCTATGTATATGTTTCACTTAAACTGTTGAAAAAGGAATGCAATAGAAAATGTTGTGTAGTTGTCAACTGTGGTTGCGCCTAAAGTAACATTCAATGACATGTCCAATCAACGGGAAACAAAAGATTTGTTTTTATAAAGCTTTAACAGCGTCTCAACATAGCATACAAGTGTTAATAACAGCGCTTATGTTAATAACAGCGCGACGCAGCAGATAGGAAATGTTAAAACGAAGCAGCGTCCTAACAAAGCTAACATATGTGAATAACAGTTTGAATCGTGCAATTGTTGGCAATTGAAAGGCTTTAAATGTTAGATATCAAAAGAAATGTTAAAGTATGTTAACATAGTAGACAAGTATTAACAGCTCAACAAAAATGTTTATGAACCTGGGAGACAGTAAAAGAATTACAGAATTTAAGTTCGTTGAAATGTTAAACTATAAAAACGGGCTGTTGAAAATTGGCAGACTATAAGTTGGTGTAGGGTATTAAAATGCTTATAAAAGTGAAGGTCCAACAGCATCTTAACATAACATATGTGTTAATAACAGCAACTTTACAGTGTAATGTTATTTCAATAGACAATTGATAGCAATTTCTCATATAAATATATCTAATTAATAATTACAGATATTAACGAAATCAAATGCTTTGGCGTCTATGGCTGCTTTCCCATCAATGGACCCTGGAACACAGTAACCCGAACAATCAATGTGCATCCACAGAAACCCTCAGAGATTGAGCCACACTATACGCTGCACACGAGACGTGCACTCGATCAACCCAAATATATTGATCTCAATGATCCGGATAGTGTGCAGACATTGGGCATTAATCAGATGGGCAAGATCTATCTTATTGTGCATGGCTATCTAGAATCGGGTGAGATACCCTGGATGCTGGATATGGCCAGAGCGTTGCTTAACAATTGTCCTGAACACGAGTGTGCTGTGATCCTCATCGATTGGGGCGGTGGCGCCAGTCCACCATATGTTCAGGCTGTGGCCAATATACGTCTGGTGGGCGCCATTACGGCTCATGTTATCCACATGTTGTATGAGGAACTGCGTCTGCCCAATTTGGACAATGTGCACATCATTGGCCATTCTCTGGGCGCTCATCTTTCCGGCTATGCGGGCTCTCATTTGCAGCGTGACTTTGGCTTGAAATTGGGCCGCATCTCTGGCTTGGATCCAGCGGCGCCTCTATTCACCGACACCGATCCCATTGTGCGTCTGGATCGTTCCGATGCCCACTTTGTGGACATTACGCATACGGATGCGAATCCGTTGATGAAGGGCGGCTTGGGCATCATTCAGCGACTGGGACATGTTGATTTCTATCCCAATGGTGGCTTCGATAATCCCGGCTGCAACAAGAAGTTTCAGGATGTGGTCAAGAGTAATCGCAAGGCTACCCTATTTAGCACCATGCAGGAGTTCCTGGGCTGCAATCACATACGCAGCGAACAGTACTACACGGAGACCATAGAGGGCAAGTGTCCTTTTATGGGCATTACCTGTGATTCATTTGATGTAAGTATCTTTTTTAAAAACTATCGATTAATCGATTGTAATCGATCTCTTATCGAATTAAAAAATTATATTTGAAACGTTTGTAGGCAGGGTATCAATTTTTATTGCAATATGCTCTTTTAAAATATAATATAATTGTTTCGATAGTTTGACTAATAGTCGGAATCGTTAAAATATCGATCAATCGATTAAAATCACTTCTTTTACTTTGAAAATCATATTTAATTAAATAAAAGTAGAATAATGAAAACAAGCATAAAGTTTACTTTATGGTCAGTATTCTCTATAGCTTTGTACTAAAGGCTATTTATCGATATGTTATTAAAATGTATCGATTAATCGATTTTCTTTAAATGTCTAAATATAACAACATTCTGTCTTCTGTTTTGCATTCTGATTGGACGTTTTCTATATCTTATTTGAGAATTCCAGTAAAGAAATCCTCTTCTAATTTTATTTTGAAATCTTTAACTATTTTAATTAAACGATTTTCTGAAACATTAGAAAAGAAAGTTAATTCGTTAATCGAAAAAATCGATTATTTTATAACTCTTTACAAATCTAATCCTTTACCTTTCAATTCCTTTCTCATCCGCAGAGCTTTAAGGATGTCAAATGTGGCAGCTGTGATGAGCCTGGTCGTCTCTGCATGCGCATGGGCTTCCACAGTGAGGAGGATTACAATGAGCAAATGGCACGTGGTCTAATCAAATCACAGGATGCTCCACCAGTATTCTATCTAATGACCGGAGATCGTAAGCCCTTCTGCCGGCTGCACTACAAGATCACCGTACGCGTTTCCAGTCACGATGAGAGCAATCTGCATGGCGGCGAGGTGGGCACACTATCCATACTGCTGCATGATGCGCAGAGCAGAAAAACCACGGAGCGTATGAATTTCTCACCAAAAGCCATGTACTTTGAGCCGGGCTTTGAGTATACGGCGCTGCTGCCGGGCAAGGATCTAGCTGAGCCCAGTCATGCCACCGTCTTTTGGGAATATCAAACGAATATACTCAATCCGCTCACCTGGCGTATACTCTCCTCACCGCGCATATATCTTGAGTATATACTCATCGAGTCTTTGGAGTCGAGCGATACATATCTAAAACTCTGTCCACTGCACGAGAGCGCCATTCTGTCCGGCACGGAGAATGTGCTACACACACGCAACTGCAAGGATTAGGGATTACAACAAAGATTCCAATTCTCTAGAAAATTAATAACTGAAAGCTTTTCTGTGACATATGCCTAAAAGGCGGCAACAGATTTTGTGCTTAGCTAAGGCTGCAACCAATTGTTGTGGCTTGTGTCTCTGCTAGCTGTGAGAACAGTTTGCAAGCAGCATCAAACTGTTGCCGCTTTTTTCTCCCACTTTTTATAGCGCGTTGGCACAAAAAACAAAGCATTTTGTATTTTATTATAGTATTCGATTATTGAATAAGTTTGTTTACTTATTACTCAAAAAAAAAAAGAAAAAAACAAACAGAAACAAAAACAAACGCGAGAAAATGCAACAAAGAGGGAGCCCACAATCTTATTTATATATATGTTTATATTAATGTATCTGATGTATATGTAATTGTTATTTATATCATTTTTTGTGTTTTTTTTTTTTCTTAATATATTTAATTAGCGTATTTTTTGAAAATAAAAAAAGAATTGTTTGAAAATAAACTGAAAACTGAAATTCTCAATTATATTAAATTCAGTTCATTATAAAATAAATCATTGTACTTTAAAATAAATTGTAAATTGTTAGAAAATGTTTCAAATCTCTTTACATTTTAAGGAAGAGGGCAACTTCAAATGACAATATTGATATTTTTTTAAAAGCTATTAAAAAATACACAAAATTGTGAACATTAAAACCAAAAACTGAAAGATAATGATAAGTTTTGAAGATACTTATATAAATTTATAGATATTTGATAGATCTTAAATACGCTTGCAAGTTATTTAAAAGTTTGTGCATTTTGAAACAAAACTAAGTATTTTCATTACCAGAGAACTGTATCGTATTCAAATTATGAACCTTGCGCTCAGTTCCAGTTTTGAAATGCAATTCCGCATTAATTTCGAGACGATTTCATTTGGAAGGATTCACGAAATGTCGATTTCGATAGACAAAAAGCTGCTGCTTCTCGAACTTGTTGAGGAATTGCACTTTCGATAAATTTTGGCTGGTGATCTATCAGGTCTGTTCTCAATACCATTTAGGATCAAAACTTTCGGAATTGGAATTATTAGCTGTTTCAAATTCGCTGAAAAAATCGGTTTAAAATGTTTAACTTTTAAGCTAATGCAATGAGAAGTATTCGATCTAATCTTAAAAAAGAAGGCTCACAAAATTGAAAACGATTCATAATGAAAAGTCACCGTAAATGGGAACAGGCCTTGTAAGCCTATACAGATACAATTTGATATATATTTCCTATATCAAACAAACCTTTTTAATAAGCACTGATATAACGTTTTTTATCCATTCTTTCAATTAAGTTTTTCTCTCAAACAAAATCGCACAATTCGATTGCTGCAATATTAATATATTAACTTAGTATAAGAAAGTAATGATAATTTCTACATTGGGCATACCCTGAGCATGAAAATTATTTGGGTTTTGATTCGAATCAGCTGTTGTTTCTAATGAATTATAAAGTTACAAACACGCATTCATTTCATGTCATGGATCCTTTAGCTGTGTTTTTGTTGTTGTTCTTGTTGTTGCTGTCTTTGGGGCCTTTGTCAACTGTTGTCGTTGTTGTTGTTGTTGTTGTTGTTAATAATTTAAATGCTTATCTCGTCGAATGTATCTATCGCATGCGTTTGTATCTTTTACATATAATTGATATTATCTGCATTTGATTTGAGTCGCTTTTTGGTTTTCCTTCTTGTTTAGCGTTGTTGTTGCTTTTGTTTTTGCTTTTGTTTTGCCTTAATTCTGTTTTGGTTTTTTTTTTTCGTTTCAAACATTCCACAGGCTGAGCTCTCTGGCCAAGGTCTGTCGCTTTCAATCCCAAGTTGTTCATAAATACGATCCAATTGATGATCATGTTGACAATCTTTCGCTGAAGTTCGTTTCATTTGAATTTCTTGGAATTGAAAATTGTGGTTTGTGTGTGTGTGTGCGTTTTGAATACCTTCTTTCATATTCATGGAGTCTGTCCATTCCCATAATATGCATTCATTAATAATGTTAATCGATATCGTATTGTTTTCTTTTGTTTTGTTTTGTTTTGTTTTGTTTTGTTTGTGCCCCAAAATGTCACTTGTTGCCACAAACTGTCTCTGTCTACTCGTACGACTCTGTCTCTGCTGCATGCAAGGTTGACTACAACAGCTTGGACTCGAATCGAATAACTAGCTATATCTATTCTAAAACTAATATCAACAAAACTAACAATTTCTTTGATAGACAGATTCAAAAATAGTTTTACACAGCCTTCAGCAATCGAAAACAGAAAAGGCAACAGAGTATATCACAGCCGTGTGCATACAACTTTAATATTATTATTTTTTAATTTTGACTACATCCATTGATATTCAGTTTTCAAGTTTTATCAAATTTAAAGACTTTTTCCCTTCTTAATACTATTTTTTTTTGGTATAAGGTAGCAGTCGATTTTTCTTTTTAATATCATGTTATTCGAATAGTTTTCTGTGACCCATAGAAAATACTTTGCAATTCGAATATTTAATATTTAAAACAACTACATTTTAAGAAACAAAGATGAACTTTGCATTGATTTTCGAAAATTTTGCAATCTTCTACCGAACAAAGCAATCATTTCGATTGCCAATGCAAAGTGCTTAGCACTTTACATACCCACACACACACAGTCCCAGTCCCAGTCCCAGTCCCACTGCCTCACATCTATTGCAATTAGCAATGCGCTGCCTCCCGGCTCCACCCACTTCCATTCTCAATCTCAATCCCAATCCTTTCTAGCTCCATCCGCCTGTCGTTCTTTAAATTGCCTGCAGCTGCACGGCGACCTTTACCCGCCTCCAACTTAATTAGTTGCTTACCTCTCCTACACACTTCGCTCCCCTTTTCCCTTTACACTCTGCACTCGTCTCTCCCTGTTGCATCTGCACATAAATCAGTTGAGTTTCGTATCCAAAAGTTGAGCGCCGGCTGAGCGACATCAAATGAAACTCAAATCAAAATGTCATAACTTGCACTGGTAGGACACAAGCGACAATACGTCAACATGTCTCTCTAACACAACCCTCTTACCCCCATTTTGCTCACTGCCTGGCTAACCCATTCCCGTTCCCATTCCCCTTCCCCCTCCCCCTATCCTACACCCGCTTAGCCCATTTAACATTTACGGTAGCGCCTCCGTCCGTTTAATTAGTCGCCCCCGTTCGTCGCAAACAAATCACATAATTATGATTGAGCGCAGCCAGCATTCGCTACCCCTACACCCGCCTTCCCTCTACCCCTTCTAGCTACAATCTTTACTCTATCATTTTTACTCCTTACACTTTTATATATATTATTTTTTGTATACTTTTTCGCCCTCCACCTCAACGATTGATGCCCTCGTCTGTGGCGCATTTTGGGGCTTCCTTTATGGCGCGTGCATAAAAATAAATCTGTCCGGATCACAGCTGCCGTAATTGAATGCAAATGCCCAATCCAAAAATACGTAGCATCTATTGGAGCAAGCCCCCCTCTCCATCTACCTCTCTTTACCGCTCCAAAAGGCGACAATCTGCTGTAAATTATCATGTGTAGGTGCCATCCTATCCTCCCATACTCAAACTCATTCCAGAGATGCTCCATTGTCTTTGCTGACGATGCGTGGAAAACTAATTTTCCAAACCCAGACTCCGTAGTTGTCAGTTGACAGAGTCCCCCCCCCCACCCAATTCCACTTCCACAACCCCAACCCCAATCCCCTTACAACTTTTTGTCTTTTCCTGTGTCGTTTATCTTGTGCACATTTTGATATTCATAATTTGTGGCGTGTGCTCTGGAATATACTCCTTGTGTCATCTTGGTAAATTGCACCACGTGTTTTTGATAATGACGACATAATTATGAAAGTCACCCCCCCACCTAACTCTAAAGTTGGAGACAAGCTCCAAGCATAGTATTGCATGGTTTAGAAATGCCATTTTTAACTCAGCAAAGGAGAAATGTGTAGGAATATGTCTTCAACCCAAACATTTTTGTATATATTCCTGATCCGTGCTATCCATCTGGCTGACAGTCTATATGAACTTGACTCTCAGTTGAGCTTTCGTTATGAAACTTGATGCAGTTGATATGTCTTTCAAGCTTAACAAATGTACATCGAAACCAGCTGCATACATACAATGTTTTTCTATAATACTTTGATAATTTGCTATTGGAACTATCAGACGAAAATCGAAATTTTGTTCTCAATATAGGTATCTATACCAATCTCAAATATACTAATTATTTTTACAAATGTATGTAACGGATAGAAGGAGACATTTCCGAATATATAAAGTATATATTCTTGAGCAGCGTCAACAGCCGAGACGAACTAGTCATGTCCGTCCGTCTGTCTGTCTGTATGAACGCGTCGATCTCAGAGACTATAAGAGCTACACCAAACTTGGCATTTGGGTTTCTGTATACCATACGCAGATCAAGTTTATTTCAAGTTGGTTGCACCTCCCACAGCCCCGCAGAAGCAGGCATTTCCGAATATATAAGCTATATACATTCTTGATCAGCATCAAGTTGAGTCGATATAACCTGTCTGTCCGTTTGAACGCGTAGATCTCGGAGACTGTAAGAGCTAGAGGCACCAAACTTGGCATATAAATATGAAGTTTTTGAAAATTGTGATGATAATCGTCTATGAAAATTATTTCGCAAATTTTGATTATTGTATGAAATATTTATTTACGGGGTATAAATCTTTTGAAGTTAATTTTTCTTTTCTAACATGTTCTAACATACTTTTTAAGCTTTAACATACTGTTAACATAACATACATAGGGCTAACATACCATTTTAAAACAAAAGGTTCCTTTTTTTGAGAACGCAACCCTTTTGACAAGGGGGCGGTGGCGGGGAGTATGCTCTGGTGTATAAATAGAGGACTGTCAAGCACAGAGAAAGGGTAAATAGGAAAAAACAAATGAATTGAACTGAAATGACAAAATGTGAAGGACTTGCGTGTAAATAAAACAAAGAGTAAAGAAACCGCTTGCGGTCATATAGAGCACTAATTTAAATATCATTAGTAAACAATTAAAACAAAGGCATCTAAATATACACACTGGAATGAAAAGCCAACAACAAAAGGAGCTAAAAGGACGACGACGTCAACATAATCGCAAGCCGGCTGTCAACGCGCGCCACGCCCACTTCAAAGCAGAAGGGGGGCTTAAATGTCACATGACAACAAAAACACAAAACAACAAAACCAAAAAGAGAGCACATAACAAAGTAAAGAGCGAATGAGAAACAAAGAATTAAGAATAATAATAAGTACTAAACGCGGACAGAAATCAAAGGGCGACATTTCTGTTTGGCTTTAGGAAAAGTTGTGACAGGTCAAAGGATTGACAAAAACACAAAAAACAAGTAAGAAAAGGATTTGCCCTTGGCTCCCAACTGAATGCGAAACAGAACTGCTTTCTATGATTCCTTACTTTTGCCTTTTTTAATTGCATTTCAAATATAATTTGTCAAAACAACAAGGCTATATCCTTGCTGGTACTTCGTATCCTTCCGGGTATGGGCACCCTAAAAAATATGTTCCACTCGGCATAAACGTGCCTTATCAGCCTCCGGGGGCGCACAGCCTGCCGCAATTCACATGGTCCATGGTCCATGGTCCACATGGCAACAAGCCTGAACCGGAGAACTGCTTCCAAATGTTGATGTGGTGGACACGTGCCGCTGCTGCTCCTTCTCCTATTGCTGCTGCTGCTGCTGCTGGTGGTTAAGTGCGCAACCAGCAGCAGCCGTCCGTTGCACTGTGGGGCTGCTGCCCGAAAAACTTACTAAAGACCAGTTCTAATCATTGTAGCTTAAAATGCATTTTGGGGTTCTTTTTTTTGGTAGTTAGAGTCAAAAGCTGAAATTAAGAATAGATTTTATAAAACTCGTTTAGAAAATGTGAAAAAATAGTTCGACACGTGCCTCACTGATTTTTGAAAATTCATCTCCATGTTGGAATTGATGGTGAAATAAGTCCTGCAGGTAGTCTTCTGGTTTTTCAAGTTATATTAGCTTCATCAGCTTTATTATTATTGCGTCATTGCAAAAGTCGCGGATGGGGGCGCGTCTTTATGTAAAATGGTTGGTTCACTGCCGAAATAACCGTCAAAGTATATATAGAAAACACAAGAAAAGTAAGAAGATATTGCCACATGGGATTTAGCCGCAGTCTGTCTGTCTGTCTGTCTGCCTGTCTGTCCCTCTCATAGAGATATCATGGTGAAACTTTGCACAGATGCTTATTCTTTCTGCAAGTAGTACATATGTCAGAATCGGTCAGATCAGACTACTATAACATATAGCTGCGATATGAACAATCGGTTGGAAAATAGGTTATTATATGAAAAACTTTTTTGATTTTGAAGATAGCTCAACCAAACTCACAATATATATGTTTGAGCATATTTCAAATATGATGAACAAATTTTAATAAAATCGGACAACTGAATCTTTATTAGCTTTGATTTTGCAGCGTAAAAAGTAAAAAGGAACCACTGTGCGTCAGCCGCAGTCGACCACAGTCACCTGATGCTGGTTTTCCCATGCCAAGGACTGCGGCTGCTGCTGCTGCTTCTGCTTCTACTTCTGCCACGCCTTCCCCCCTGCCAACGCACAACTGGCCCACAAACTGAATGAGCTGGGCGTTGTATTGTGTGGAGAGAGGAGGGGGCGTTTATAATGGAATAATGGTTAGGTATGGGTAGGTATACATACTTATGTAATATGATACTGCGTGCTTCAGCATAATTTGTTATTTTGGCTATCGCATTATGCTTTTGCATCAGCTCCTTCCCCTGTCCTTGGTCCCGTTTCTGCTGTTCTTGATGATACTACGCACTGAGTTAGTATTTTATTCTTATTAATCTTATACAAGGGCGTTGCCAGGATCTAGGCAATGGGGGCTCTGAAAACTTAGAAATCTGTTGATCTTTTCATTTAAAACAGAATTCAGAATGTTAAAAATATTTCTTGCTATTGCTTATGGTTAATAATCTTTCTCGTAAGGGGTTGGCAACTTTGTCTCCTGCTATAGCTACGCCCATGTGCTCATAATCATATGTACGCTTAAAAAATAGATTTCTCTTTCTTTTTCTATGTCTTCTTTTTAAACATTACATTTTGAAACGGCACATCTATTGTCAGCTTCAGAATCGATTGCCAATGTGGAAAAAGACAACGAAAATATCGATTACATTCGCTGAAACTTTTTGTTTGTCTTCCGCCACAGCAGCAACAACAACAAAAACAACAACAGCAAAGGCGAATAAGAAGAAGAAGAAGCAGATAGCATTGGATCCCCCGAAAAACATAACCATAAATAAGGGTAATAAAAATGATGCTCAGTTGTCGCTGCAGCTGCTGATACACATACAACAGACAACAACAACTGTTGCTGCTGCTGCTGCTGTTGATGCTGTTGCTGCTGTTGTTGCTGTTGTCCTGACTAAGAGCAACAAATAAATTTCATTTTGGCGATCCGGCAATGTCCAATACTCATAACATTAACTCACAGTCCGAAGATTCAAACAGCTACCAACTTTTAATGAGCCCTGATCTCTCTGATCACGATCCTTTGCTGAAATGCTCTTAATGTGATATTTGGGAGACAATCCTTTTCATAAATTGTTCAATGAAATGTAGTAATGCTGTTGGTGCTCTGTAAAAAAATCCAAGTGCAACTGAAAATCGGAAAAAGAAACATTAAAGGGAATTGAAAATATCCAAATATTTCTATTAGTTTTCACAAAATCTAAGAAACTGAAGCAAAAAGCTAAAAAGCTATTTTGGTTTAGTTCGAGAGCTCTAAAGTTTCAAAGCTTATAAGATCTTAAAGCTGAACTAGGTAGATCTTGGTTTTGATATCTTGATTGACGTTTGCCAAAGTAATGCATTTGTTAGTATTATTTGTACATGTATTAGTGCATGCTCGTCTGCTTACCTTTAAGCTTTCAACAGCTGCAGTGTACGTGTGCCGTGTACGTGTGAAAGCTTTTATACAAGTTCGTAGTTTGCTTTATAAATAAAATCAACATTTAAATAATTGCCTTGGGCTATTTTAGAATTTATTGCATTCAACTGTTTCTTATGTTATGTATATTTAATAATAAATTTATAAAAAATATAAGAATGAAAGATTGTTTACACATTTGAAATACTGAAAAACTTAAAATGGAAGACAAATACATATTACAATGAGTAAATAGAAATAATATTTAATAATTGCCTAGTTAAAAATTTTGTTAAGATTTTTGCTCTTTTTGTTTTTTGTTGCTCAGTCAAACTTGGAAGGACAAATGAATATATATATATATATATATATATATATATATTTATATGATATATTGATATTAACGTATGTAAATCCAATATTTATTTGTACAATGTTCTGCAAACACTTGTTTTTATTATTTTTATCTATGAAGAGAAGTTATAACTTCTAACTTTTTTAACTTTAAGTAGTATTTAGCATTCTTCTGGAATACTGCTGAAGAATGGCAAATTTTTCAATTCTCTGGTTTTCTAACTTCTTGAAGGATTTGTGTATACATATATGTTATATGTGTTTAGTTTTGTTATCGTATACAGCTGTTTATATTGTATGAGTATTTAAGTATAACGAGTACTCATATATGGGTATTTATTACTTACATCAAGTACTTAAATGAGTAAGTACTCAATTTCTCTTACACTCGAGCAAACTTGCAAAGGAAGCCGCCAAATGCTCTTTTTTTCTTTTTCATATTTTTTTTGTTTTGTTTTTTGTTGTGTTTCTATTTGTTTTGTTTTCGCTTTGTTTTATGCTTATGCTGTTGTTGTTGCTGTTGCTGTTGCTGCTGCTGTTGCTGCTGCTGTTGCTGCTGCCCCATTGTTTGGCCATAAGGCACAGCACACCGAATGTGGCATGAGAAACATGCGGCAAGCGTTGAGTTATTAAAAACAATATTCGCTGGATAAGCAGCCATCCATGCAAAGGATATACATATAATATGAAGAGGAAGCACCAGAAACAGCAGCAACAACAACAACAGCAACAAGACTTAATACTACGTTTACACAATGAAACTAACTCATGAACTCTTCAAAGAAAATTGTGCATATGAGTGCATTTTTCATATAACATAGTTTCTAAAAATACAATATGCTTTCAACTAAGCTCATTTAAGGATAGCTAAAAAAAAAAAAATCTCAATGTTTAACCGATTATTGTTATAAAGTTGAACAGCTCCAGAGAATGTTTATGAATTCAACACAAAGTTCGTAAAAAGAAAGCTCACATTTTTTTTTTTTATTGAAACAGCATATGTCTTAAAATAATAAATGAAAATGATGCGATAAAAAAATTGAGTAAATGATTTATACTGTTATTAAAATACCATGTGGTTAAAAATCAAAAATATATGTACATTTCTGCTTTCGGCAGCATTTTTCAAAAATTAATTTGCCTTAAATATTCTGATATTCAGTATAGCCACAGACTGAGTGTAGTTATTGCTATTTTAATGTCAAGTGAATGTAATCGTCAAACAAAAACAAGTAAATTCAATGCACAAAATCTTTTCAAATGTGAAAATGGGAACATTTAAGTTAAATTCAACAATTGCCCAATTTCTGATTAGATTAAGCTGCAGGTAGCAGGACACTAATTTGTAAATATTTCATAACAAAAAAAGAAATCAAGAAAAAAAAATGTTGTGAAAAGTCGCTAAAAATGTTTCATGACTTGAGTTCATCGTGTAAACGCTGTGAAAGAGTCCAAATTTGGGTTAAGAAGTGGGCAAAATGTGTGGCTTATCTCGCATCTTTTGCATTAACACTTCGGGGCTTTGCGTTGCCGCTGCTTGCTATTGTTGTATGTATTTGTTGTTGCTAAGCATACACACACATACATACACAGCCACATGGCACAAAATGGCAGCCACTGAGGGCATATTCGCTTATCAGATCAACGCAATCGCCGCTGAGCGCTGTGACAATGAAATTTTAGCACCTTGAATCAGACACACAAATATTCGCACTCTCTCGCTCTCACTCTCACTCTCGCTGCCTCTCTCTCTCTCTCTCTCTCTCTCTCTCTCTCTCTCTCTCTCTCTCTCTCTCTAACACACATATACAAATAAAGTTAGAGTGGGATAGCTGGAATATTTACAACTTCTCAAAGGCATTGGCATTGGTGAGCATCTCACGAGTTAAACGCCAGACCTGCTTGGCCGCCTGCTCCAAAGAACTCGGAGATTTGCCCTTGAACATATCGAGACTGGGCAGAAAATAGTGGGGACAACGACGATATTGCAGGCAGGAGATTAACTGCAGAAAGATGCCATTCAAGCGATCCGCAATGCAGCACTCATCCCACTCAAAGTCACGCGGATGCTTCTCGCATTCGTAGAGCAGCAGATTCTTTAGATGATAGGCGCTGATCGGATTCCCAGGTAGCTCCAAGTGACGATCACGCAGCGTCTTCAGTATGCTTAGGCAGCGACGACGGCAGCCACCTTTGAAGAAGTTGCCACAAATCTAAGATCTCGCTCTCTTTCTGTTTCTTGCCAAAACCCCTTTACTTACCCTGCAACAAACGATTCTCCGCTTCAAAGAAACTCAGCACCCAAGCATCACCTTCCATGCTAGCCGCATTGTTGTTCTTATTCTGCATTATAATGCTCTCCTTGGAGAGCAAATCGAAACCCTCCGTCTTCACCTCTCCTACAATATTGGGATGTGGCCAGGGTATATGCGGCATGGGCCAATGTGCCGCCGAACGTGGCCAAATACCCGAACATTTGAATGCCGGCGTTATTTGCACCACAAAGCGTTCCCGTATCCTCAATTTCACCTCGGTCGTATCGCCAATCATCTTGACCATATCCCGATAGATGCTCTTATCGCATGCCTGTGCCACCAACGTCTGGAAACGTGCTCGTATCTTTCTAGATGATAGATAGCCTGATGCGGTTATAAACTCCACCCACAAGGACATGGAACGCTTCCTTCCATCGCTTAGCTTCAATACCGCACAGCCGGGCAAGGTGCCATCGTCCACGAAATTGAAGACACCCATCTGGTTAAGGTAGAGCACTATTTCGAACTCATTCGGTGAGATCACCTCCACACCCTCGAATCTAAATGGAAGAGAAACATGTTTTTGGAGATTGAGCTGATGTATAAACGTTTGTAGTGATCGATATCTATACCTGTAGTATCGATATCTTTATACCCTTGAAGATGGTATTATAATTTTGTCACGAAATGTGCAACGCATTGAAGAAGACGTCTCAGAAAAAAAATAAATATTGTATACTCGTGATCAACGCGTCTGTCTGTCCGTCTGTCTGTTTGTTTATATGCGTTTTTCAAGACTTTGTTCTAGAGCTATCTTGATGTAACTTGGCACAAATGCTTCTTCTTATTGCAGGTAGTACCTTTAGTTAAATTGGCCATATCGGACCACTTATATCCACATATAGCTGCCATAGGAACCGTCGGTTGTAAAATAAGTTTTTCTATGAAAAACTTTTTTGTTTTTCAAGATAACTCAACCAAACTCACTAAACCTAAGTTTAAGAACCGTTTCTACATGATGATAATATTTCATCAAAATCGGTTCACTATATCTTATAGCTGCCATGGAAACGATCGGTTGAAAATAAGTTTTTGTAAGAAAAACTTTTGCGATTTTCAAAATCGGACGACTATATCTTATAGCTGCCATAGGAACAATCTGTTAAAAATTAAGTTTTCTTATGCAAAACTTTTCGATAACATTTCTTTCTTGTTTTTTTAATTACATCATCAAAGAATTGCTTAAAGTACAGCTTCGATGAACATATTTTGAAAATATCAGACTTCAATCGATTAAACACCAGTTCTAGTTAGAGATGTGCGTTAATTAACACATTTAATCTGAGTAGCTTTTCTCTACAAGAGAGTAACCAATTGGATCTGCGTAATTCAGGCGGCTGACATCTGTCATTGGAGCATACTACTGTGTGAGAAGACCCTTAAGCCTGCTAACAGGCCAATAAAATAAAAATACAGAACAGATCAGAGATCTCAGAATCGTATGAAACATGCAACGTCATTCTTGTCAAGTCATGCTCCTGTTGCCATTATCGCTCCTCAATTCGATTTTATCTTTTTGTGCATGACAGTGAGACATTTACAGAACTGTTACTTAGTATCATTCGAAATAGGATTAGTACTTGAATTACTTGGTTTGTATCCGATACCAACTAATCTTAATTATTTAAAGAAAAAATTTAACAAAAATAGTTGCAGTTAAATAATTTGATTGAGCAGTTAAAATTAAGTTTCATAATATTCAAATGCTTTTGTTAAGACTTACAATAAGTCTTACACAATCAAAGACAATAAATTATAAGTAATACCAAACAAAATATGGAAATTAGCAAAACTTTAATACTTTTTCCGCACGAAAAACTGTTCAGATTCTTTTACAGCTGGACTTCGAATATTCAAATCAGAATATGCTAAAAAAAAAAGACAGATTCTAGCGTTATGGCTATTCAATCTTTCTTCTTATTCGAACAAATCGGTCAAAACTGCTCTGCCTGCTGAGACGGGGATAATAGATTCTTCCATAACTTTGGTGTTATTTATCCGATCGTGATGAAATTTACACAGCTGACCAACATTGATTGTAATATTGTATTTAATTTGCGGGGGTGCGGGGGTTTTTTTTTCAAAATTTGAAATAATTTTGATCTGCGTATACAGGAACATACATGCCAAGTTTGGTGTCTCTAGCTCTTATAGTCTCCGAGATCTGTGCGTTCATACAGACAGTCAGACGGACAGACGTACAGACAGACGGAGATGGCTAGTTCGTCTCGGCTGTTGATGCTGATCAAGAATATATATAGTTTATATAGTCGGAAATGCCTCCTTCTGCCTGTTACACACATTTGCAGTACTTTCAAACTGCCTTTTTCCCATTTTTAATGGGAACAGGGAGTAAAAATGATAGAAATTATATTATTGTCATCGGTATAAGTTATGTACTGCTAATTTCTCTTTAATAAATTTAAAATTTTGAATATGTAATGTTTAAAAGTCTCCTTAAGAACTTAATATGAAATGTATTTATAAGCTTTTCATTGCACCAAGATGCCAAGCCATTCATTGATTACTAACTTTTGTGAATTGTTTTTATATCAAAAGGGATATAATTGTAGATGGATAACATAATAGATTCGACCAGATTTGACTTTCTCTGATAAGAAATACCTACTTTCAATGCACTCACCTGCCATTGCACTCGACCAGACTGGATATGAAGCGTGGCTCCTGCAGTTCCACCTCCTTAAGTATATCCTGAACGATCTTACAGATCTCTCTAATGGCCGTCGCCGTCTTAAAGATGCGAGCCTGAACCCGCTCAGCGCAAAAGCGATTCATTTGATATATCATGCGGGTCTGGGCGGCCAGCATATCCGGCGGGACGAGCATAATTGAGTATATAGTATGTATGTATATCGATGAGCACTTGATCAGCAGCAAGTCAGGGCAATGTTGGCGGTGTAGAACAAAGAAGGAAGGACGCTGCGTGACCTCAGAAGAGACGTATGCCAATTATGGTGACTTTTTCGCAAAGAGATACTACGTTGAAATCGGAAACAGTATCAGAATAAGAGATGTGGGGGGATGTGCGTGTGTTTGTGTGTGTGTGTGGCAGAGAGAAGGAAGGGAGTGGGGAGGGTTGAAAGGTGTGTGTGTATACACAACAAAGGAACAATTCAATTGTGAGTTACGTTGACAGGCCAAGAGTGGCAACAACAACAACAACAACAATGGGGGCACACAACTGGAGCACAACAATATACATATACTTATATATCTTTTTACTTTTTGTTTGTTTTTTTGTTTATTTTGTTTTTTTTGGGTGTTATTGGGTATCGCGTGCGCGTATCTGTATCTGCCAGATATTGTATCTTGGCAGCTTGTGTGTCTGTATCTTTGTGTTTTTTGTTGGCCGCGTTTTCAGCCGCGTATTTTGCTGCGCGGGATGCGTTTAACTATTTTATGCGTTATGGCGAGTCAGAGTCGTGTTGTCTTCTTGTCGTGCCTTCGAATGCCAAAAGCCGATGCCGTTGCCGATATACCGATTCATGCGAAAAAGATACGCAACGCTGTCGACGTCGCCATCGTCGTTGTTGTTGTTGTTGTTGTTGTTGTTGTTGTTGCTCTTGTCGTCGTCAGCGTTGTAAATCTCGCGGATATTTACAGCTTTAAGCAGATACACAAAAAACAACAAACAACAAACAAAAAAGTGCAACTCTTTGTTGGTGTGAGTGTGTCCGCCATCTCATGAATGGCACTGTGATTACACCCACAAATGCAGCTGCTGCACAGTTACAGATACATTTGCAGATACAGATACAAGCTGCAGATACAGATACAGATACAGATACAGATACAGATACAGATGCAACTGTCAACGTGTCACGTGACAGCGCTGCGCGTCGTGTGTCTCGTGCCAAGCAGGCAAAAAGAAAATCAATAAGATACTGTATCTGTATCTGTAGGATACATATCTGCAACAGACACAAGAGAACAACAAAAACAAACAGCACGGCACGCTGACTAATCACACACACGCTGCATGAAAATGTATCTTTTTTTTTGGCGTACTCGTATCTGTGTATCTCTATGTATCTGTGTATCTTTTTTTTTGTGTTGTTTAGTTTCGTATCTGTGTGCGCTCGCTGCTCGCATTGGCTGAAACTACAAACACAAGCTCCGCCTCTCTGCGGCGTATACACAACGTGCCCCGTCGCAACGCTTTGCCGCAACGTCGGCGACGGCCCGACGCGCTGTCACGCCGCGGCGCGCTCTTTGATGTCTCTCGCTCTCTCTCTCGCTCACACTCACTCTGACACACGCTGTAAAACTGCAGAGCAAGCAGTATATGTATATGTATATGTATATGTATATGTGTGTGTGTGTAAATTTAATTTGTTAAATACATTTTGTGCCAGACGCCGTCGTACACGAATTGTGTGCAATAATTTATCTGAAATGTGCACTCATTTAGCAACGAGCAACGAGCAACCCTCGTCCGAAAGACAACAACAACAAGCGACAACAACAGCAACCGACAACAACAACAACAACAACAATAACAACAACAGCGACGGCGATATCTTTATATCTCATGGATACACGAACACACAAAAGTTTTACATTTCACAGATACTCTCGAGCGCAGGCTACGTATAAAAAAGATACAGATACATTCATAAATATGTCGCCTGGATTAATGTGCCAGTTGGCAATTTTTGACAGCGTTGTTCCAACCAAACGAACGCCGGTCTCTCCAACTACCCTCCTTCCTACCCCAACCCCCCTTCGCACTACATAACAATCCTTCCTCCAACCAAACCATACAACACTAACATGCATAAGCTATAATATAATCATGCATATATCTATCTTTAAATACAGTATCTAAAGTAACTATAATTTAAGCTTGTTAAACACTTCAGATTCTTAAGTTTTAAAGACAATTGTTTTTTTTTTATTTTTGTGGATTGTCATCTAAAACATCTGACATGTGTGCCATATAAAAAGAGGAGAAGAAACCAGAAAGATCAAAGCATTTTGTTCAAATTACTGTTGTTACTTTCAATTAGACAAAAATCTTTTGCCTTTGGCACTAATTCAATATGATAGAAACATATGCAGAAAACAAACAGCACATAAAATAGAATATGAATAGATTGAATGGTTAGGAAAATAAGCGGAAATTCATTTTCCCCCATCAAGTGTTTCGATTTTCGGTTTTGACATGATCTCGCACATTGAAACTGAGTTTATAAAATCTTAAAAGAAAATTGTGAAATTATTGCTGTTTTATCATTATCATTATCATTATCATTATCATTATCATTATCATTATCATTATCATTATCATTATCATTATCATTATCATTATCATTATCATTATCATTATCATTATCATTATCATTATCATTATCATTATCATTATCATTATCATTATCATTATCATTATCATTATCATTATCATTATCATTATCATTATCATTATCATTATCATTATCATTATCATTATCATTATCATTATCATTATCATTATCATTATCATTATCATTATCATTATCATTATCATTATCATTATCATTATCATTATCATTATCATTATCATTATCATTATCATTATCATTATCATTATCATTATCATTATCATTATCATTATCATTATCATTATCATTATCATTATCATTATCATTATCATTATCATTATCATTATCATTATCATTATCATTATCATTATCATTATCATTATCATTATCATTATCATTATCATTATCATTATCATTATCAATATATATTTACCTATACCAAAACTGATCCAAATTCTACAAGATGTATTAATTAAATTCTATTATCAAAGCACAATTTATATGTTTTTGTTATAAAGTCCGGAACCAAAACGGAATCTAGCGTATTTATTATTATCAAGGTTGTCAACGATACATTGATAGATCTGTCTTTGAAAATCGTCTATAAAAGTTTTGGAAATGTGTAGTGATACTTATATGTATGTATAAGAGTATCAATGGATTTGAATTTTGGGCAGTAGATCAGTGAAGGATCGGGACCAGGTGGCAGCAGTGTTTGAACGTTTGAATTTAGCGCGGGATTTTCACAACATAGAGTTAGAAAGAGAGGGAGAGAGAGACCTAGAGGAAGACAGAGTGAGCTAAAGATGTTTTCAGATAGTCGCATATCTGCATAAATTTGAAACAAAGGGCGACACAAAGAACAGGGCACACGGAGAGAGAGACAGAGAAGCAAATGGTAAAAAGTGGAAACGAGTATGTACTATAAATTTGTATGTGTGTGTGTGTGTGTGTATGTTTTTCCCGTATTTATATATCTCTTAGATCTTGAAGAAATTTGAATATAATTTATGTGCAATCGTCGCGTTTTTCGGTTGGTTTATTTGCTTGCTTGCTGCCCAGCCCCTGTCTCTGCCCCTCTCCCCCCCCCCCCCATCACTGTGCCTGCCTGAACCGATCCCTCCTGGTGCCGGTCCCCAGTACCGATCCGGTCCGGTTCGGTTCGGTCCCAAAATGAAGAACGATCCATCCATCTAAACGTTTGTCACTTGCTGCGTTGTCGCCGCAACGTTTGTCTTTTTGCTGCTTCGCCAGCTCTGCTCCTTCGTCTCTTTTGTCTTTACTGCTTCTTCTTGTTCTTTATCATCATCTTGTTGTTGCTATTGTTGTTGTTGTTGTTGTTATAAAGCGTCACCGACACCGCCGGCCGTCGCCCGCTCTGTCATCCATTTGACCATCAACGCAGTCGTTTATCTTGTAGATATATCAGCCTGTCCAGCTGAGAGCCAGTCTCTGGTCAACTGGTCAACTGACTGTTTCAAGTTTCTATGGAAAAGAACAATAACTAAATTTCACATGCATCCATATAACATATGTACCATATACATATGATACTATACTTATACTAAAACAGACAACATACTCTGCGTATTTTCAAAACTAGAGCATGATTAAAGTAATGGACAGCTTGTTTAGTATTGCATCCTAAGTTTTATACGATTTGAAGTCTTTATAAATCAAATTCAGCTTATGGCTGCTAGTTTACTAACATTATGTTAACCAGCTGATACAATCTGTTTGTTTGAATATCCTCAAATACGTTTAAGTTTTGTAGATTTATAAAATTACCTCGCTGAAACAAGAGTTATATTTTATATACTGTTCCAGTTTTCAGTTTAGGCAAAGTTTGCGGAAGTAAATTTCTGACAATTCTTTCGATTTTTATTATGATCGTAGAGCTAGGAAAGAATCTTGTCTCAACTTCAACTAAATTCAAAAGTCAATCAAAAACATATGAAATCAATCCGCCAAAACAAGTCAAAAGTGAAAATAGAAACATTAAAGCACATTTCACTTGCTCAAAACCTTCCCGAAAGTGTTATCCGGAACAGATCTGTATATCAATCTTTTACTAAAAATCAAATGTAAAGTTTAACAGCTGTGTACTAACAGTATTATTTATGATACTTACATATTAGATATACATATTAATAGTTGTAATGTTTTTAGTTTTTAATGGCTATAGTCCACTGCTATGATAAACAGCTGTTAACTCAACATTACAAGCTTTATTTTATAAATTTAAATAGATACACCTTTTTTATAGTCTTGTATGGCACTTTAGCTACATACCAATGTTATGTTAAGCAGCTGTTACATTAACATTAACAGCATTATTTAAAATATTGATAGATACATCATTTATGTTTGTACATGTGCTGAATTTATAAGGATTACACCCTAACACAAACTTAACTCTGCTCGCACCCTTTCTCCCTGCCTGTCTGACTTGAATTTTGCTGGTCGCTAAGCGGATTTGCATTAAAGTTGGGAGCCATTAAACCCGTTTCTACTTTGTTGGACTAAGCAGTACACACGCACACACAGATATACTCACACACACACACATATCTCATAAATACAGTGAACATCCGTAAGCCTTGCGCTTTTTGCTTAAGTACAGGTGACATTTGACTACTTTATTGAATTATGACAGCGAACAAATCAGCGACACGAATCCTCAGTCACATTCACAATCTCAACGTACTTTCCTCCCATACCCATTCTCCTTCTCATCTTCATCCTCAATTTCAACCTCAATCTCTGAGTAGGCCCCCTCAAACCGTTCAATCAGATTGTTTTTGTTGCTCAGAATCAGTCTCAGTCTCAGTCTCAATTTCTGTTTTCAGTCTCAGTCTTTGTTCTCATTACGCATGCGCCGCGTTGCGCCTGCTGATCAACTGTATACCTGGATACTGGCTCCGAGGAGGTACATTGGGCATTGCCTAGCAGCGTACATGTGTTTCGCGATCCTCTGTTTGGAATACTAATTACGAGTGCAGCGAATGAATGGTCACTCGGCCTCAAACACACACAGATATGAGCAGAGCCCGCCTCACAGTGGCATAAAGTATGCAATATTGGCACATTTATAATAAATAGTTAAAGGAAAGATATGGCAAGGAAATAAATTCTTAATAATATTTTTATTTAATAAACATTTGTTAATTTTTATTAAAACAAAACATTGAAATAGCACGAGAAAAAGATTAGAAATTAAAATCAAATAATGTTGATACATAAGTGAATCTTTTTATCATATAGTAAATATTTTTAATAAATTTTTTTAATATTTTTTATAAAAATAAAATAATATAAAAGTTACATTTTCTTATAACAGTCTTGATAAATAAGTATCTAGATAGTTTAATCGTACGGTAAATAAATTAAGCCAATTTTTTTTAATTTTATATATATTTTTAAAGTTTTCTTTTTTTAATTATTAAAATATTAGTAAAGTAAAGGCAACTGATTGAAAAACTATTTGTTTACAAATATTACTTGCATTGAGTATTTATATTTTTTTTTATATTGATTGTAAGCCAAGGTCAATTTGAAGTTTTCAATTGTTTTTTAATTTAAACAACTTTAAGCCTTTTATGTATAAATCAAATAAAAGTAATATTCAACTTATCTAGAAATGTTTATAACTTTAAATATGTCAGCCGGAAATGCACACTCAATATCTTAAACTTTATGCATGCCAAATAGATATTTTGAACCACTGTGCGCCCCTGTGCCTGTCTCCGTGCGCCCTCTTAACTTATGATCTTGACGACAAGTGCACGCTAATCACGCAATGTTCAAGCCCAAGCCCTCGATTCAAGACTCAAGCCCAAGTCCCGGACTCAGGCCTGTCATTTTGTTTAACGTTAATTTTAAATAATATCATAATTTATTGTTACAACTCTCGCTCTCTTGCTCTCGCTCTCTCTATCTCTGTCTTGCTCTGTCTATCATTTTCTCAGACAATCTCTTTGGCATTCTCATTTCAGACACGTACTCGAAAATCGATCTCAATTTCGTAGTTCAGATATCACGCGCACACATGAGATGATGTTCGGGCCCTTACCAGGCATGGGCACGCCACGTTCCACATAGTCGTTCTGTTGCTCTGTTCCAGTCCCATTCCCATTCCCCATCTTACCCTTCTTCCCCTACTCCCTCTCGCTATACTATATATATATACCTATATATGGCCAATATATATGAGCTGGCCAGGGCGGCGGCCCTTTTCAAGCTACTATGATCACGTTGACATTTCGCTTGGCGATTACGCCGGGTGCTCCTCACTCTCTCTCTCTCTCTCGCTCACTCTCTCTGGTTAAGGTACAGGGACAGGGATTGGGTTCGGGACTGGAGCTGGAGCTGGAGATGGGGGGCTGTTGACATGTCGCTGGTTGTGATTGATTTAGGGCTCGCTGGCTGCTTTTTGTTTTCCGCTGAAGCGCAGCCGTTTGAACCCATTGTTTTTAACCAAAAATGGGCGTACGATTGTCAGGAAAAAGACGACAACAACAATGACAACAACAACAACAGCAAGAACAACAACAACATGAGAGTGGCTTAGGATTGGAATTGAAATTGAAATTGTGCTTGGGCTTGCTGGAACAGGCCCATATTAATTGATAGCGCTGTGGATTAGTTAGATCAAGAAATGCATTTCTTATAAAATTCAGCCAGTTTTTAAGCTGCTTTCTTAAAAGTTCGCAAAAAGGCAGAAATGATTTGCATAAGAAAACTTATTTTTCATCTGATCGTTCCTGTGTCAGCTATAAGATATAATAGTCCGATATCGATGAAATATCAACATGTGTAAAAAGTGCTAAAACTGAGACATAATGAGTTTGGTCGAATTATTTTGAAAATCAATAAAGTTTTTCATACAAAAAACTATTTTTCAACCGATGGTTCCTATGACAGCTACATATGTGTTGTAGTGGTCCGATCTGGCCGATTCTGACATATGCACTGCTTGCAGAAAGAAGAAGCATCTATGCCTAGTTTCAAAGCAATAGCAATAAAACTGAGCGATTAGTTAGCATACAAGCAGACGGACAGACAGACAGACGGACGTCTTCTGAGACGTCTCCTTCCAAGCGGTACACATTTCGTGACAAAATTATAATACCCTCTGCAAGGGTATACACATTATTTTTTTTCGAAAAAAAAAAAAGTGTTTAAGTTTCTTTTCTTTTCTTAGTTAAAGTAATACCTTTCGATCGGTATATAGTTCGATCTGATCGGACACTCCCAGCAAATCGTCCATTCTTGCTGTATATAATGCTTGTCGCCTTTTGCACACTTCGTGATGCTTCGTCACTAGCGTGGACTACCGTCCACAGTGATAAACTTGCAATCGTTGTACAGCTCTGTGATGAAAGCATATCTTGACCCCAACATTTTTGATTTGCAATATCCAAGGATATTTAATTTGGTACATTAACTATTCCAAATGATAATAAATATACAAAATTTTAAATTCTCACAAGTAGGTAGTAAGTAAAAAAGACAATCACTATCAAAATAGTTCTGTTTTGGGCTATACAGGACTTAATTTAGGAACTCAAATTTGTTAAGCTTACAAATTACAAAACTAATCTACTTAGCTGTAAGTTGCTCTGATTTCTTTGGTTTTAATGGGTTAAGTTTGGGCTAAGCTTGGCTCAAACAGGTACGCGTAATTACGCCTGCCATGTAAAAGAATTCAGTGTGGCAAGTTGCAACAGGCACTTGCAGCTTAGCAGCTAACCAGCTTGCAACCTTGCCACTACGTTCACGTTCATCAAGTGGCAGTGGCATGGTTAGGGCGGCAGAGGCGGGTACAGCAAGGGCTGGCCACATTTGTTGCCTTGCGGCGCTTGTGGCTGTTGCGTATTAAATTAATATTTGCTTTTTGTCAAAAGGCTATAATCAAGCACCCTGGCGATGACAGGCTAAGAGGCTCTAATTACAGCTTGTTACTTTGATGCAAGGGCCACACAGGTCGTGCCTCACTCTTGGCTCGCGTTTTCCGCGTTCCACCAGTTCCACACACAGACACACACACACAAACACACACACACGCACGATCCTCGACTTGAGAAAGAAACTGGATGTGCCTCCGTTTCGTGCCCCCGATTCCGTTTATGCTAAGTGGCAAGCGCCGACGCAACGTCAGCTCATCTCTGGCGGGGTATTTTTTGTTGTTTTTTAATGCAACCCCTCCTTAACATGCCACATGCCTCCCCCGTACCCCTTACTTAACTGGTGTTTCTTGTCTGCCACTGCAGTTTGATTGAAGTTCGCAAAATTAAAATTGCCCAGTTGGGATCTGAACTGGGATTGGGATTGGGTTTGGGATTGAGATTCGCGGTTCAGGAGATTCTGGATCTCGTATGCAATTCTCACGATTTGGCAGACCTGCGTCATTTGTTCATCATTTGTGTTTGCCACAGACTCATCATCATCTTGTAAGCTGTTCATTTGGGCGTTGCAACATCAAGAAACTGAACATTTTCAAGCAGCGGCTGATCAAATTAACCATTTAAATAAAACATTTGTTTTGATTTTTAGCTTAAATTGCGTGAGATAGGGAGAGAGGTAACGAAAGAGAGAGAAGGATTGACAGCCGTGCACAACTTTGGATTGTTGGCAACTGTTTTTTGTTTAGCTCCCAGATCCATTTTCAGCTCCATAATGTTAATCATAGGTCATGTCAAGCTACTCGAAAATTAAGGTTTCAGCTTATTTTAGTATTTACTCGTAATTAAAGAACTTTTACTTTTTTAAAAATGTACAAGTTCTGAGCTTCGAAATAAGTTTTTTATATATTTATTGCATTTAATCTCAATCCGGTTTGTTCGGGTTTTCACTTTTGCGTAAGTGAATTTCCACTTCATTTCTCTTTTCACTTTTAAATAGTTTGTGTGTATTGAACTGACAATCTTTTGAACAAGAATTTAATTAATTAAATACCCTTGCAGAAAAGATTTGCATAGGAAAAATTATTTTTCAACTGATTGTTCCTATGGCAGCTATAAGATATAGTGATCCGATTTTGATCAAATTCGGTCAACATGTGTAGAACGTGCTTTAATGTAGATATAGTGAGTTTGGTCGAGTAATTTTGAAAATCGCAAAAGTTTTTCATACAGAAACTTATTTTCAACCGATTGTTTCTATGGCAGCTATAAGGTATAGTGGTCCCATTTCGATGAAATTTTGTTAACATGAATAAACTGTCCTTAAACATAGGTCAAGTGATCTTGGTTGAGTTATCTTAAAAAACAAAAAAGTTTTTCATACAAAAACTCATTTTTAACCGATTGTTCCTATGGCAGCTTTATGTTATAGTGGTCCGATCTGGCCAATTAAACTATGGGTACTGCTTGCAGAAAGAAATAACATCTGTGCCAAGTTTCTTCAAGATAGCTCTACAAAGTCCTGTAAAACGCATATAAACAGACAGACAGACGGACAGACGGACATGACTCGGCTTTTGATGCTGATCACGAATATACAAATTTGTTTTCTCTGAGACCTCTCCTTGACACTTTGTCTGCCTATGGTATATACCAACATGTATACCAAGTTTGGTTGCTCTAGCTTCAAAACTGTGGAAAAAACCTGCGTTCATACGGACAGTTGGACAGACGGACAGACGGACATTTCACAAACCCAACATACTCTTTTTTCCTTTTTTTTCAAAAAAGTTAAAAAAAGAGTATAAAAATGACAAGCTTTCGAATTACCTATAACTTAATTGTCTCAAAGAACAACATTTTTAAAGTCGACTCAATCAAACAATTTGGCGGGATTCAAAGCTATTAAATTTTAAATTCAAAATTTGTTCATAAACGGAAATAGTAATAAACAAAGTTGAAAAAACAAAAATATGTTGAAATTGTAGCAACACTCTAACAATAACAAATCGTGTGTCCTCAATGCGATTATGAGATGTTCATAAAAATGTTGCTTCTGGCCCATTAAATGAATATAAATTGCATCGAATTCATTAAGAGACGAACCGAAAACAAGAACAAGAACAAGACCTGGTTAACAAATTGGCCCCAACTGACAACGTCTGATGATGATGCCAATGGACAGGCGACAGCTTTGAGGAGGAACCTGGTTGCGGGGGGTTGCCAAAGTGGGGTTGAGGTGAAATTATCATTTATTAATTGTTCTTTAATTTGTGTGGGAAGCAATACATTAATGACATTTCCCGCCTGCCTCTCTCTCTCTCTCTCTTTCTCTCTTGCTCTCACTCTCAAATGGCCAAAACTGAAATATATGAGTATAGACAATAAAAAGCGACGAGCCAAAAAAACCAAATATAATCAAAACATCAACAACAACAAGCGTGCGCAAAACAACAACAAATAATAAATATTATTTCTTTTTATTTTTGGGCATATTAAAATGCAAATGAAATCCAATAAACAACAACTCATTATAAGCGCAACTAACCGGCTGACGACCCGATCCAATTCGATCCCATCCCAAATCAAATTGGAAACCAATCTTCTCGCCCAGACAGAGACCAGCATGAGGCATATATAATTTGAAGTATAGTATATAAAGATCGACCACAGGCAGTCAAAGCCCTTAAGACGGCACAGGTGGAAACAGGTGGAAACAAATGTTTCTGGCTCAAAATCGAAGTAGGTACCTCAAATAAACGATACAAAGCTGTTCTGATTTTCACATGCGAAGGTGATTTTTGCTTAATTGTTTCGAATTAACTTCTTTTTTTTGAGTTAATGAAAATAAAGTTTAATTGTTGATCGAAAGCAAGTAAATTCAATACGCCAATTATCATCAAAAGTATCATTCAGCTCGCAAAATCTTGTCAAAATATTAATATTCAAAAACCTGCTTTCACAAAATATGGCCAAATACGCAAATTGAAATAGGCTTAATAGATATACGGTAGACGTTTATATTAAATCATATATTTTAGTAAATAAATTGAAAAGTTAATTACACTTTCAATGTAACATTAACTCGCTCAAGACAATTAGAAACCTGTAAATAATAATTACAGTCATAAATCAAAGAAATATGTGAAAAAATACAAGAAAATAAACAGGAAAGAAATGTTATCTTCGGCGTGCCAAAGATATATGCCCTTGCAGAAAAGATTTGCATAAGAAAACTTATTTTTCAACTGATTGTTCCTATGGCAGCTATATGTTATAGTTGTCCGATCTGGCCAGTTCAACTATAGGTACTACCTGCAGAAAGAAGAAGCATATGTGCCAAGTTTCATCAAGATAGCTCTAGAACAAAGTGCTGTAAAACGCATATAAACAGACAGACAGACGGACAGACGTACATGACGGACATGACTCGGCTGTTGATGCTGATCACGAATATACAAATATTTTTTCTGAGACATCGTTACAAAATTATAATACCCTCTGCAAGGGTATACAAAAATGTGTTCGAGTATTGAAACTAATTTTCAATATCTACATATATGCTTTCTTGACTTTTGTTACTTTAGCTGGAAACATTGACATTGAATAACATAACTTTCCGTCAAAACAATTCATTGTCTGAAGTTCGAACCCTAAAACGCACTTCAATTCCGTACATATCACGTATGTTGTAGATTTATAAATTATACAATTCCCAACGATACGATTCCAAAGAATTACGAATAATCAAACTCGAAACTCGTACAAACATAAATCAAAAGAAGAAAGTTAAATAAATTATATATTACATTATATACAAGTACCATAAAATAAGAAAAAGACAAAAATGAACAGCAAATAATATAATAAATTCAAAAATAAAAACAGTTAAATAATTTAATTTATATAAAAAAAAAAGCATTAAATTTAATTTGACTGTTATGTCTGTTGCCTGAAATTGAAACTCACACGTGATCTAAATATTGTATGTGCCTTCGAATTGTTCCAATGTACATTGATATTGGTTAGTTAGGCTTGGCCAAATAGCCTGACTCAGGCTCAAAGTGGGCCGCTTTTGAGCGCTTCGAGCCAAGACGAGTGGTAATAATTTAGCGACAATTGTTTGTTAACTTTATTGAGTTTGTTAGCTGTCTGCGAAATATATATTTAATGTGCCATTAAAATGCGCAACGTGTCGACTGTCAGTCGATGACATTTTCAACAGCTATTCAGTATTGGTCATAAAGCTGGAAGCTTTACGTCTTTTAGATATTCGAACTTCAAATATTTGTATCAGTTTCTTGTCAAAATTTGGCACACGACGACGACGACGACGACGAACATCAAAAGAAATGCCGAGATTCGAGATGGAGCTAAATTAATATTCAGTTTGCAATGTTAACATGCTGAACTGAAAAAGTAGTTTTGAATAGGTTTTAACAAGGGAATATGTCTGTTTGATCGGCTAATGCTCCCAGACTTTCTCATCAATGCATAAAGTCAAGCACCTTTGGACTTAGCTCACTTAATCAACAGCTATAAATTAATTTGAATGTTATATTGTGCATTTTGGTATATGATGCAAAGTAGCTGTTCAAAAATGATGATCTGTAATAAATGTTTCAATATTATTTTCATAAAATACAAAAAAGTGGCGCTATTATCTATATTTCTAACTTATTTGATAAAGAACTCTCTGTTAATAAATCACACGCTGTTATGCATACTTGTACATTATGTTAAACAACTGTTATTTAATGGTATACCTTTTTGCTGTTAATAAAGAACTCTCTGTTAATAAATCACACGCTGTTATGCATAGTAGTACATTATGTTAAACAACTGTTAATAAATGGTATACCTTTTTGTAATAGCTGTTAATAAAGAACTCTCTGTTAATAAATCACACGCTGTTATGCATAGTTGTACATTATGTTAAACAACTGTTAATAAATGGTATATTGTTATCTATATTTGTAGGTGCTGCTAAGCAACCTCTTAACAAATTAGGCGCTGTGAAGCATATTACTTTACTTTTAATAAAAGGCATCAACCTTTAGCATGTACTGTTAAACAGCTGTAATTAACAGACCAATAACATTAACACTTTAAAGCTTAACAGCATTATCCACCTTTTACTTACAAACTAGACCCAAAAAGTTTTCAAAATTAAGCAATTCTGAATATATTTAAGCCAACACTAAGAAATAAGAATAACAACTCAATTTGGAAATGTTGTTTGAAAAAAAACTTAGGTTTTTATTTGACTAAACTCACAAGAAAAGCAAACACAAATAAATAATTTAAAGATGAAAAAAAAAATTGTTTTTCAATTTCATTTTCAATAGTTTAGCGCTACTTTTTTTACGAACCTTAAAAACTTAAACTAAATATTTAGTATACTTTAGCTAATTTTATTTGCCGCATGGCAAAAATGTATGCAATCCAAAAAAAAAAAATAGTTTTAGTTATAGTTGAATTATATATTAATATATAATATGTATAGGTTTTATCTTTTGTGCGTATTCTTGGATATACTGGTTAAGTACATAAGTATTATTGGATAGGTTATTTATAGATAGCATATATCAATTAAATATAGGAAACTCTGTAAGCGGCGTATACTTTTCGAAAGCACCTAAATGCTAAATTACAATCTAATGAAATATCAAATAGTATTTGGGTTACAATTTCCGAATTACATAACTCTCTGAGCGCTATCTACCCCCACTCTTTGCTAGCCCCCCTTCTTCACTTCTTGTCTCTAAACAATCTAATTAGTATTGTGCCACATAATGTGACTTTTGTTTTTAGCTCATTTCCCATACGATGACAACGAAATAAAAAAGAAAAGATTTTCAAAAAAAATAACAAAATGAAAAATTCTAATAAAATATATATAGATCATCTTATATGGGACGACTTCTACAACTCTTCCAAGCAGCGCACATTGGTCAGCATTATCCGAGTTAAACGCCAGACCTGCTTCGCAGCATTCTCAAGAGCACCTGGAGATTTGCCCTTGAAAAGATCCATATTGGGCAGGAAATAATGCGGACAGCGACGACATTGCAGACACGATATTAACTGTAAAAATATCCCATTTATACGATCCGCAATGCATGCCTCCTCCCATTCCATCTCTCTCGGATGTTTCTCGCATTCGTAGAGCAGCAACGTTTTCAAATGATACGATGTTATCGGATTCCCCGGCAGATCCAGATGACGATCCCGAAGTGTCTTCAATATGTTTAGGCAAAGACGGCGACTGGCCCCTGGAAGAGAGAAAAGAAAAGCGTTTTTTTTTATAAGATTGGAAATACATATTACGGAATCTTTTATAGGGGCGAAGATCTCCTTAGTTTAATCATGATACTTCTAAATAATGCTACTATAAGATTTCCAAGAACTTTTTATTCCACATCGTTTTCGATTTGGTTCTTCTGTTTTCAAAAGTGAAAGCAATCGATATTCTCCCTTTAAGATAAGTTTCAATACTTTATCATTTCATCGGAAATGCGAACAGACCTGAATAATTTATTTAAAAACCCGCTATGAAACTATTTAAAAATATATATTATAAGTAAATAAAATAATAAGGCACTTTCAAAACACCCTTAGAACTTTTTTAAAAGCAATTAAAAACTGTTTCAAAGAAAAAAATTTGGCATTTTTAAGATCTTAATCTGTTAAAATTTTCAAAATTCTTGAAAACCTATGTTGATAAAGAGAAACTTTCAAAAACTAAACGATCTTTTGTCTTTTTAAAGCAACACAAGCTCACATATTTGGTATGTTAATAATAAAATAACAATCAATTTGGTCAATTTTGTATTTTATAAAGTCTATGATGTTTCAATAACTATCCATAGCTGCTTTAAAGACAATAATTTGTTTTCTTTTTAAATTGATAAATTAATTATTTAAATATTTTCAAATTAACATAGAATAGAATAGAAAAAATGTTGCTGAGTTTTTTGTGATTTTCTTAAAAATGATCGAATCTATCTTTATCTAACTACCTTGCTTTATGAACTAACTGTTATTATTTCATAGATCTTTTGAATGTTCAAAGTTTCAAATGAAATTTTGGACATAGTGCTTGTCATTGGCCTATTACTCATATTAATAACACTCAAGTGTCCAAAGAGCTTTGAAAAGTCAAAAGACAAAAATTTTGGAAAATTGATAAGTGCTACATTTATAATTATTCTACTCTGACTAATCGATTTCTAACAAACTTTGTCTTTAATTTGCTGATAATTGACAGTATTTATATCAAAAAAATTTCAACATTGATTTTTAACTAGGCCTCGAACATGCTGCTTGTGTGTTTGAATGTTGAACCGGTTTGATTGATCAACCCTCGCAGATGTCAACTAGCACATAAATCATGGACATAGAGTGTCAGACTTGCTAATCTTAACCTGTTCCGATAATCATGCTTTTAAGTACACTAATATATTTGTAGTTTTTTTAAACGTCTGGAGGCTATATAAAACGACGTGATTACTATATACCTATTTTTAAAAAACATAAATGATATTGGCATCGAATTGGCACTCTTTAGCGTAATTGTGCAGAGTTTTTTGAATAATTTAAGAATTAACTTAAAAATTCAAGATGCATTTCTAATTGTTAATTGCAAATTTCGAAAATATTTTGGTTTTGATCAAAGCCAAAACACTAAAAAGTCGTAGAGACTTTGGATAAGTATTCCAAAGAGTTACAAAATGTTGGATATGGGTATGGGGAAATTTGCAAAGTCATTATTTGTACCTATTACTTCTGAATTATATGCTTGAACCTAATTAAATTGTTAGATAATAATGTTATCAAACAATTTACAATCCAGTTCTAAAACTATCATGAGCAAATCGACTGCAATCTGTAAAAATGAATTTTTGCCCTTATTTTGTTCATTTTTAGACCGTTTTCTCCATAATATTTACGTTGTCAAATTAACTAATACTTGATGGAAAATATTTCTTAAACATTCAATAACATTAACAGCAAACTAACAAATATGATGAGCGATCAATTAATCCAAGCTTAGATATAAATATTCAAGTGCAAAGTCAACGGATATTTATGTAGCGTTACGCCCTATAACGTTACGCACCAAAAAGAGTAATAAAAAAGAATATAAAACATTTTTAAATTTCATAGTCTGCAAAACAAACTTGTATTATTTCAAAACGTGATAAAAAAGTTTTGTACAAAAAGTTTTGTTCGATTCGCAGAGTTTTGCAATTTTGTAATCCAAGAAAAAACCCAATTCCGTTTTTTGTAACGTTACGCCACACTCATTTTTGCTTATATAATCAAATTTTTATTTTGTCGTACAAATGTCACGTTACGCCACAACTTCCGTTCTCTTAACATTTTTTTTTTATCAAAAACTAGATTTAAAATTTTATCAGCTTATCGGTGTCTTAACAAAAGTATAAATATAGCTTTATAAAGACGCATTGTCTTGATTCTACAACAAAATTGTTAAGTATTTGAAAGAAAATAAAAATAAGCTAGTTTATTAAACTTTCAAGCTTCTTAGGGTTGAACCTAATCTAAGGTCTAAATCTTCTAGAGCTTTTCGATTTGAAAATATATTTTTAAATGATAATCTTTATAGCTTTATAATGTGGTATGATATATATGATATGTTAAAATATTAAATTTAATAACGAAAAATCTAAAGCCTTATGAATTACAGTAATTACATTAAGCATAACTACTCAATAATTCTGTGTGCTTAGGCTAAGTTTACGAACTATTCGTTTTTTCGATCTTAATCTTAGCTCATTCTTGAGTTTGAATCATGCGCTGTTAATCGCAGTTATGCGCGTTATGCATTCATTATGCATAACAACTCATCAATTAAAACGCCTATGCATAATTTATGCATTATGTCGGTTTGGATCTTATCTTTAATTTTCGCATTGATTTCCTTTTGTTTTAGCTTAATTTGGAGTATTTATCGTTGAATCGCAGTTATGCGCGTTATGCATTCATTATGCATAACTACACATCAATTCAATTTAAGCATCATTTCAGGCTGGATTTTATCTTTGATTTTAGCTTTGATTAGTTTTTGTTTTAAGGGTACATTTAAATCTGGGAAAAACGTGAATAATGCGTAATCGATATACGATATGCGATACACGATATAGCAATAGCAATACCGATAACGACATTGTAATTGATACAGACACATGGACAGTTAGTCGAACGAGGCGACGCTTCTTTCACAGCTAAATTATTATGCGCCAGGGCATTAAATTAAATGTCAAGTCGATCGACTAAGATTGTATGAGAGAGTCTTTTTTTTTTGTTTTGTTTTTTTTTTTGGGTTTCGGGTAGATTGGTGGAAATTGGTAGAAAGACGGAGGAGATGACAACAAGGCAGGCAACACAATCGTTGCGAGGGGCTTGAGATTTGATTTCGATTTGGGTCTTGGTTTTTTGGTTTTTGGTTTTTGGTTTAAATTTTGGTTTTGTTTTTGTATACGCTTTTTGAACGTCTCTGGTGGTTTGTTGTTGTTGTTGTTGTTGTTGTTGTTGTTGTTGCTGGGGAGCTTCTTAGTCGACTGCGCGCCGTTGTTTTATTTATTTGTTGACTTTATCTAATCGCCGAGATTTAAAATATTTATAAAATCGTTTAGAAATTTATTTATGGCTCAGGCATTGGCATTGTTGATATCTACGTAGAGTCCAATACAAAAAACCCGTTTCTTCACTAACCATCGCTGACTAACAGGCTACCTTATAGCTATAACAGCGACTGCGACTGCGACGCGAACGACGACGCTGACTGCGTTTATCTGCCTCAGATCAGCGGATTTGTGCGCGTGGAGACCATGAGGGCTAAGACGAACAAAGGTAGGTGGGGAGCTATGGCAATTCAATATTAAAGTTCCAACCAAATCCAGCTATCGTCGCCCTGTACAGATTTATGATCGTTGGCAAGCATGCGGGTCATATCTCATTTCTTATCTATCTCCCGATAAACGTTGGATGCCTTTTTAGTAGGCCCCCTTCTCAGCCAGGTTAGTCAAAGTAAATCGCTTCGATCACCTGCTTAAATGATTGCCATATTGATTTTAGAAATTGTGCTTAGTTAATTGAATTTGATTGAATAGCTGTCAGCTGACTAAAGATCATTTAAAGTGTTAACTGATCCATAAAATCAATTGTTACGATGCAAACACCTATCAAAATTAGTTTCAGAGATTTCGAATCGACATTTAACTGATCTTGGCCCATGTGCTCAGTTATGTTAAGGCAACTGATCTTTAAACAGCCAAGTATAATTACTGATCTTATGCGAATGATCAAGGACTAGCAGCTTCAAGTGTTTAAATAACCATAAAGATCATATTTAGTTTGATTAAAGTGATCATTGAACTGTAAAAGCAATTGATCCTTAAAATAAGCCTAAGCATGTATTTAAAGTGTTAACTGATCCATAAAATCGATCGTTGCTTTGCAAACATTTATCAAAATTAGTTTTGACATATGAGCACATTATTATTAGCCGATCTTAGTCCAAATGATCAAATGATGTAGCTCCAACTGATCGAAGATGTGTTAAGGCAACTGATCTTTAAAGATAAACCTATTGTTCGTGATCTTATACAAATGGTCAATGATTAGCAGTTTCAAGTGCTTGGCCATCTTTCACAAGCTTTTAAATATCCGTAAGGGATTGAGACTTTGCAATATCCGTAAAAGATCATGCAAAATTAAAACTGATCTATAGTATCGATCGTAACTTTGCAATCCAGAACTTGATGATCCACTTGCTCGCAGTTTAACTAATGTGATCATTGATATAGATGCAACTGATATTTAAAATATAGATTAAGTAAAAAATTCAAAGTGTTAACTGATCTATAAAATCGATCGTTTTAAGATCAGTTGAATGCATTCAAAGTGTTAACTGATCTGACTTTGCAATTAACGTGATATTTATATGTTGATGTTTCACTAGTGATCATTATCAATGAGTCTTATGACTAAAGATCAGTTGAATGCATTCAAAGTGTTAACTGATCTATAATTCAGCTATTAAAACCAATTTCAGTAATTTCCAAGTGATCTATTGAACGTGACGAGGAATCAACTTTTCAAATAGATATCAGCAAGTCGATTCAAATGTTTAGTGATCTTAACCAAGTGATCAGAGATACGTTCAAATCTGATCTATACAAAAAATTGATCGTAACTGTGCAATCAATTATCAATATGATTTTCTAACAGTCGATTCAAATGTGATCGAACAGTAGTTGCAGTCAAAATTTCAACTGATCTACAAATCCAAATTGATATTCAGTGACTAAATTTAAGTACTTGGTATTGTTAGCCAAGTGAATAAAGATTCCTTGAAGCATTCAAAGTGTCAACAGCAACCATGCTTGTGAATTGATTGTTAGTATGCAATCAATTATCAAAATGATTTTTAGTGAGTCAATTGAAGTGTCTTTAGTGATCGACTAGCTAGCGACTTTATCAATGGATCTTACTTAGCTAGGCTCGTATCGATGTCGCCAATGTTCTTTGCCACACACACGCATACAAACACACACATATATCTGCTTTTAACGATCGTTGCTGCCACCTGATCTTGTGTCTTGCGGTCTGACCAAATGCTTAATTTACAAGCAATTATATCAAACTACAGTCGCTGATTTCTTGAAAATAAATCAATTAAATTTAAGTGTGTCACAGATTGTAAAAACGTTAGCCCCTTGTCAACACACATTAAGGGGAAGGGGTATGCTAGATAAAGGGAGTACTTCTACTCGTACTCGTAATACCGATTTCTAGATTAATTTACAATCGGATAACATTTATTTTTGGGTAGCTTGCTTTAAATAAGTTATTTTTTTTGTGTTTGGGGGGAACTTTTTATATAAACAGTGTACACTGAACATATAACTTTTAAATATATATATGATATATCATATATACTTTTTTGGTTATTAAATAAAGTACACTTAACACTAATTCTAAAGTTTACTAATTGTAGAATTATTCCAAAATACAGTAAAACCAGAAAATGTTTTTCCAAACAAAAAGTGTTTGAAGATGTTACGGTTCTGAAATAAATTTCAATTGGAACAATCTTGAATTTGGAATACAAACTTCATCCGAATCTTGAAACCCGCGAGAATGTCTAGAAAATACTGCGATCGAACAAAAAATAATCCATTAATTAGTGCCTAATTGTAATACATTTTCAAGCTATTATAATATATATATATATATATATGGAATGAAATATCGTTGGTCGATTTTTGAACATTAAAAAAAAAACGTCTTTATAGTGCGTTTTTTTTATCTAATTTTTTTAAATATTTAAGAAGTCTTTGTAATGCGTTTTTTTTAATAAAATAATCGATAAATCTCAAGAAATTTCTAGTTAATTCTTTAAAATAATTTTAATTTTAAATTTTATGAAAAGTGAAATGTTTTGGGATATTCAAAACAAATGTATTTCAAATACATTTTAGAAAAAAATGCTCACAATTTTAGTACCATAAATGAAATATCAAAAGTCGATTTTGGAATATTTCACAAACAAAGTTTTTAAAATTAGTTTTTAATGAAATAATTGACAAACCTCAAAAGTAAACTTAATACATTTGGAACATTCAAAACAAAAGTATTGCAAATAGATTTTAAGCAATTTTGGGACTATTGCTCAAACAGCTATAATCCATTTTGGAATATTAAAAAACATACCATAAAGTGCTTGAAATAATGAATAAAATTCAAGGTATTTTTAATAGATTCATAAAAGTAATAAATTGAAAGTTTTATGAAATATTCAAAACAAAAATATTTCAAATATATTTTAGAAATAATTTTCACAACTTAAGGACTAAAGATTTTGGACTTCGGAATATTAAAAAAAAAAGTCATTAAAATGCGTTTCCTAATGAAATAATTGATGAACGTCATCACGTTTCTAATAGATTCTTAAAAGTATTGAGTTAAAAGTAGTTCTAGTATTTAATATACAAGTTTTTGAAAAATTCAAAACAAAAGTTTTTTGTGACCATAACTGAAATCTGAATGGGCGATTGTTATGCCGACGGCAAGTGAAAGTCACTGAGAATGGACGAAGGGTCGAAGGTAGGAAGAAAAGCTCACCTTGCAAGAGTCGATTCTCGGCGTCCGTAAAGCTAAGCACCCAGGCATCGCCCTCCATGGCGGAATTCTTGCCCTGCAATGCGATGCACTCCTTGGAAAGCATATCGAAACCCTCAGTCTTAACCTCTGCAACAATATTTGGATGCGGCCAGGGAATGCCCGGCAATGGCCAATGGGATGCGGAACGTGGCCATAAGCCGGCGCATTTGAAGGCAGGCGTGATTTGGACAATGATGCGTTCCCTAATCCTCAGCTTCACCTCTGTCGTATCCGCAATCATTTTGACAATATCGCGATAGGCGCATTTATCGCATGCCTGCGCAACAAGCGTTTGAAATCTTGAGCGTATCTTTCGCGCCGACAAATAACCCGATGCGGTTATAAACTCCACCCACAAAGACATGGAACGCTTCCTGCCATCGCTAAGCTTCAACACTGCACAGCCCGGCAAGGTGCCATCATCCACAAAATTGAGCACGCCCATTTGATTGAGGTAGATGATAATTTCAAACTCTGTGGGTGAGATCACTTCCAGTCCCTCAAAGCGACCATTATAATCATTTAGCGAGGATATGAAGCGTGGCTCCTGCACTTCAACCTCCTTGAGTACATCCTGTACAATGCGACAGACTTCCTGAATCTGTTTAGTTATCTGCGCCTTGCGCACCTGCACACGATCCGCAAAATATTTTTTCATTTGATAGATCATTTTGGACTGTGCCGCGATCATGTCCGACGGCACCAGCATTATGGACGACGTCGTGTTGTTTTTTTTTTATATATATATTTTTTTTAAATATAGGAACTTTTTTTTAAAGTTGGGCTTTTTTTCTCACAAACTGAGCATATTTTGTTGTTTTGAAACACACTTAAAAAAAATTTTGATTTTGTTGTTGTTGTTGTTGTTGTTGCTGCTACACTTCACAAGTCACAGTTGTTGTTGTTGTTGTTATTGTTAAGTTCTACTCGCACGCGTCGCAATCATAAACGCAGTCGCAGTCGCTGTTGCAGTTGCAGTCAAAGTCGCAGTTGCAGTTGCAGTCGATGTCGATGTCGAAGTCACAGTCGTCGCGTGTACTCGCGCCATCAACTCCAAGACATTGACTGATTTCGTATGGCGTGCACGCCGCAAGAAAACACCAGCCAGCAGCAGCAGCAGCAGTGGCAGCAGCAGCAGTGGCAGCAGCAGCAGCCACAGCGGCAGCCACAGCAGAGCTGCCAGGTCTCCATCTCCAACTCTGCCCCATATGTATGAGCGCAACAGCAATAGGCGCTGGCAAACAGCGCTTACTCTCTTCTTTTGTACGTTTTTCGCATGCTCACTCTCTCACCTGGCTGAGCGCGAGAGAGCGCGCATAATGGCTGAGCGAGCGTTTGTGTATATGTATGCATGTGTGTGTGTATTTGCTTTTCGTTTGTTGTTTGTTAAATGCTCTTTTGATTGTTTGTTTGTTTAATAAAGCGCTTTAATGGCGACCAGCTGCAGCTGAGAGAGAGAGAGAGAGAGAGCGAGAGAGCGCGCGCAAGTACTTTCACACACATACAACCATATTTAATATATGTAAACATTTGCCTACCCTCAAATTCAACCCCTTCAAGGCAGATGCCGTCTCTGAACTCAGCAAGTTTTCATTTGCTTCTGCTGCCTGACTGCTTGCCTGTCTCACGCTTAGCTCCGCCCCTTTTGCGCTACTCAAACACAAAAACACACACACACACACATACACATCAATAAGACGCTCACATAGATAAGCACGCATACAAAGGCAGTGGCAACGTTGTTTGCATTTATTGGGGTTGTTGTGGGTGGCTGGTTGGTTGGTTGGGCGTAGGTTGCAAACTAACAGATGAAAGTAGTTGTTTACTTCTACTTATATTAAATTCAAATCGTGTATACCTACTAATAAATAACTGTTATAATGGGCAGCTTTAGAGAGAAAAATGTAGCTATTTTAAATGTGCTCAAAAAAGGGCATTACATCCCTTAACAATTCATTTCTCTTGTTGCTTAATAATTTATAATATTCAAATACTATGTTTATCAACTTAGTTGATTGATTATAATATTAAAATTGTTTTTGCATACAATGTGTATATAGTTTATTTAAGAACTATCTAAATATTATTAAATGGAAAATAATTTCTTATTATACTTCAAGTATGCAGTTAGTTTAAAGAATATTTATTAATACTAATATATACAATTCCGTAGTGGCGTAACGTGACATTTGTACGACAAAATATAAAAAACAAAAATTGAACAAGTCAAATTTGTAAAAGAAATCACACCAATCGACCCCAAGGATTTGATGATTTGAGCAAAAATGACTGTGGCGTTACGTTACAAAATACGAAAGTGGGTTTTGGCTTGGATTACAAAATTGCAAAACTCTGCGAATTGGCCAAGAATTTTTGTACAAAACTTTTTAATCACGATTAGAAATAATACAAGTTTGTTTTGGAAGTCATGAAATTTAAAAATGTTTTTTAATTTTTGTTTCCTCTTGCTCTTAGCATGTGGCGTAACGTTATGTAAATTTTCGTTGATTGTGCACTTGAATACTTACATCCAAGCTTGGTTAATTTGATCGCTTAACATATTTGTTAGTAAATTGTTAATGTTATTGAATTTTAATGAAATATTTTTCATCAAGTATCAGGGCGTTTTTAATCCTCAACATTAGAATAAAACATTTTTTTCATTTTCAAGTTTTTTGCCTCTTTGTTATAATATATGAAAATAGAATTTGAAAATAAAATGTTAAGTATAAATATTACTTAAGAGTTTTTATTCCTAACTCTGTATTTTATCCAAGGGAATTATTTAAAGTAACTAACTTAATTAGCAACAAAATTAGTAATAAAATCGTTAACATTTTTTGAATTATTTTAAAGAGTGGAATTAAGCCTTAACACTATTATTTTAATTTATAATATTGTTGTTTTAATAATAATATAAGAATATTTATAAATATTAAGCTTAGAATTGCCTATAATATGTTAAACATGGTGTTAATCTAAGTATTAACCTTATCCATGGTTAAAAGATTAATCAAAGTAGCTGAACAGTTTGAATAAAATTTCATAAACTTACCAAGAAAATTAATCTTAAATATAAATTTCGGGAAAAATTTCATAAACTTACCAAGACAATTAAAATTAAAGTAGATTTCAGGAAAATGTGCCCTGCTTCAAGTTAAATTTCAATTTTCAGTTATTACGAAAAGCAGGCCTCTCAAGTTGTAACGAATTCGTATACAGAATTAATGCATTTCTAATGTGATTAATGGACGTTTAACACGAGCCTCTAACATGGCTGAAATGGAATTGGGCTGTGGGTGGCGACTTAAGGCAAGAGCCCTATAAAACTGGAGGGAGAAAGACAAAGACAGAGATAGAGAGCGAAAGAGAGAGTGAGACTGTCATATCTTGGTTTTTATGCTCAGGCCAGACAACATTAAGTTCCACTTTAGAGAGTGGCAAGCAAATTATTATGTATAATTCAGTTTGAACTGTGTGCCGGAACCTGCATTAAGATAAAGCTAATTAACACCTCAGCCCTAGGGCTAGAGAGAACAAGAGCGAGGGCTACAACTACGACTTCACGAAGGCACCCTAAAAGGTATGCCCATAACTTTGAGACTAAGATGTTTTTCCACAATGCGTCTATCATTTTTCTTCGTTTGACTACATGCGATAAGCGAATAGCGAATGGAGCTAAGTTTAAAGTCTGGATTATAAACACAGCAACTGAAACTGAAACTGGAACTAAGAATTAAGAATTGAGAGTTAAAAAAATAAAAAAAAAACTGTGGACTCTGTCGCGTTGCCCTTTGTTGCATGTCATCGACAATATGGAAATGAGGAGCTGATAATGTGCGAGAAAAATGCACTGGGAATCACTTTAATGGCCGCGTAAATGTGGAAAATTATCAAAGGGACACGAACTTAATTGCGGCCATTATCAAGTTTTATAGCATATAAATTGGTAACGAATTATGCAAACGGCCAAGATCATCGTAACCAACAACTTCTCCACAACGCAAGAGATCTTCATTAGCCGCTCTCTCAAGGTCAATTTGGATGGGCTTCATTTTGGTGTATGTCGATTCTTTAAACAGCGCATAACTTATCGATAAATATAACAACAGGCTAAAATGCATGCTAGTTGTGTTAAGAAATTAATCGATTCTTTAATCGTTCTATTTCTAATTACTTCGATTTATGATTTGTATATGCGTAGCTTGTGCAAGTTCAAACGACTGTTGTTATATAGCTAAAACTAAAGTAATATTTTCATTTATGTATTTCAATTGAATTTATTCTCTACACTCGCATTGTTTATCGATTATCATAAGAAAATCGAGGCAGAGATAAAGGACAGTCAGAAAGAACAATCTATCAATTCCTCGTTTTATTCAAGTTTCATTAATTCACGTCTTAAATATGAATTACTGTGATTATCGCATGCTTTATCGATTGACAATCGATAGACACTGGTTCTTTATCCATCGATAAGAACCTATTTTGATATATATCGATTCTCCTCACTTTGATTGTCAACAGTTAAAACAATATAATTGAGGGATGAGATTTATATTAGTTCGATCGAGCTTACAATTGTTTTTATGTAATTATCGATGTTCTGTTCATAGTTTATCGATAATATGCATGACCAAACGGCTTTGGCATATATCGATTCTAAATATGCGCATAGTTAATTGTTTTAATTAATTCTTATCAACCGATACTTGAAATTAGAACAAGAAGAACTATCGATCGATTTTAAGTTTTATCGGGATATTTCGATTTATGACGTTTATGTCGATTAATACCTACCCGCGCCATCGACAGGGTTGATGCTTGTATTAGTTTGATGATTAACAATATCGATTATTTCGATCACGCAATCGATTCTCTAGCCGCACATAGTTAATTGATATGCCAGATAAAGCAATAGAGAGTCGAGATTTATGCGAGTCACGAAGTTTAATCAATCGATTGACAGACAGATCATTCGATTCTCGATTATTGCAATCAGAGTGTGACCGTTAAGCGGCCGCGACTGTGAATGCAACAGCGGATGTTGCTGTTGCTGTTGCACGGTAGTCGTCTCTTTAATTAAATTGTGTATGTTTTGTGTCCCGCTTTAGCGATGACTTCATTCGCGGCGGTGGTTTTCCTTATCAGATCCATGAGATCTTCAATGATGAGCTGCTGCTGCTGTTCCTGCTGCTGCTATTCCTCCTTATGGCATTGGCACATACGCTTTATGGTTCAGCCTGACCAAATGAGCAAATGGCGGAAAATTAAGTTCGCTGTGGCAGCAATATCAGCGGCAGCAGCAGCAGCAGCAGGAACAGCGACAACTGCAACAGTCAGAGCCAAAGAAACACAAAGATTGCTATCGCTCTGGCAGCTCACAACATCCCTTCCACCGGCCACATTGCTGATGGCGATGGCGATGGCGATGCCCTCCTCATTGCTGGACACCAGCAGCTGCAACTGCTGCTACTCCTGCTGCTGTTGCTGCAACATGGACACGATACCGTTCCCCTTTTGCCTTTTGCCTTTTGCCCGTTTGCCTTCCATCTGTGTCCCACTTTCTGTCCCAACTACTTCTTGGCTACTACTTTGTGGTGACACTTGAACGTCGATATGTTCATTTGTGTTTCTTGGCCTTTTGCCCCTTTTTTTGGAGCTCAACCGTCAGCTGTAGATTTTGTACTCGTTTCTGGCTTTACGTTTGTTGTACGAAATTCTTAAGTTCAACTCTTTCTTAAACTCTGGTTGAGATTATTTCAGTTTTTTTCGGTCTTCAATCATACCAAGTTCATATGAAAAACTCTACCTAGATTCTTAACTTTGGCCTTTGCTCTGCCTTTTGTCAAAATCAGTATATTGGTCTTCAAGTTTTCATTCCACCAACTATTTGGCCCATAGTAAATGAGCTAGGTTTAGATCAAGTGAAATTTATTAATTAAATCTTATAAGTCTAAATCATATGGATCATAACATAGTTTATTTTAATCCAAATAAAATATACTTTGGTTACTATAATACAAGATCTTTGGAATTATTACACGGTATCCATTTCAACTTTTCACATTTTCATCCTCTCGATAAGAGAGGCATTTATCTGCCGAATTAAATGCTTTATGTCTTGCCATTTATCACTTGGCTAAGCATCTTCGGAAACTTTATATAAATGGGTCTAAGCTGAAAAAGGTTAAAGCAAAAACATAAATACTTAAATTCAAGCAAAATAGATTGTGTTACAAAAATTAAGTCCTTGAACTGTTGCAAGGAAAAGGTTTTTTTTTTTTAAATTACAATAATAAATAAATTAGAAAATAAAGCATTTAAAAGTAGAGGAGTATAACTCAAACAAGATGGTGTAAAAGTTTTCTTTTTTGCCGTTTGTGCAATCCTCGTAACCGAAGTCTGTATAAAAACGCTATCCACTGCAGAATAGCCCTTCCGGAAGCCCGCTTGGTTCTCGCTCAGTAAATTGTTGCTTTGTACGAATTTTGTTAATCGGGTAAACAGGAACGATGTAAATGTCTTCGCCACTGTGTTTAAGAATGAAATGCCTCTATAATAGCTCGCTTCTTTTGCATCTCCTTTTTTGAAGAGGGGGTATATGATGTTTTTTTGAAAGCTCTTAGAGATTTGGATTGTTTCAAAATAGTTTTTGTTAGCTCTATAACAAATGCGCCTGGTGCGATTTTTAGAAATCCTGCTGGAATTCTATCTTATCCTGGTGTTTTTCATGTTTTGCTGACCTGTATGGCTCGATGAACCTAAACCTGTGTGATCTGTGTGTCAAGCTCTTCTACTTCGATGGCTGCCAACAGTAAACTTTCAATTTGCGGCATACGAGCTTTATATAATAGCCCCAAAAAAAAGTAAGCCAACTCTTCGGGTGCGACCCGTATACGTGTTCTAGATAATGCTCCGTTTATTCTCCTGGATGTTGCCCAAAAGGATTTGCTGTCATTAATTGCACAGATTGCCTCTTCTATTTCTTGTTGGTATATATGCTGTTTTTCTACGCAGAGTTTTCGATATCTTGAGTTTTCTATATGGTAACGTGCTCTCTCCTCTTGGCCATTTGAGTGTTTGGCTCTCTTCAGCAGTCGATTTGAACATTTTCTGTCCTCTTCACATTCGGCGTCCAACCATGGTTGCTTAAACTTTTGTACGAAGTGACTTTGCACGCAAGTGGCGGAGGACACTTTGCCTTTTGTTGAACGGAGTATGTTATCTCCTGGTTCAAGATTCCGCATTTGCAGGGTCTGCTCCAATTTCCTTTCATAGGTTTTTCGATAGTAGCTTCGCCATTGCAGTTTAGGAAGTAGCTTTTAGATTTTAGATTCAGCTCCAATTAGAAATAAATAAGATAATAAAATAATAAAAAAAAGATATGTGTGTGTGGTTTCTATGCCTGGTCCTCGTATGAGATAAGCTGAACACAAACGCAAATTTGGCAAAACCCGGACACTAAAAAAACAACGCTTTCACCAATTTAATGCGTGTCTTTCGGAAAAAGTCGAGGCCGAAATGTAATACCAAGGCAATTGAAAGAAGCAAATGACGAAGTAAAATGCAAATAAAATGTTATAAAATTATAATAAAAAAATAAGTAAATGAAAATTAGATAAATAAAAAATAAGTAAAATAAGAAATGCGTGTGATGTGTCTGATGTGTCTGGCAAAGGCCAAATAGGACTGAGGAAATGCTTTTGAAAAGCTAGAAGACTGCCTTATCGATTAGGCAGACAAAGCAACTCTCAAAATATATATAATCGATTGGATTTCAATATCGATAGCACAAAGTAATCAGAGTTACCTGATGTTTGTATATATTGAAAGGCAACCCTGTCCACATACACTCCATTCAAATCGAAGACACTCATAGAACAAATGCATATGTGAAGTATTCTAAATAATAAAAGCTTCGCAAAATTAGTACCTAACAAGTAAGAATACTCTAGTCGAGTGTGCCCGACTACGAGACTCCCTGCTCCCAACTTGCATTTCAAGCAGTTCAGCGGCAACACAAGCATGCAGCTTACTCAACTTGCACAGTGCATGTCAAACTGTTGTTTCTGCCTGCTGAGACAGGGGTAATAGATTCTTCCATAACTTTGGTGCTATTAATCCGATTTTAAAGCTCTATCTTTAAAATTGTGGATGTGGGAGTCTTTTGCGATTTGCGGGGGTGCGGGGGGGTGCATCCGAAATTTGAAATAAACTTGATCTGCGTATGGTATACAGGAACCTACATGCCAAGTTTGGTGTCTCTAGCTTATGTAGTCTCCGAGATCTGTGTGTTCATACGGATAGACGGACAGACGGACAGACAGACAGACAGACGGACATGGCTAGATCGTCACGGCTGTTGATGCTGATCAAGAATATATATAGTTTATATAGTCGGAAATGCTTCCTTCTGCCTGTTACACACATTTGCAGTACTTTATAACTCCCTTTTTCCCATTTTTAATGGGAACAGGGAGTAAAAAAAAGTTGTTTATAATGTGTAGTAGGAGAAATGTAATTTTTGAAAAAACATTAATTATGCTAGATTTGTGTTGCATACCAAAACTTGCGGAATTTCAATAGCTGCTTTAAAGTTGTATTTTTATTGATAAAGTATCAAATCTCGCTTTAATTCTGTGAATCTAGACTCTGACCACGTTTGATCTAGTCGAAAGAAGCTTGGATTCCATTCCTGTTGGCATTTTTTCACAGCAAAATGATAGATTCTCAATGGGAACAGCTGACAGCTGTTGTAAGCTTAAGGAAATCTAAGCTGTGCACTGATTACAGGTCGATGACAAGCTTAAATTCCATGTCAGGAATGGGAATTAATCAAATGGCGCAATGTGCAACAGCAAATTATTAAGCACAGATAAAGATAGGGAGAGAGAGAAACAGGAGCAAGGCAGAGAAACTAAGGAATGAAGTTTCAGATTGGTTTCAGCATCTTGTAGCCTGGACAAAGCCTAATGGTCATAATGAATGGATAAGGGGCTGCATTTACACAAACGCGTTGATATAACTGCAGACCAAACAATATATAAATTAAGGTAACTGCATGGGTCTGTGTGGCTCAGGGACTGGAAATGGGTATGGACCTGATCCTGGTGTAGTCTTTTGCATGGTTTGAGACTCATTACAGCAACTGGCATCAGTTGGAACGATTTGGAGTGTCTGTGTTCTCAGTGCTCAGTGTGGCATATACTTAATTTCAAGTTGTCCGCGGGAAAACTTAAGCATATTTAACCGCATGTCGCTGAATTTTATGTGTATGCATGCGCACAGGTGGGAAGTGGGGCTAGTGTGGGGTGGGGAGGGGTAGAGGGAGTGTAAACGGGGCGCCGCTCCAACTGCGGTGGATCTCAGTCGCTGTTGCTGTCTCTTGGCTCCCAGCTTCCATCGCAATTCTCAGCTGAAACTTGGAAATGATTTGAATGTCTACACTGTAAAGAAAATAATAGTTAAAAAGTTACAAAAATGTTTTAGAAATAAGTAAAAGGATTAGAAAATTGATATTCATTTGAACTAGCCATGTGCGTCTGTCCGTCCATTCGTCTGTCTCTTTCTCTGCATTAGCTCTTTGAACAGGTGTAATTTTTTCGAAACATTTTAAAATCCAAAAAAAATACAGCTTCCCAGATCTTGCAATCTAAGACAAGTTTCTTCAAACTGAAACGATTTTTGGCAAAGTTTTTTTGTTGTTATTTTTCCATTAGTTTTTGAATACGAAAAAAGTGTTGAAAATGCAAGCACTTGTTCATTTTTGACTGTGTATTGTCAGAGATAGTCTTAGTTTGGCTGTGCAACGGATCGGAGCTTGATCGTGTTGGGTTGTTTCATTTGGTCTCGTTGCCCCTTCTACGGGGCGACGAGACGCGACGCGACGCTCACGCATATTCCGCATATGCAGACAACGCGCGACGGGATGCAGGCGCCACTTGGGGCATAACACATACAAACATACAAACAAACACACACACGCACAACATGCAGAAAAGGCATACAGGTAAATGCTAATGCCAATGCCCTCTGCCGCAGTTGTTGCAGTCTCTGCCACTGACTGCTTGCAACCGGCTGACCTTTGCACATGCCACAAAGCAACTGACGCCGCGGCAAGCAACATTTGGCTAAGCAGTAGGTCAGATGTCGCCAGTTGGCCCAAACGAAGCAAACCAAACCGAACCAAACCATTCCATTCCAACCTTTTATCTGTCCAATCAGTCCCATCCGTCCATCCGTTCAACCGTCCTACCGTCCTACCATCGTCCTGTCAACATTCAGACATCATATCAAATGACAAACTCGACTGCACAACGATATGCAATGCGTGCTGGCAGCTCGTAGAAGATTATCAGAGCTCGGTTAGCTCAATCGGAAAATGATCGATGATCGTGTGGTGTGTGCATTGATTTGAAATGGGTTCTATATGTATATATTTGCTAACTGACATTTGTATTGCCTGCCTGCTTTCTCATCTTAACTCAACTCAGCTCAACTCATCTCATCTCAACTCTCTTCTCTTCTCATCTCTTCAGTTCATATATTGATACGAGTATTGTCAATAAGTCGGATTTTAGGTGGCATTTCAGGCACTGCCCTAATTAAGGTCAGCTTCTGTCTTTCTTTCTACATTCTTTCTTATGCTCACAATATTTTCTTTGTATTTCATCAATGTCATTATGTTCCTAGTGCTCAACTTGTGGCTAAGTGAAACTGAGTTCATATTATTGTACCATTTCGTCTAGAATTAAAGTACTTCTATAAATGTTGGATATATGGCAAAGAGTAGACAAAAGAGTAGACAATTGAGGTCTTAACATTTTTTATAGCATTATTTAGTTCTTTATAAATCATTAGCAAAGGACGAAATTTTGGGTACACAGAAGGCAGAAACAGAGGCAGAAACAACAGTTTGACAGGAACTGGATCAATTTAGTGCGCTGCTTGCTCGCGTTTCCGCTGAACTGTTGGAAGTGCAAGTTGGGAACAGGGAGTCTCGTAGTCGGGCACACTCGACTAGAGCAGAGCATGGCGCCCATAGCCCGTACGGGCCCCACACATTCGGCAAATCACACAGACACTAGCCAAAGGCTTTCCCAAGTAGCGAGCTGCTGCTGCTGCTGCTGCTGCTGCATGCTCATTTTCATCGCATCATTTTCAAAGTACATTGATCGAAAAAGTTCTGTACATTCGATCAACACATTATGCGTTGATGCGCAGAGGAGAGTATTATAATTTGGTGACGAAATGTGTAACGCATTGAAAAAGACATTGACAATTTTTTATAGATCTATTTAACTTTTTAAAAAAAATTGTACATTTGTACCCTCCATGTAGCTCAAAGCCATGCTGGCGTAATCGACTTCGATTTGAAGTGTTTTAATTTAAAATATAAAATAAAAATAAACAATTAAATAAGATAGTAACTGTTGAAATTCAACATTCATCAAATGGAGTGTCCCGAACAAGATGCAAAAATTTACCTAAAAACTAAATAAGATAGTAAAATTAAAATAAACAATTAAATAAGATGGTAATTGTTGAAAGTCATCAATTGAAGTTGTTATATATATCCTCCACTTAGCTCAAACAGTGCGTGCATATATATACTACTTATACTGCAACTTGGATTTAAAAAATGCACAAGACAATACACAATGTACAATTAAAATCAGAAATCAGAAATAAAAAATAAGAAAATGTTGCCTCTCAAAGGAAATCAGTTAGTTACTACACCAAGCGAGTGCTTAAACTGTTTGAGAATTATAAAAATAAGATTCAAATTTTTCGAATTTACTTATGCTAGAGTGGCTTGCTTTGATTGAAAACAATTTAGTTTTGAATTTTCTTAAGCTTCCTTTAACAGCAGATGAGATGTGTTCTAAGAATCTATTGTTTGTTGTCATTGTGATTGCAAAGGGTATTATATTTTTGTCACAAAATGTGTCAGGCATTGAAAAATAAGTCTCAGAAAAACAAATTTGTACATTCGTGATCAGCATCAACAGCCGAGTCATGTCCGTCTGTCTGTCTGTCTGTCTGTTTACATGCGAACTAGTCCCTCACTTTTAGATCTATCGTGATGAAACTTTCTGCAAGCATTACATATGTCAGAATCGACTAGATCGGACCACTATAACATATAGCTGCCAAAGGAACGATCGGTTAAAAAATTTAAATAAAATATATGTAAAATGTTAAATCGCTGTTAACAATGTAAATATTAATAACTAAAATATATTCTTTTTATAAGTATCATAAAAGATACTTTTAAAAACGTATTCAAAACACTACTTTACACTCAAAAAAAAAAAAATTAAGTTAAATTATCTGAAAAGAGGCTACGCTACGCTAAGAAAAGAACTTTTGAAACAATTTTACTCTACATATTATAATAATATCGAAAATACAACCAAAATACAAGTTTAGCAAATCTTATGACATATTCAAAATGCCGTTGAAAGTAAAGTGCATCTTAACGCATTTTGTTGGCCCTTTAAGCCAACTGGCTGACTCTTTGACACTGGCTCTTCTCAGTCTCATCGTCTTATCGTTTCTGTATTAAAATTATGGCAGTGAAATCGACGACAGCCTCCACAAAACAGAGTCAGATCTGAAACTCAACTCAGTTCAACTCTGCTTTGTATTAATGCAATACTGCATTTGAACGCCATGAATCGTGTGATAATTTAGCTGGGCAATACTCGTACCTGTTAAGATCGTCCCAAACATGGCATGGATGAGCCATTAGCCATTAGCCGCTTGTTAATGTGGTCAATATACTCGAAAAGAGACAGAGAGAGAGAGAGAGAGAGAGAGAGCAGGAAAGAGACAGAGACATTGTGAAGCCAGGGCGCCCTCAGATAAGCTGAAAGCGATCCATAAACATGAATTTGCTATTATTGCACTTTGGGTATTATCCTCGCTGATTAAAAGCCTTGCGAAAAGTATTTGGTTATTCAATTAAGTACACTGAACAAAATTTGATTTAATAAAATTATAATTTGATTGAATATGCTGTTATTCGAATATGAAATTGATATGAAATTTTGACCTTATTTAGATCGATATCATACACATGTATTCCAACACAAATTTTAATATATCAAATTCAAAACATAATTTTTATAAGTGCATACTATATGCTTTAAATTCCAACCACATGATTTGAATGAGAATTGAAAAGTAAATATTAAAGCTCGTATGAAAAAGTTACTAGCTTGCATCTTAAGTTAATTTTAGTAAATTTTGTTAAATTTGAAAATTATTACTTAATTTTCAGAAAAATAATTCATTGAATAAATCATAATTTTGTCATGAAATGTGTTTCCAACTTCATAAGGTACATAAATATACTTGATCAGCTTTAGGAAACTAGATTTCAGTTATAAAGCTAACTCGATTAGACTTGAAAAGAGCATTTTGTCAAAGCCCACCGATCATTTCACTTTAGGAATAAGCAAAGGAATATTTTGTTTTTCAAAATAGCTCGATCGAACTTATCAATTTTGAGTTTTAGTATTTTGAGCATGGTTGAAAATGAGCTGTGTGAAAAACATTTTTAATTTTTAGTCAAACTAATCAACATTATAAAAAGTGGACCAATTTGATCAAAATCAGCCAACTATATCATATAGCTGACATAAAAGTACATATATGCATACGATATTTCAAAATCGTATAAATTTCAATCATGCCATATGAAATTAATATTAAACTTTCTTGTTTCCTTTTTTTTCCGTGTAGAAGTACATGCTGAGGATATATTGAATTATCCATCAAAGTCAGCTGAGGAATGCCAGGGGCTTTAATCGCCAGCCTGATCTGAGAATTCCCAGTGTAAACTCAACAAATTTATGGCTATAAAAACATGTCACAATCTCTCTCTCACTGCCATGTTTGAGCCTCTGCTAAGCTCGTATTCTAAAAGTGTTTATTTTGATGGCCACCACAGTCGAGCGCTAATTAGGTTGTGCAGCACTCCAAAACTTGAAACTTGAAGTTGTCTACAAGACTTCAGACTGCAGTCGTGTCTCTAAGTCCAAGATTCAACTGCAAGCCCGGAGTTGCGACTTCTCGTATCATTAAAATCAAAATCAAAATCATGCAAACGTTTAACAGCGCTACAAAACTTGTCGCAACGATCTGCTGGATCGACGATCAGCGATCCACGATCCATGTGATTCAGGTAAACTAGGGGCTATCGGAGAGGCAGCAGTGCTGGGGGAACACAAAATCTCTGGTATTGGATCGTTAAAACGCGCCGTTACAAGCAGTTGGCAGTTGGCTCGTAAAGTTCATAAACTGATTGCCAAGATTTTCACTGGAAAGCTGCCTGCCTTTTTTTTTGTCTATCTTCTTTTTTTTCGGTCTCTCATTTTGTTGTTCAAGAAATGGCTCACAATTTGTAATTGAATGCATGTAAATTGATTTCATCTGCCAACAGCCATAATATCAAACATTTTATGGCACCAAATGCTCAACTGAAGCTTTCAAAGATCCCTCAGTTCCATATAGAGCCAGAGTTCAATTCGCACAACTCACGCACGCAAAATATAATTAAGATTGAAATGTCCCGATTGCTATATACTCTGTTTTCAGACTCATTTTTGGCCAACATCTTTTCAAAACATTTACAAATAGTCCTTGTATCAAATTTGTTGACTCTAGCAAAATAAAACTTGTTCATAGCAATATGAAAAACTGTGAATAATCAAAATGTTTTGATTCACAAAGATTGGATTGAAATCAGAAATAGGATCGAAATCGTTCTGAACTGCTTCAATTTCTGGAAAATAAACATAAAAACCACATTGTAAATGATTTGTATTGAAAAATGTTTAGTTTGAACATAATTTTTTTTAGAATTTACCGACCTATCATTGACCCACTGAAAGCAAACTAAAACCATAAATAAAATAGCAAATATTAGACTCTTTAATACATATATTTTCCCTTTTTGAAAACAGAGTATAATTAAGGACAGCCCAGTAAGAAGAGAAGACAAACTGGTAAGCCCTAAGTGATGCATATGTGCTAAATATTATCAGCAAGTACACTTTAGGCCATTAGCAGGCCATTTAAGAGACGATCCTGGACATTGCGACGACTCGCAATGAGATAATTTTGTGAGAGCCTGAGCAGGCCTGCTATCTTGAATTATGTCAGTTTTGTAATTTTATGCGAATCTTGTTAATTGTGCATAAGGTTTTTTTTTTGCTTCAGTCGTTTATTTCAACCGGCAGTGTTCCCTCCACCTCTCTCCACGCACAAAAGCAACAAGCAACACGCATGCACGAGGCACGCAACGAAAGACTTAGGCAACGAACTCGCGACCGACAGCTGCATCCAATGCAAGAAAAAAAAATGTTAAAATGACCATGAAATTGAGCGTTGCAAACAACTACAACCACAAACACAAACAACAACAACAGCGACTGTCAACTGATACAGAGCAGAGCGTGCTCTGACGTTAAGTGAGTAAACCAAAATAGCTAACTAAATACATATATGCAAAAGTTGTTCAACTTAAACTATAGTACACTAAATTATAGTCCAAACCTAACTAAATTAATCCTCTATTAACATGCATACCAATTTCAAAGGTTTTCATAAACATAAAGACCACTAAATTTAATTTAAAACAAACAAGTAAGAATGCTCTAGTCGAGTGTGCCCGACTACGAGACACCCTGCTCCCTTGTTTGCTCTGTTATTGTGGATGTAGGAGTTTTTTTCGATTTGCGGTGGTGCGGGGGGGTGCATCCGAAATTTGAAATAAACTTGATCTGCGTATGGTATACAGGAAACTGGATGCCGAGTTTGGTGTCTCTAGCTCTCATAGTCTCTGAGATCGACGCGTCCATACAGACAGACAGACGGACGGACAGACAGACGGACATGGCTAGTTCGTCTCGGCTGTTGATGCTGATCAAGAATATATACAGTCGGAAATGCCTCCTACTGCCTATTACATACATTTGCAGTACTTTATAACTCCCTTTTTACCATTTTTAATGGGAACAGGGAGTAAAAATATCTTTGGAGTGCCGAAAATACATATATGCTCTTGCAGAAAACTTTTGCATAAGAAAACTTAATTTTCAACAGATTGCTGTTATGGCAGCTGTAAAATATAGAAGTTCAATTTTGATGAAATTTTGTCAACATATGTAGAACGTTCTTTAGATTAGTGAGTTTGGTTGAGAAATATTGAAAAACACAAAAGTTTTTCTTACCGAAAAACTTATTTTGAACCGATCGGTCTGATCTGGCCAATTCAACTATAGGTACTAACTGCAGAAAGAAGAAGCATCTGTGCCAAGTTTCATTAGGATAGCTCTAGAACAAAGTCCTGAAAACGCATATTAACAGACAGACAGACAGACAGACGGACATGACTCGGCTGTTGATGTTGATCACGAATATACAAATTTGTTTTTCTGAGACGTCTTTTTCAATGCCTGACACATTTTGTGACAAAAATATAATACCCTTTGCAATCACAATGACAACAAACAATAGATTCTTAGAACACATCTCATCTGCTGTTAAAGGAAGCTTAAGAAAATTCACAACTAAATTGTTTTCAATCAAAGCAAGCCACTCTAGCATAAGTAAATTCGAAAAACTTGAATCTATTTTTAATTTGTCGCTTATAATTCTCAAACAGTTTAAGCATTCGCTGGGTGTAGTAACCAACTGATTTCCTTTGAGAGGCAACATTTTCTTATTTCTTATTTCTGATTTTTGATTTTAATTGTACATTGTGTATTGTCTTGTGCATTTTTTAAATCCAAGTTGCAGTATAAGTTATTTGTATATATATGCACGCACTGTTTGAGCTAAGTGGAGGATATATATAACAACTTCAATTGATGACTTTCAACAATTACCATCTTATTTAATTGTTTATTTAAATTTTACTATCTTATTAAGTTTTTAGGTAAATTTTTGCATCTTTTTCGGGATACTTCATTTGATAAACGTTGAATTTCAACAATTACTATCTTATTTAGTTTTTTATTTTATATTTTAAATGAATACGGTCATATAGATCCATTATTGCATCTGGATCGGGATACATATAACAACACCAATTAATGACTTTGAACAATTACTATCTTATTTATTTGTTTATTTTCATTTCATATCTAAAATTAAAGCAGTCAAGCCGATTACGCCAGCATGGCTTTGAGCTACATGGAGGCTACAAATAAAATAATTTACAAAAAATTGTCTGCAAGGGTATAAAAACATTGCTAAGTTATACTTAAAATAAAGAAACATTCAAATTTTAAAAGATTTCACAAAGTTACAAATAGTAAAAAGATCAAGTTTCAAATTACCAATCAATTTCGCGCCGACACACAAGGCACATTTGATACAGTTTAGGGTGCAAAATATAATCCAAATTGAAAAGAATTCAATTTACCTGTTCTTTTTTTTGTGTACTTTTTCATATTCTTTCTTTTTTTTTAGCGCCGCAGTCTTCAAAATCGCATAAATTGCGGTTATTAACGCGCGCTTAGGCCACAACTCATGTCAAAATGTATCAATGGTGCCCATATGGAGAATATTTATATTTCAGTGCAGCTTTCGACGCTCAGCGCCAGCTCAGAGGATAAAAAACAAAAACAACACAACAAAACCAATAAAGGCTCAACTCAGCTTCAGGCAGCATTCACTGCACTGCGACGGCGACGGCGACGGCAACGGCTCTGCTGCGACTGCGACTGCGGCTGGGATAAATTATTTCGGGACAAGCAAAATATCACTTCGATTAATTCAAACAAAGGCCAACGCACAGCTAAACCGCTTCCAGACTCCAACTCCAACTCAGACTTTAACTCCAACCTCAACGTGATGTTGAAGTTGAAGTTGGGGCTTGGAGTTGAATTTGCCGCGCCCCAATGCAAATAGAGTTGGCATAACGACACAACACGGTGAAGAGAGAATTGAAAATCACAGAGGTGCATTGTAAAATTCCCGCGGCCAGAAAAGGATAACGAAAAACGCAGTCGTTCTCCTTGTTTATTTGGAATTGAGCTTAATTTGGACATGATAAGTTGCTCTGGCGGCTTTTGGACTCCGACTTCAAGTCGGCAATTCGCCTTTTGAAGTCTTTTCGGTCGTTGCAATCGAAAAATTGATGTTTTACTTGCAAACGTAATGGAAAGAAAGAGAGAGATATGTACATAGAGAGAGGCAGGGAGTATACTACGTAACACACTTAAGCAGTACCAAAGTCTTTCTAACAAAATAATTAAAAACCCTGTTAACATTCGTTTTTTCGATATCAAGTTTCTTATAGATTACACAGACCGATAAAATGACAATTTCTTGTTTTGTTTGGTGCACTAAATTTGAAGGCAAGATTTTGGTAGAGAGAATACCTACAAGTAAAACTTCATTCAAAATTTTCAAAAACTACGTGCAGTTTCTGAAATAATCGCAGTTTTTGTTTTTTTGTGATATATGACTGTATTTTTACATATATCTGCAGCTATAGCCGTCTGATCAAATAATAAAAGAATTTCAAAAAAAGATAGTTCTACATGCTATATATGATACCCAGAACGTTTTTAAATATATTTAATAGTTTTCGTGTAATCTTTTTCTAAAGTACGACATTTTAACCTTTTTTTTTTAAATTTTTTTGGAAAATATTGAAAATGGTCAAACAACATGTTTTTTTCTGATTTTATTGTATTAGCTAAATATTTGCAAAAAAATTGAGAAATTTTTAAAACAAACCCAACAAGTACTATCAAAGTTTTTAGCATTTTAGTGAACTAACACACTGAATTATCCCATTCAAAAAACAAAACTTTGCTTCTCTTCTTCTTTTCACAATCTCTTTTTATACTCTTTTCTTTAATTTTTTTGAAAAAAAAAAAATAAAAAAGAGTATATTGGGCTTGTGAAATGTCCGTCCGTCCGTCTGTCTGTCCGTCCGTCCGTATGAACGCAGGTTTTTTCCACAGTTTTGAAGCTAGAGCAACCAAACTTGGTATACATGTTGGTATATACCATGGGCAGACAAAGTGTCAAGATCTCACCCCCACCGCCACCCCTTTCCCAACAAACCCCAAAAACCTATATCTCCCACAGTTTTATAGCTAGTGAAACCAAATTTAGCACAAGGGCTACTTATCACATCCTTGATTGATCTGACTAAAATAATTTTAGCCACGCCCACCTCCGCCCCCACAAATAAGCAAAGTCTGTATCTCCCTCAGCCCAAATTTTGCAGGATAAATTCTATTGCCCTATTTAATAGATTGGATAAAAATATTTTTGCCACGCCCACCCCCGCCCTTGCAATCGAGCAATGTTTGTTTCTCCTAAACCTGTAGAACGGGCCCAACCAAACTTAAATTGATGGCAAAACTTGAAAGATTTGAGCAAAAATACAACGACCACGCCCACTTTTGACTCTGCAAAGAATCGAAAAAAAGAGCATATCGCAGTCGGGTGCATCCGACTGCAACGTTCTTACTTGTTTAGTGTGTTATTTGTTTAGGTTGATTTACTAAAATTGATGTATTTGATTGGGTGGCGTGAACTGAAATATATATTCAAAAACATAACCCTACATCGCAAAAAAACAAAAATCGCGATTATTTCAAAAACTGCACGTCGTTTTCGAAAACGGTAAATGTCGTTTTACTTGTTGATATACCGTCTTGCAAAATCCACTATCAAACCTTCCAAAAACACTGTCGGCCTGTGTTATCACAAAATAATTATAGTAATTATGAGAGAGAACATCCTGAGAAACAAATTCACAGAGAGAAAGGTTTGGAAAACAAGTTAAAATTCTAAATATTTTTATTTGGCATAAACTAACATAACAACCCAATCAAATTTGTATACTTACTACATTAAGGAACGGGAAAGAATGCTTGTTTCCATATATGCCTGAACCGAAAAGCTAAACGCATCCTAATATATCGGTCAATATCGGTACCCGAGTGAAGTTTCAGAGTCTTTAACTTTTCAACCGAAAAGCATTGTTTGAAACCATTTGGATTTCTGCCTGATTTTTATTCCAATCTGTATCTCTAAATTAAACCATACTTAGGAGCTGTTTACCATATATGATATAAACGATCCCAGTTAGCACTGATCCAACTGTGACCACATGGAGCGTTTCATCGCGTCGCGTCGCTTCACAGCAAAAGTGTCTTAAATTGCATACCCCAAAACACATGAAAAACATGCAATTTAGAGCAATTTCGATTAAAATCAATATTTACAAGTCACGAGCGCCATGCGAACGTCGTTTCAGAACGCTTGCCTGGGTGGTTAGAGGCAACTAGGATGCTCGGGTTGATCAAGGGGGGGTGAAAAATGGGGGCAGAGGTAGAAGCAACAACCAAGTCAAACCCAGGGCGGCTGCATTGCGCCTAAAATTACGAATTTAAACATGAAAAGTTATAAATAATGTGACGATGACAGAGACGGAGACAACACACACACCCAAAACAAGTCAAATGTGAACAAAATTGAGAATGCTCAAACCTGAGATATCCTATAAAGTTGATCTAGAAATGCCTTTCGAAAAGATTATAATTCTATATTTTGATTTTTGGTATTGAAATATATACAGATTAAAGATGTTGTTCAAAGATTTTAAGATGAACTTAAAAAATGATAACCTGAATATTTAACTTTCAATAAAAATAGATCATCTATAGCATAGATTCTATACTATGCAATTAAAAAGTTTTGGTCGAAAGTTTGACATTTATTAGAAAAATTTCAACAGACAAATAAAAATTATCCCTGTACCTTAAATCATCTAAAGATTTTTTTAAAAGAGGCAGTAGTTTATTTTGTATTACTGCAAAGGAATATTATCAATATTAACTATTTTTTTTTTGAAAATTTTCACATTTCTCAATTAAATCTTATACAAATAATAATAATGTTTTAAAAATAGTGCTAAAGAGCTTACAATAGCTTAAATTCATCAAACTAACTCAAAATGATCCCAAAATATTCCAAAATAATCCCAAAAAGAACACATATTTTCCAGGGTATTATATAGACTAAATAAAAATTGAAAGCTAACAGCGAACCAGACTCAAAAAACTCTGACCAAAAACCAGACTGCAGTGTCCGAGTCTTTCGTGCTGCGATCTGAAATAAACAAGGCGGTTGCCCCCAAGGCGCATGGAGTAGGGGCAGAGGCAGGGGGGGGGGGGAGGTAGGGCAACAGATTGTCGGGGGTCGGCGTCAGTCGCTTGGTCTCTCTACTAAAGAGCTGTTGATGCGTCCAGGCCGGCCCTGCCTGCCTGTTCTTGATGTTGCTTTGGCTGGGCTATCTGTCTCTCCGTCTGTCTGTCTCTTTGTCTCTCTGTCTGTCTGTCTGTCTGTCTGTGTGTCTCTGTGTGTTGGTGTCTGGTGTTGTTGGTTTGCTTTGGTAATCACCTTTTGTTATAAACACTGTAATTAGGGCTTCATTAAAAGGGTGGTCCCTGCTTGTCTTCGCCTGGCATGCCAAGCTTCAACGTTGATTGAAAACGTCCCCATGCCTTTCTGTCCGGTATTGCCCGGCACTGTCCGATCTTCTACAGTCCTGTCCATTCAAGCAGGTAGTACCGGCCATGTAGCGCCGATCAACAAGCCAGCCACGCCCACAGCGCACGCCTCATAAATAATAAGTGAAATGTGCGTGCGGGCCACACAATTGTGAATGAGAGAGAGCCCGCATCAAGTCTCAACTCACAGTGGTACCACACACAACAACAAAAACAACAACAATACCAATAACAAATAATCAAGCTGCTACCGTTTGCAGCTGATCAAGTTATGGATACCGTATCGCATACATTTAATAACCCAAATTAATTAGTTAAAAGTTTTGTTTTTGTAATACAACATTCAATTAGCATATTATATTGGTTTTGGTACCACTGTGCGCCTCAAACAAAACAAATAGCAAGCTACACATAATTATAGCATGCACAAAGTGTTTTTTAAGAAAGGGCGGACAGTTGCAGCCACAGTTTATTCACCTGCCCCGACCTGCCACAAGGACCCCCCACAGCAACCAAAGCAACCTACAAATTTCACGCCTTGCAGCTATTTGCAGAAAAACTTCAAATAATACAAAAAGCAAAAAAGGAAAACGTTAACTCTCTTTGCTTTGATAAACGCTTAACGCTTTATCATATTTCAGGTGCAATAATTAAAATGCCATCAGCTACATTTTCTGTGACGTCAGCTGTTGAAGAGCTGAGTCATCCTATATTCTACCTGCATTTTAAATTGATCGCTTGATCGAACTGTAAGATAAACTCACAAATGGAAAACTGTCACCGACTCTATATAGGTATATATTTTTCTTCTATTTTTGGGTTCTCAATGAGCATATGATTTATGTGTGGATCACAAGCTGATCTTCGATCAACTGATCTGATATCTGTATTGAGCGGGTAGAACAACCTGTCTCTCTCTCTAGTAACTTTAATCTGTTATCAACGAAATTTTGTCTGCTTGCTTCAACAGTCATTAAGGTTGTCATTAAGTTTATGTAGGGCATTAGTTATTCGGCGTAAGAACTTTGTTTTGAGTTATAAGATTAAAAGATAAGTCAGGTTTTGTTCCAAAATAAATTTTCCAAAATCGTTGACATAAAAAGAAGATTGGACACACAAATATTGTAGTTAACAAGCTGATATTTAATAATTTAAAGTATGAAGACCTATCTATAGCTCAACTTGGCTTAAAAATTTAGATATGACTTATGTTTTTAGATATTTTTGTCCGTGGCACCACTTGTCAGTGCTTATTATGAGCATGTATGTTGTTGTTGTTTTTATACTATTTTTTTAAATTTTTTTTGAAAAAAAAAAGAAAAAAGAGTTTATTGGGTTTGTGAAATGTCCGTCCGTCCGTCTGTCTGTCCGTCCGTCCGTATGAACGCAAGTTTTTTCCACAGTTTTGAAGCTTGAGCAGCCAAACTTGGTATACATGTTGGTGTATAACATAGGCAGACAAAGTGTCACAAAAAGAGTATATCGCAGTCGGGTGCATCCGACTGCAACATTCTTACTTGTTTGTTATTGTTATTGTTGTTGCTGGCATTTCATTATTGGGCTTCAAACGCAGCGGGTTGTCCCGCTGATGACCCGCCGTTATCCATTGATAAGCACAGCAACAACGACTGGCGCCTGCGAAAAATGTTGTATTCCCAATTGTGATGGTGATGATGATCTTTGAAGTTAGGAGCTGAATATTCGTATTCAAATTGAAATTGAAATTGAAATCGAAGTTGGATCAAACAATGTGTCATTTTAATGTTATTCCAAATGATTATTATTGTTATGATGCTCATTGGGCTTATGCGTTTTACACATGTGGCAAGTAGAAGCCGTGGGCGTTGCCACAATGCTTGTGGCTTGCCCCTTCCCGCAGAGTCGTAAACATTTATTGGTTACGGCTCATTGGGGTATGCACAACAAACAAACAAACAAACAAACAGAGACCCTGAACCACCTGCTGCACTGCGAGACCCGATCCGATCCGATCCGATCTGATCCCACCTGATGCAAGATCGTCTGATCGACAAATCGCCCAGGCATCCTTTCACTTTTTAATGAACTTAATGAACAGCCGCATAAATCATCATTTTGTAGAGCCCACAAATGTCCGAAGTTTGTCACGTTCATTAAGTGGACACACTCTAGGGTTATACTACCTAGAATACCCCCTACAGCTACTACTCCTGCCCCTCTCAACACACACGTACCAGCGCCAGTAGCTCTTGGTTCTACCATTCACGCTTCAGGTCAATACAACGACAACATTGTGAATTGTATGGCCATTAATCTATTGTTATGGCTGCATCGGGAAAATGAACTTGCCACATAATTTTTTAGATGGTCTCTTAACATTTTCTTTATCACTCTCAATGGCCTTTTGGCTGCTCCCGGCTGTGAGAGCTATCATACAACAAAGCAGCTGCAGGAGCTACTCAAAAGAACAACCTATTAACTTGGCTAACTTAAAACAGTTTCATATTATACCAATCAAGGTAGAACTAGCTAACAATCGAGACTGCATTCGATACAATCAATAACAGGTTTTGTACTTTCCGTCACACCAAACCCTATTGGACTGTTTTCAGATCTTAGTAGTAGCTACTTATTAGCCCTACCCACTTGGGTACAAATAGATGCCAAAAAACGTCTTGAGTATGTACTTTGTGCTATTGTTGAGCTGGAACAGCAAGCATTATATCCTTTATTAGAACAGCTGTGGCAATAACAACAGCAACGCCCCTGAATGCCAGAACAAAGAGCTGCAAGAGCGAGAGTGGGTCGCAGGCGGTACAAAGGTACTGACAATGGGCCATTGTGGCAGCATCAGGATCAAAAAAGTGGCAAATGCGAGTGCTCAGTAATTGTTTGAGGCATGTCGCGTTATCGGGCTTGTTAATCAGTTTACATCAGGCTGGCTGACTTTGCTCAATAGCCTTAAGGCACAAAAAGACTGTTGTTGGCCGTGCCCCTGTTTTCTGCCACTGCCCCGGCTGCTGATGCTGCTGCTGTTGTATCTTATCGCGATTGAGTTTGCGATTCCGATTCCGATTGCCTACCCTCCTTTTGGCTGAATTTGAACTTTGGTTTTGAGTTACCATCAAAATTATGTACAGATTTGACACGTGATTAGCAAACATCAACGGTTGAGCAACTGGAAACTTTTGCTCTCGTATGGTTCTTTTGTAAGTACCGAACACACATATTTATTCATCAATTGGGTTTGTTGTTTGAGCTGAGCTCAGTCTACAGTTATGTGGCTTTGTAGTTATCTACAAAAATCAGTTCAAATCAGGGAATAACACCTAGGGCTATATGGAACCCTAAAGCGGTACCAGCCTATAAATCTGAAATTCTCTTTAGTTTGTGACCATAGAGTGTTTTATGAGCTGCACTCATCCCACTGCCCTAAAGTTATCAAGATAGGGTAGTCAGAGTCAGGAAACAACAAATTGGTCTATATAAGACCCTATAGCGGTACCAGCCACCAAGACAGAGCTTCTCTTTAGTCTTCTGAACATATTTATTCATCAAATAGCTGCTGTATAAGCTGAGTTCAGGCTAGAACGATTTACAAAAGGTAATTTAGGTCGGTAGTTCAAAATACAAGTTAATATAGAAACCTCATAGCGGTACCATCTACTAAGACTCAGATTCCATAGGCTATTTGAGCTTAATCTACAGCTATGTGGCATTAAAGCTATCTATAAAGTGCAGCTAAAATCAGGAAACAACACCTTAGTCTATAAAGAACCCTATAGCAGTACCAGCTTCTTAAATTGAAATTCTTTGAGCTTAACTATTCATCATTTGGGTGCTACATAAGCTTAGTCGGTTATCCACAGATGTTATTTAAAACCCTATTGCGGTAGCAGTCGCTATGACTGCGATACTCTTTAGTTTCTGACGATAGGGTGTTGTCTGAGCTGAGATCAGGCTACAGCTACTACTGAACATATTTTTTCATTAGTAGGATGCTGGGTGCAGGAAACACTATAAAAACCTAAAAACTAAAATTCCCTGGCTCTAGTCTCAAAAGCTATCATTATGTGGTGTGATACCGTGTTTGATAACCGAGCACTTGTTGTATCCTTGCCTTAAGCTCTTACAACTTGGGCTTGAACATTCGGGTATGACTCCATATATGGTTATGTACACACAATGGACACAAGTTGAGTTGTATCGGGGCGTAAAGCGACATGTTCTTGTTCCACTTAACGATACGGCTCGCATACCGCACACACACACACACAAGCGCTATGACTATCGCTACCGTCCGGTACGGCCACTGTGGTCCCTGATCCCTGCTCGGGCGCCAGTGTTACTTTTGTACAGTGCATTCCAAGCACACAACCCATTGCATTGTTATTGTTGTTGTAGTTTTGTTTTTATTTTTATTCTTATTTTTGTGTGTGTTGTTTTGTGTCGTGTTTAGTTGCCGTAATATTTGTATGTTTGTATCTGTTGTGAATGGGTGTACACAGCGAATTTGTTTGTTTTATGGCCGCATAAAATTTAATGCCGCATAAAGTTATCGCCTAACGAGGCTCAATAAGCGCAACGAGCAAAGCAGACACGTGAGACGCCCTGTGTATGCGACTTAGTGCACCCTGTCCACATGCCCCTACTCTGCTGTTTCCTCCTGCTCCTAGTCCACAAGTTGGCTCATCGTCAACCGTTTTGCGAGCAATTTTAATTTGCGATGCATTCTCATTGCTTTGCAGCTATTTTCAGGCGAAGTCCCTCTTTTTTTGCCTGGCGTGTTGTAATTTGAGCGTAATTCACGTAAACAGCAAATTCCAATGAGAAGAAGACGCTGGCAGATGCCGCTCTGCTTCACAGTGGCGTCGCCTAAGGGGGAGCAGTTTCTTTTAGTTTGAATTGAGGTACTTTCAATGTTCAACCCGCCTCTGAATCAGTCGTTGTCGTTGGGCAGTCAATTTGCTTGACACCTCACGTTCATCAATGAACAACAGAAGTAGCCGCATGCTTGTCACTTGTTTCTTCACTGAATCTTTCACTCATTCACTCATTCAGTCAGTCAGTCGGCCAGTCAGCCAGTTAGTCAGTTAGTCAGTCACTAAGTCATTAAGTCCATTGGCTCCTTGTTGTCCTTTCAGACAGCACACAACGTATCAATCTGTAGCTGTCAATGTATACGTAATTATTCCAGCAATTTGTTGCTGCGCCAATTGCAACTGCATTCCAGCAGCCAATACAAGCAACTCCCTGTCTCTTTCTCTCATTCTTTCTATCTCTAGTTCTCTTCATACAGAGTGTATCATACAATCTCCCTCAAAAATCTTGTAGTTTCAAAAGTTCTCTGTTCAATATTATATACATTGCGTTTGTGCAATGCAAATCACAATATTTTCAATTTGTTAAAATTGCAAAAACAGATTTTGTATCGATATCGATGCTAACGATGTATTTTGTATTTTCGCCAAGTTGCGATATATTTTGGAAAATTTAAAAGTGGGCCATTATGTATGGAAACTGAAAAACAACGATATTTCAATTTAACCCAGTTATCGATATATTGAAAATCTTAAATCAGTTAATTGAAACTGAAAAAATAGCAATATTATCGATATTATTTTGAATATTTTAAATAGCTTTTATTATATTAAATCAAAATCTTAACCGAGTTTTTAAGCATTGAAACTGGAAAATAACAATATTATTAAAATATTTTGAGTATTAAATCTTAAATCACCTTTTTAAGCATTGAAGTAGGAAATAGTTCGATATTATCGATTTAATTTCAATGTTGGTCAACTATCGAAATACTTTGCAAAAAATCTTTAATCAAGTTGGCTATAATCGATATAATTGATGTATTTTGAATCTTTGAAAATTGAATTGCATCTTGAAAATTATGAAAAATGTTTTGTGAATATCGATATTTATGGAAAAGCATTAATAATACCTTCACTCGATAGTTTCTGTTGAATGAAACTTATATTTCCGCTCGGCACAAGATCATATTTAAAGATCTTTACTGATTTATTAAGATTGGAATATATCTATATACATAATTTTCACTCGGGAATGACAAAATGTGCTGTCAAGTTGGCAATCCTCGAGCTGTTTTTTGAGAGGATCGTATCCGATCGATCCAAATAAGTATTTGCAACCCATTGCTGCCATTTCAACGTTCTTATTTTGTCACTCAATTCCTGCGCTTTTTTTCTTCTTTTTTTGCAGACTCTGCTTGAAATGTGTGAAATTTATTGCCAGCAATTTGGTTGCATGTCATTCCAGGGTCTGCAACGTGACGTTGCAATAATTAAAAGCGGAAATGCGTTGATAAATTAAACGCGTGCAACATGCGGCATTCAACGGTGGGCGGTGGAATGAGGGTAGCATAATCATTAGCGACTAATGCGTTAATCCATCAAGAGATCTGCTCCCGATTTTCAATAATAAATGACTTGCAATCAATTTATGTTTTTTTTATTTTTTATTTTCCGTGTTTGTTTTGGCCACAATTGGAGTTTTTTGGAGTGGTTTTCAGCGGCTAATTGATGTTGCCCCCGGATCATATATCAAAATAGCACCTGGTCGATCAAAAATACAGGTAGTCAAAGGGTCAGTCTCGCTCTCAGCTCTCTCTCTCTCTCTCTCTCTCTCTTTCACTCTGAAGTGATCAAGGCACGCGCGAGAGTCATTTATCATGCACCGACTCGAACTTCAACTTTAACTTCAACTCCGACTCCAAAACCGACCTTTTTTCATTTTTATTATGGGGGGCGCCTCTTATATTGATATTTTGGCAACGCCCCTTCTACTCATTAGGGCTTGGGCAATAACCCAACCAAGTAATTCCATAAGTTTCCAACCAATTCTCTTATGATTTATGCAGATTTTGTGGTTCTTTAACTATAGCACCCTATAACTGGTATCGCTTTGAATGGTGCTAAACGGCGACACGATCCATAAAGATTATAAAACATAAACATAAGCCCACAGAAATTCTCACACAATCGGCGACCTTTGTTTTTGGGCAAATGCTATACAAACTGAATTATCTTTTTATGACCCTGGCGCCAGTTAGGCAGGGTGTTTTGCCCCATTCATATAACGTGTAGAGCAACACAGATCAACAGAGAACACAGAGAGAATGAGAAACAGAGAGAGTGAGAGCGAAACATTGCTAGCCATAAAGATTTAATTATGCCTCATAAAGTTGCAGGATACTTATACCAAGATGAAGTCATAAAAAAAAAAACGAATACAAAACGAAATAAAGTTGTTTCGAATACCATTCAAAGATCGTTAAGCTTGAAACTGCTTGAGTTTGCCTATAAGGTTTAAAGTATATTCGATACCAGCCTTAAGATATGATAATCAAAATCAAAGAGTATGTATTTAGCATCTGTTTATTAAGTTTGAAGAGATCTATTGAAAATGGGAAGACAAAAAAGTATTCAAAGATTTGGGACTTTGAGACTAATCTATGATCATTAGACTTAAGACTTTTTAAAGAGTTTTGTTAGAGATCAAAGACCAAAATGAAATCTTTTAAAACTTAAACGAGATTAGTTTGTATGATATTCTATTTCAAGAAATTGAAGCTTAACTCTATTCTACTATCACTAGGCATCAACGTGTATTAACTAAACAACTTAAGTTGGAATCAGTTTATTTAGAATCATGAGGAATTTAAAAGATATAACAAATGAAATCAAAGACTTAACCGATACGTCAAACCAACTGAAGTTAGAAGCTGTTTATTGAGATTATTGTTAACATTTCAACTGAAGCGTAAAAGTATTGTCAGAAGTGCAAGAAAACAGTTTTCAAACTGAAAACTTGAACCAGTTTTTCCTATGAAGACAGCGCTGAAACAATATATCCAAGAATAAAACAAACACAAAAAAGAATACTCCAAACTTCAACTGGTTAATAAAGTCTTGTTATCATTTTAATCCGCAGACAAGTTCTTTGGATGTTGTTTCTTATTCACTTGAATGAAATCCAAAACCGAAAAACCCAAAAATGCAGCAGCCGCTAGGCACTTGCCCAAGTTCCAATCCCAATCCCAAACCCAATCCTGAGCCCAACTTTGGTATTTTTCTTATTTTTTTTTCTTTATGTATTCTCTTGCCACAAGTTGCATCAAGCGTGAAAATACCGCGAAATTCTCTTTTGTTTACCCCCTTTGCTTTTGTGTGGTTTCTTAACCCCTTCTACTACTTTGCCTTTAAATGAACTCCAACTCCAGCCTTTATTATTACCTTTTTTTTTGTTTTTTTATTTTATATTTGTTGTGTTGTGTTGTGTGTATCCAAAAATTATCAAAACGTAAACAAAAAAGAAGCGTTAACATGGCAACAATGACATCCTGCTGCGACATTGAATTATTGTTATTATGCATTTTTACGACACTGTCCACTTTGAATGCCATCATTGTTTTTTGTTTGTTTATATTATTGTTGTTGTTATTATCGTTATACTTAGTTAACTGTATTTTAGTCTAAATTGAATTACTGTCATACGAGAGTAGATCTAATTATATTTATTTAGCAATCATTCAATTTAAGTCGACGTTTTTCAATGATTAAATGAAATACTTATGAAATATTACAAAAACTTAAGAATAATATTTAATAATATAAAGAATATTTAGTATTTATTTTGTGCTTTATTTATGCTTTCCCACATAAAGAGCATTCCTAAAAATCGCTTATTCCGCTTTAAAAATGCGAAATAATTCTAGGATTTTAAAAACTGGTGTGAAAGCTCACTTTTATGATGGAATGTATACTAAAACAGGAAACAAATGTTATTTTCGATGTGCCGAAGATGTAGAACGTGCTTTAATTTAGATATAAGTAGATAAAAAAACACAAAAGTTTTTCACACAGAAACTTCTTTTCAACCGGTCGTTCCTATGGCAGCTATAAGATATAGACGTCCGATTTTGATGAAATTTTGTCATGATGTATAAACTGTCCTTAAATTTCAGTTTAGTGAATTTGGTTGAGTTATCTTGAAAAACAAAAAAGTTTTTGATACAAAAGCTAATTTTTCAACCGATCATTCCTATGGCAGCGATATGTTATAGTAGTTCGATCTGGCCAATTCAACTATAGGTACTACCTGCAGAATGAAGAAGCATCTGTGCCAAGTTTCATCAAGATAGCTCTAGAACAAAGTGCTGTAAAACGCATATAAACAGACAGACAGACGGACAGACTGACATGACTCGGCTGTGGACGGCTGTGTATGTAAAAGGCATAAGTAGGCATCTTCGACTGTAAAAAGTACCTATATCTATTTGCTAAATGCTGTAATCTCAAAGACTATAACTATAATACTTGACTTAAGCATTCTTACTTGTTTGTTATGCCATCGAAACATTATTCTATACATTATTCAAATATGTTTGATTTGTATTCGCTGCTAATTGAGTAAATGTTATATCCGGTATTTCGAGAAAGTGTCAAAATGCGCAACCTCATCAACGTCAACAGTTGTAGCCATCTAATCAGAGATTAAAAAGCCGCCCCCTGTTGATGCAACAACACAGCCAACTGATTGTTTCCTTCCTTTACTCTTAACGCTTCCTCATTCACACTCAACTACAACGCCCAAGCAGCCACCTTCCACCTCCCAACTCCCACAGCCCACAACCCTTACTTGTGTTGTGTCAAAATGCAAAATTCAATTGCTTAGTCCTTTTGTTCAACGCCACAGGAGATGAAGAGATGAAGCGAGGAGAGTGGAGAGTGGAAAGAGAGCTGTAATTTAGGAAAAATTGACATAAAAATCCATTTGTCAGCCCCTTCAGATTAAAATCAAGGATTTAAAATGTAATTTGATTCATGGGTTAGGCAAGATGCAGTCTTTGGATGGTTCGAAGGGGGAAATGCGATCAAAAGAGCAAAGCGTGACCCCAGAAAAAATCACACAGTGGCAGAGGGAAATAGGCAAAAAAAAAAAAAAACACAGTAACCAGGAACAAAACATGATTGCAAGGACATAACACAACACAACACCAATAAATGACAACAAACACACCCCCTTTTCGAATTCATATAGAATGGCATTGTACACTTTGAAAACAAAGAAACAAGTTCAATGCCTTAAAATTATGAAAAGTAATACAACAAAATTTAAGTACAAAATCATCCAAATTTATTAGAACTTTTTTTAAGAAAGAATCCATTTATCCATATAATAGAATAATCTTAAATTAAGATGTAAAATCCTTTAACTAATAACTTGAATACGAACGTTGAAAATTAAATATAAAATCAAGTTGTTGAGAATTTCGTTTTTTAAACGTTTATTCATTTTGATTAAATCATTTCATTTAACATATAATAAATATCTCTACTATACTAGATATTTTTGTTGAGTGTACCAGTATGGTAATAGCATGGTATGGCAAGGATCTGAGTTGGTATAGGATGGAATCGAATTGCTCTGGTCGAGTCTGTTCTCTGTATGATTCGCATGGAGCTGCTAAAAGTAGAGCCAGAGTAGAGTCGAGTAGAGTATAACTGGGGGGTTGCTCTGTTGTGTTGCAACGGAAGAGTGATTTTAACGCGACTCCTGGCGAACATATCCTTCAAAGAGATGGAGAAGGTGGATGCAAAGGGTGTGCTTGATTCTCCTGAGTGCTATTTTATGCTGAAGTGTGCCAGACGCAGACCGACTGCGCTGCTACCCTCTGCCCGGTACCAGCACCAGTTGCTATGAGTAGAAGGAGGAAGCGACGGCGCCGCCTTGGAGTTGGAGTTGGAGAGGAGAAAGGGGGGACAGGGAAGTTTGTGCAACCGGTTGAGTCCATTAATCATTTTCTAATTTGTGGAATGCAGAGTGTGGCAGTGTGGAATGCCTCTGGCAGGGTCGCTCTTCCCCCGTGCCCTGCAAACGTCCCCATGGACTATGGGCTACGTTTTTCTCATTCTCTATTTATCTCTCTCTATCTCTCTCTCTCTATCTCTCTCTCTCTCTCTCTCTCTCTATGACACTCCAAATGAAATTTTCACATCTGTAATTTGTTAAGTGCGTTTGTTATTTCATAGAATTATTTCACTTTTATGGGTTAAGTGCTTTTTGAATTATGTTACTTGGGTTCGCTAGAATAAAACAGTATAGAAACATCCTTTGGGGTTGCCTATGCAAACTATTAGGCTATTAGGCTTCCTCTGGCAGGAAATATCCATAGACAGTTTACATAAATTAGTTGTCTGGGAATTGGCTGTTCCCCAAATGGGAGCCAAGCAACAACTCCATCTGAATGCCTACGAGAAATACGTTTTTATTTAATAATTTGTTTATATTTTTTCAATGCAAGTTCTGTTTTATATGTTGGCAATATAGTATTTACACATTTTTGATATGATTTTAATTATGAATGAAATTATTATTATGTTGACGAAAAAATTATAAAAAAATTTGAACGAATGAAATTGGATTAGAAAAGATTTTTGTTCGAGACGTTCACGTTTTTAATCCTGATCCTAGCTCTACTGAATACATTTTTTATCTATAGTTTTCATATTACAACGCTCATTTTATTGTATTATTTCTATAATACTGAGTAATTGGAAGTCCAAAAAACCATGTTATTTTGATTAAAAAATGTATAAATCAATTAAAAACTTAATTTAAAATTAAAGAAACATTTTTTATTTAAGGAATCTACGAAAATTTTCTATAAATAATTTTTTAAAATATACTTTTCACAATCGAAATATGAACCATTTTATGGTTGAACTTGAACTTGAGAGTTTTTACATAACTTCTCGAAGAGCTGTAGCTCTAACTCTTAAAGAAGTTATGTAAAACCTCTCCATAACTAAGTTAACTTCATTAGATTTCAAAAAAGACTTTACCTAATAAGTTTCTAGCCAAAATTGAAGGAATTTTTGTCAAGTTTTACTGAACTAAGTACAGCTCTTAAGAAAAAAGTAGGAAAAAGAAAAAGGTTTACACCTAAGTCCTTTCTTTTTAAATTTAAGAACCTAAAAGAAACTTTCCCAAAATTTAGTTTTAGTTAAAATATCAGATACTTAAATAAATACTCCTTTTACAAGTTACTTAACCAGTTTCGTAAATGATTGTAAGATCTTTAAGCTAACTTAAAAGAACAAAAACTCAGACCAAAAACACAACAGACTATAGACAACCCCATCTAGTGAAAGAAGTGCCAGTCAAATGATGCGTAGTTTGCGAAAGGACATCAACCCAAAGCACTTCCAGCTCATAAATTTTGCCCTCAGAAAGCCGAAAATTTTAAGTTGATTACACTTGATTACTTCATTTGTGACAAGAAGCGAAAGAAAATGAAATAACAACAACTAATGGCAAATATATTACCATTGATTTTGCGACAAGTGAATATTTGCGCAATGTCCTGTCTCTATGTCTGTGTCTCTCTATCTGTCTGTCTCTCTGTCTGTCTATCTCTCTGTGTGTGTCCCTCATAAAGGACACTTCCGATTGTCGATTGCCGATTGTCGAGGGTGTCATTTGGTAATTGTTACAAGCTGCCGCATATTTGGACAGCAAGCGACGCACTCAAAACAAACAAATGATTCCTGCCCAGGATCAACCCTCCTGTCCTTGAAACAGAACACACATCCTTAACATCTGTAAGCGGATATGCATGCACAAGAGACCAGACCACAAGAGAGAAACACTCGAGAGCACCCAAACAGCAGCAGCAGCTAGAAAGGATCTTTAGCAGGGGTGTAGAAAAAGCAGGGAAGAAGGCAGGGGGCAGTGGCGGGGTAGGCAGGACAGAATAGCAACTGCAAATGTCATTAGTTTACAGTTGTCTGATTTCATTCCAATATTGTGATCGATGATGACATCGTCTCTTCTTCTAGGGGTTACACAAAAATGAATAAAGGAAATTATAATGTAAATAAATAGTATTATAAGATATGATGGTGTTTTATATATGGAGTTACCTGAAACTGAAAGTCAAGCAGCACAGCTCTTCAGAAAACATTTCTCACATTTAAGAACGCCGAGAGATTACACAGCAAAAAATAGTATATACTTACTGCAATGTGAAAAAGAAAGAAAAAACTAAACCCTGAATGAAAAAAATGATAAAGAAAACAAATCAGCCGCAATAATGACCTGGAAATCAAAATAGTAATTCCTAAATCGTTCGGAAATCATTCGTTTTTACTTTTCAAAAAACTTACTGAATTCGGAACAGGCCTGAATATAGCACTCTAGGAAACTGGAAACCATGACACGTTAACAAATCACACACAACACAAATACAAAACTACTTTTTCGCTTGATGCGCTTAGAATTCTCAACTGGTTCTAACGCAGCAAGGCGTAAATCGAAGCTTGACAGATGAGGAAGTGTAGCTACTTTCAAAACAGATGTGTGCAACCTGTCGCTCCTTGCCTTATGGCAAGTCTCTAGTCTCTGAGATCTGTGCGTTCATACAGACAGACAGACGGACATGGCTAGTTCGACTCGGCTTTTGATGCTGATCAAGAGTATATATAGTTTAAATAGTCGGAAATGCCTACTTCTGTCTGTTACACACATTTGCAGTACTTTATAACTCCCTTTTTCCCATTTTTAATGGGAACAGGGAGTAAAAATGTAAGTTCTATATCTATTAAGTTTGTATCGAAACTTTCTGATATGAAAAACGACTCTCTCTCGCAAAATGCTTTCCCAGCTTTTAAGTTATGAAAAACTGACGACATCTGGTTGATGTTGCTGTTGCTGTTGCTGTTGTTGTCAGCAACTATTGCTGCTGTTGTTGGGACAAGTGACGCCAAAAAAGCCGCCAGTCGATATGATTTGTGATTTACAACAGGTTTCAATTAACAAAAAGCCACTGCAAGGCGCCTGCCCCAGCCTTAGCCCCATTACCAGCCCCTGCCCCTGCCCCTGCCCTGCCCCTGCGGCCCCTATTTAAGATGCGACATAAGGCTGAGGGTGTTCTTATACCCTGTAATCATTAAAGTGGGTCAGAAGAGTGTTATCAAGTTCGGCATGCATAGTTGAATATAATTAATCATAGTTATATTATATTTGGCTTAACAATTTTCGAAATTTCGTATTTTGCTTTATAAATAGTATCGATTTAGGATCTATCAGCATCAAAAATATTGTTTGGCCATTATATCAATGGTTTTCAAGTAGCTATATTAAATTATCGATGCTCGTTGATTCTTTGCTGATTAACTCTAAAAACAATCGATTGTAGATAGTTACCCTTCAGATAGTAAATGGAATACAACTTATATATGTTCCGTTATAATACCGATTTGGTAGCTACTTTCTTAAAATACTAAAACTATTGAAATTTTGATAGATTAGTTTTCCAAATTTACTGTGGTTCAGATAAACCTAAGCACAGGGTATGTTTTAGCCGAATACTCTCACATAGATAATGTTTTTATGTTGCTTTTTTTTTTTTTTGCATTTACCGAAAAGTGAGGCAGCTGAGAGGCGTTGACAGGCACATAAATAAACGTTGGTTAAGTATCAAGTAATGCTAGACGAATAGTTTTAGTTTGATTTCGTATGGTGGAGGGGACGGGGACGGGGGCGTAGAGTGTTGGTATGCTCAATGTAAACGGAGATGCTGCTGCGCTCCCCGGGGGCAGTTGCTTGTTGCTTGTTGCAGTTGCAACAGTTGCCTCGCGACTAATTGAAGACAAAAGGCGGCAACGATGGCAGCATAAATTAGAGTGAACAAGAACCAAGAGTGCCATTAAGTGGATAGAAAATCAAGAGATGGAGACTTATATTGTATATATATAAACATATATATGTACAACTTCACTGATGGATTGTTGAAATGTGTATTTGAAATGTCGCGGCGACATATTTCAATTAAAAATGTTTGACAATAGGCGTTTCTCATTCTCCTGTTTTTCATGCCAGTAATCTTTTGGCTCATTAAATTCGAATTGGAATTTGCTTTTTGGTTAAGTCAAACATAATCCGGCTCATAAACATTTTGTTTCTTGTCCACCTTTCTCTCACTCTCTCTCTCTCTCTCTCTCTCTGGTTTGTCCCCCCTTTCGTTGTCAAACATTATAAATCACATGCTCTTTTGCAGGATTTGGCTTGCTCAGCTTATTCCTGTACCATATACCCATGGCCAATCCTAACCAATCCCAAACAATCCTCCCCTCGTTCATCTACAAAGTGTATTCGCCACGTGAGCATTGAGTCCATTTAAGACTCGAAACGAAAGCGAACAGTCAGAGTTGTTCAGAACTTTTTTTAGAACTTTATTCAATTGAACTACTTAGTATATAGAAGAAATGAACTAGTTGGATTGCTGATTGTCGTTCATTTAGTTCGTTCATTTTGTTTTGAGCTAGCTTTTCTTGTCGTAAGTTCAATTATACAGACGTTATATTCAGTTTTAAATGTTTTATTTTTCTTTTAACTTCGAACATTTTTTGTTTTTGTTTTTTTAACATATGTAAGACAAGTAGTTCTTTTAGTTCATTTGACTTTGATTCAAGTCTTTTTTTTTGTGCATTCGGGACCAATTAAAGAGATTTTATTCATTTTAAGTTCAACTATTATCATATTATCAAAAAATATTGTTCAAACCAACAACTTTTCTATACAATCAGTTTTCAAGAAACAATTAGCAACTTTTATTAAAATTGGAAACAAAGCAAATTTTGAAGTATCTTGAAATCTTGTGAAGATATAGCTTAGAAACAAATTGAACTAAACAAAAAAGAACGACTTGAACACACTAAAGAACTACTTACATACTTGTATGAGCGTTTAATTCGTTCCTCAAAAAAGTGAACTACTAAAGCAACTCTAACAGATGAACTAGAATGGTAAACTTTACCAACAGCTCAGCAGACTGCAATACTCCGAGCTCAAAAATCTAATTTCAAGCACCAGAGAGCACTCGAAAAACCCAAAATAAAAGACAAATACTGAAACTGGATGAAGATGGAGTGCAAGCTGAAGTTGGAGCAGGAGCAGAAGCAGAAGCAGACGCAGACGCAGAAGCAGAAGCAGAAGCTGCAGCAGGTCCCAAGGCCGTGGTGAATTTGTGCCAGGCGTCTGTTCCACATCGCTGGCTTAACGATTTTAACTGCTGTCAGAGTTTTGCTTGCTACCAGTTAGCTGCTTTTCCCCATTTTCCCAGTTACCCAACTTTGTTGTCAATTTGATGTCTTAATGCAAACTCACCCGAACCCGAACCCAAGCCCAAAACCCAAACTTAAGCCCGAGGTCGTAGCCGGAACCACCCTGCACAGCTGTTGAGTTCAAGAAGAGCAGGCGCATCATCAGCCCATTTTAATCAAATGGATTTGTTTCTATTTTCTATTGAATCTGTTCCCCCCTCAAAAATAGAACTTTACTCTACAGTTCCCCTCCAAGTTTTCCTTGCCATAGTTTCAATACGATTTATTAGTTTTTTTTAGCTGAGCTCTTGGAGTATTAACTGGCCTAGGTGCAACAATAATTCACGATTTCTAAGTTTACAGATCTTTCATTAGTATTGGACAGAGAGAGAGAAAGAGAGAGAGAGAGAGAGAGAGAGAGAAGGTGAGACATAGAGAGAGGGAGGCAAATCGATTATAGATTATAGAAAGGTGTTTTTCAATAATATTAGAAAATTCTTTTTAAATTCATTTTAAATTGACTGTTTTTGACAAAGCTCTATCTACTAAAAGTTAAGGATTAATTAAATTAAATGCATGCTTTTTACTTTAATTTCAAATGAATTGAAACTAGGAAGCTATATCTTTTACTACACATTTTCAGATACCTCAATTTTTGAAAGATATTTTTAAATGTTACTTTTATTTAAAAAGTTTGTGAAATCAAAAACCTATAAAGCTATGCAAACTAACTGTCCTTAAGTCTAAATATGTTTTATATGTTGACCAAATTTATAATACTATACTATATAATACTCTACTTATACTATAAAAATGGAATAAATATAAATTAGAAGTTATAGCTGCCATTTTAACAATCGGTAGAAAAAGATATTTTTTTGGTATGCAAACATTTTTTAACTTTATTTAATAGTTTTTTCTAATCGTTTCTGCCCTTATTTTTACAATTTGTAAATTTATTAAGTGTTAATGAAATCTATTTTAAAACTGGACCCACTAAATATTTAATAGCGGTATGCATAATTATAGCATGTCAGATTAAAGAAAATGGGAACAGAAAGTTGTTTTGGGTTGTTAGCAGCGACACAAACCACAGCAACAGCTTTTGCGAAACTGGGAACAGAAAAGAGCTTTGTACTGTTAGCAGCGACACAAACCAAAAGCCCAAAAGTATGCAAGGTTTTACTTGCAAAGCAAATACTTGAACCTTAGCGTAGCACACAACCAACACAAAATAAACTTTAACAAAATGCAACGTATAACAGTGCTGCCAGACAGTTACAATTTGCTATTTAAAATGGCAGCCCATCAGTGCTGGAAACTGCACAAAAAATCAACGCGCCAAACATATCGATTTGTGTGTATCGTGCAATTAACAAATATCGATAAGTAAACAGTTGGCAATAGCAACAACAGAATAATGTAAGCATAACATGCATGCATGTTAGGTTAACAGTGCGGCAGTCGCTATTTTGCATTCGTTCGTTGCAGGCGTGCAGCACGGCAATTCTTTTTTTTACGTTCATTCAATTTCAATTTACTTACTTGACGCGCTTCAAATTGAATTTGTGGTTTCGTAGCCAAAGAAACTGACGCAAAAGTAGAACTCGCGTGTGTATTAAATAACGGTTTATAAATATATAAATGTTGTGCGAATATGCAAAAAGCGAGTGATAAACAAACAAAAAAAGCAACAACAAAAATATGGCATTGAGCAAAAGAGAAGAAAAGTGAAAAGTAATTTTTCTGCTACGCTTGAGAACCGAAACGAAACACAACACAAGCAAACACGAAGAATAGCTGAAGAAGCAGAAGTAGAGAAAAAGAAGATCATGCGTGCTTGATGACGGCAAAAACAACAACAACGCTAGCGACACACATGCGGCTGTCAAGATAGAGCGAGAGAGGAGCACAGAGTGTACGTCGAGGGGGGGGCGAGACTGACAACTAGTGCCAAACAATGCAAGACAGAGAAATAACAAGAAGAAGAAGAAAAAACGTATATAAAATACAACAAGCAACAACAACAACAACAGTATTTGTATTTGTATTTCAACATAATTGACAACGAGCGGCTGCAATGAGAGCATAAAGCAATAACAACTACAACAACAACACGCAACACACAAGAAGCCAAACAAGCGAGAGAGAAAACCAAGACAAGAAAATTAGACACAACACAGCAACAACAAAAACGGCTCAAATATATTTGTGTGTGTGCATATGTATGTATGTGTGTTAAGTGCAAGCTTTTTGTTTTTGCACGCTCAGCAAAATAAAGTTAAGTAAAAAGCTACAAGAAACAGGAAGCAGCAGCAGTCTTGACAATAAAACCAAGGCATGTCAAAGATTGGTAAATAACAAAAGTTGAGTGTAATAAATAATTGTGTAAATTTTGCACTAACAGTTAAAGTTGAACTTGGCTGCTGACAGCAAGGCTAGAAGACTTGTTTACTGTTAAGCGCAACTAGAGCCTGCCATTATAAAGGAAGTTCGCGCGCTGTTAAATTGCAGCTTGAAAGTAAGCACTGTTAAACTGCAGCTGGAGAGCGCGCTGTTAAGTGCAGGCTGTGCCTACTGTTAAGCTGCAGCTTGAAACACGCTGTTAAAGTGCAGCCTGAGCTTACTGTTAAGTCGCGCTGTGAAAAGACAGCTTGAGCCTGCTGTTAAGGCAACACAGTCTAAAAGCTCTACCGCTGTTAAAAGTGCAGCTTGAAAACGCTGTTAGAGAAGCCAGAGCCTGCTTTTGAGTACCACTGTTAAAGTGTAGCTTGAGCCTGCTGTTAAAGGAAGCTAAGCCTAAAAGCTGTTAAAGTTACAGCTTAACAACTAACTGTTAAGTTGCGCTGTTAAAGGACAGCTTGAAATTGAGCTGTTAAACTGCAGTTTGAAAACACGCTGTTAAGTTTAAAAAAGGAACAAAAATAAAACAAAACAATTAAATCAACTGTTAAAACACAGACAAACTTAACATGAAAAGCTTTTGGCTGCTATTGCTGCTGCTGCAGCTGTTAGAAAACACACACAGTCAGGAGGAGAACATAACAAGAACAACAGCCGCAACAATAGCAACAACAACAATTGCAACTGCAACTGGACGCACGCCACCCAAACGCATCCAGCTGAACAAATGTTGCCACCAGGGTGAATATTTGAATGGCAGCACGCGGGCGTGCATCGCTGGCGCTTCGGAAATGTGGGTGCCCCTGGTATTCTTTCCACAGACACAACGCTTCTTTCAGCCGGAGGGAGACAAGCCGCGTTTTATCAAATTTTTGCCCAATGTGCGGCCCAATTGTGAGCAGAATGATAAGAGTGATAAGCAGCTGCAGCTGGAGCTTTTTAGCAGTCGTCAGGGTAACGGTGTATTATTTCCCAATGGCAGCATGTATGTGCGTGAGCGTGGCATATTTGTGGATGCACACAACTATTGTGTGGATCAGGATGTGGCGCTGGTGTGCGTGGAGCAGGAGACGCCACCAATTGTTGTTGATAAGCAGCGCACAGGGGAAGAACAACAACAACAGCAGCAGCAGCAGCAAACGCTGCGCATGCGCAAATGTTGCGGCAAGTGGGGCAGCTATGATAGCAGCATTAAAAGCTGCAGCTTGCAACAAGCGGAGCAGCGGCAAACGCTGCAGCTGCAACTGGCGCCACAGCTGCCACAAGGCAGCTATCAAACCAGCTACGGTTTTCCCGAATGCCCCAATGTAAGCGGTGGCAGTGGCGCCGCCAACTATGCCATTGCTGGTGATTGGCATGAGGCACGCTTAAATCGCAGCACAGGACACTTGCATCTGTTGCACACCAATCTAACTGCCACACAGTATTGCGTGGAGCATACGGAGCGTGCGGGCGAAATCAAAATTATTGCCTGCACGCAACACTTTTCAGCGCAGGACAATAATCAATTTGGTGGCACGGAGGGAAGTCTACAAAAAGCTGTCCTGGATGTGGGCATTATAATATCTATTGTATTTCTGGCTGCCACATTGGTGGCTGGCTACATGCTGCCCGCGGTGCATCATGCGCTGCATTGGAAATGTCAAATTTATTATGTCTTTTGTTTATTGTTGGGCAAGATCCTTTTGGCCATTGAGGAGCTGAACACAAGCCTGGTGCGTGGTTCCGTTAGCTGTCTTTTATTAGCCATGGGCATGCAGTTCTTCTTCTTGTCCGCCTTTTTCTGGCTAAATACGATGTGCTTTAACATTTGGTGGACATTTCGTGACTTTCGTCCCAGCTCGCTGGAACGCAATCAGGAGGCACTGCGTCTACGTTTATACTCGGCATACGCCTGGGGCGTGCCCTTGTTAATCTGCGCCATTGCCGTTTGTGTGGATCAGCTGCCGGAGGCGGAAACATCCTTGCTGCGTCCTGGTTTTGGCCAAGACTTTTGCTGGTTCGACAATCGCAGCTTGGCCATCTTTGCCTACTTCTATGGACCCATTGGCCTGCTGCTCTGCGTCAACATTGTGCTCTTCATAAGCACCACACATCAGCTCACCTGTGGCCTGTGGAAACGTGATGATGTCAAATCCACCTCCGAGAAATCTGCCTTGGGTCGCGTCTGCTTAAAGCTGGTTGTTGTCATGGGCGTCACCTGGATCTGGGATATTATATCCTGGCTAGTGGGAGGACCACATGATGCCTGGTTATTGACGGATCTAATCAATGCCTTGCAGGGCGTCTTCATCTTTATTGTTGTGGGCTGCCAGCCACAGGTGTGGACCGCCTGTAAGCGCATCTGTTGCCCCAGATTGCGGCATGATATCACCAATACCACAAATGGTGTACAGCATTCAAGCAGCTCGCAAGGATTACCCTCGTTGGGTAATTGTGGCAATGAGTTGACACAGAATACATCAATGAACATAACAACGACAACAACAGCAACAGCTAGTCCTACACCCAGTCCAGATCAACTTTCGCCAGCTCCCATTGATGCCAGCTCAACAACTTTAGCACCAACAACAACAACAGCAACTACAACAAAAATACCTATGGAGACTATTTGTTAAAGGTAAGTGCTTGTCAAATAGCCTGGTAATGCCTTAGGTAAACACCTTGCACAGGTAAGATTTAATCTCTTGTAATCCGAGACACACCCAAGATAAATATAAATATTGTGTTCTACACAAGTTTCTTCACCTTTGCGAACACTTGGAGAAATTGTGCTCTACACGCATTTGCTACACTTGGAAAAAGAAAGAATAACAAACATTAGAAGATTAGAATTCAGATTTTGACTATCGTTAAATCTGTTGAGATAACGAATTTTTTGCCTTTAGTTCATTTTGAGATAAGTTTTTTCGACTGATAATAAGAATTTTAACAAATTTTGAAATAGTTTATTTCAAAAATAACTTGTTTTTTGATGTAAGAATAACTTTTTATAAAGTTGAAATACAAATCTACTCAAAACCAGAAATTTGGGCTCGAATTATAAAAGCTTGAAGATTAGAATACCGCAAAAGAAATGAATATTAAGATTATAATTAAATGCGTTCAGATAACAAATTTGTTGTTTTTAGCACGTTTATAAATTTTAGAATAGTTTTTTCCAAAATTTGTCCACTGATATTAAGAATTGATCAGTTTAATTTCCATTTTCGATTCTGATTAAAACTTGCGGAATTATTAGCTGCTGAATTTCGAATATCAATTGGAAAATATGGCTTAAAAAGTTGTGCTCTCGAGACAAAGCTATAAAAAGTATTCGAACTTATTTTTCAAAAGAATCAACAATTGAAATTTTATTTGAAAAGAGAAACACGAAACCGAAAACAATTCGAACTAAACGGTTATGGGAAATGTGATCAAAGGCCTGATCGCATTTCCCATAACTTTTAAATTAGAATCCTAAGTTCAAATCTTTATATTTGAACTTTGGATTAAGAATAAGTTCCTACACTCTATATAAAGAAGAATAACAAATCTATTCAAAACCAAAAATGGTATCAAAGCGGTCTGTATTTGGCGAATTTTCGAATTTCTAGCTTAGTTTTCAACTTAATTTGTGTGAAATAACAAATATTCTTATAATATAAATATTAGCATAAGTCTCAAAATCTACCAGTCAAATTATATCTAAATCTAAAGAACTCGACACAAACAGACCTGTTTCGATTTACGCTTTCAGCAATTGCGAAATTGAAATTTCATGAAATGTTTCAAATATCCTAGTTAAATAGAACTTATGTTTAATATACAAATTTATAACTAGCTCAACTTTCAAATGTAATGTTTAAAGAGTTTAATTAAATTTCTTGTTCGTAAGATAAATAAGATTTCTCTCTTGAAGAAAGAAAAATAAAGCATATCTCAAAATGAAGAACGTGACACAATTAATGAAGACTTTAACTTTAACTTGAACTTTATCTAGAACTGTCACATTCTTTGTTATCGCAAACAGAATGTGACAAATCTAGTTTCATTCTTTCTTGTGGTTCGTTAAATAAATATTAGGATAAGTTTTATAACTTTCACTACAAATTGAGAAAAGAAAAACAAGACTGCTGACAGATTTGTTAACAAAATTTTTTTATAGCCAGCTAAGATCTAATTGAAAGCAACAAAATATTATGTTTACTTTCTTGCTTTTGATTTAATTCCCAAACTATTTCAGTTGAATCCTTTTTGAAACTATTTTGATATTAAAATCAACTATGTACTATGGAAAATATAAAGTAATTCAATCTTGCTTCGTTTCAAATTAGCAAACACTTTTCTTGCTTTTATTTTTAAGTTTTCTTGATGCAAATAGTGCACAATTTATATATATTTATGCACTTGCAGCAGATACTATACTTTTATAATAGCTAAGAGACATTTCCCGTAACAAGAAAGTATATATAAATTTATATATACTTATCTATTATTGATCTAGTCAATGAGCTAAGTTTTATTTTTGTCTAATCATAGTAATTCGATAAAGCTCTCTCATAGAAACACATTTGCTTATCTTCGTAATCCACACCTTTTTTTGATTAATTTGTATAACATGATATTAGTTTAGACCAGATTTTCATATTGAATTTTAATTTACATGTCTGCCAGATTAAATTATTTGCCTGCATTAAGAAACGATTTCACAATCTACTGAAAATTCTCAGAAAAAGGAAAAGCATTGGTTTTTTTGGTAGATTTTCTCCACAATAACTAATAACAGTAAAAAATTGTTTAGTCTTTCTACAACGAAGTGGTTTCAAAACAATTGTCACAGAAAACCCAAAAAAAATATTAGAATAAAACGTGTAGGATGAAAAATGTTTGAAATAAAATAGTTTCTTTAACATAGGGGAATCAAAATACATAAAAGTCAGGTTAACTTAATCCAGACGACCCTTCGATTTGGTGTCCACTCCTAAACTGTTTATATCCTCGCTTGGTTTGGGCATTTCGAAAGAGCTCGCTGTTAAAAAACGTTCGAAAGTACTTTAAAATGTATTTCAAACAAGTTTACAATTTTTTCAAATATATAATAACTAGCTTTTATGGCAAACCTCTCATAACAGTCTATGCAGTCTGAGCATTTTTTTAAAATCCTAATTAATATTAGTTCACCTATGCTTGTGAATAACTTACTTTTATAGCAACCCTCTCTTTAAAATATACAATCAATCCTAATTAATATTTGTTCACATTTGCGTGTGAATAACTAATTTTTATGACAGCCCACTCTTTAAAAAATAATAACAAAAGCTTTATGGCAACCCTCGCTTTGAACTTTTTTTTTATAAATCCTAATTAATATTAGTTCACACATGCGTGTGAATAACAAAGTTTAAGGGCAACCCGCGCTGTTCTTGGGAATTGTTTTTTGGGAATTTTACAACACTGGCGACGCAGCAGCAGCGCAGCAGCAGCTGCAGCAACAAAAGGCGGCGCCGCGGCGCCTAACAAATGTTTTGTCGCATGTTAACGCTATTTGCTGAATATCCCAATGTACCGTTTTACGTTCTTTCATTTTCCCAAATGGGTATTTTACTCATTCCACGCGCATATGTGTGTGTGTGTGTGTGTGTATTGGCCAGTTTTAATTGCTCTACGGCCATGCGCCAAGTCTTCTTCCTACTCTGCTTCTTCTGCTTGATCTGTTGCCATTGCAAGCCACTTGAGAATGCCATAAAAACATTGTGAAAATGTAAAATGTGAAATGTGAAAATGTTTTTCATTGGTTTTTCAGTAGAAAAGCAGCGTCGCAGCAGTTGTCCAGACGCCGGGTTCGCTGCTTTTGGACATTTCCTGTACATTTCCACATGGCCATAAAATAATCAGCGCAACCCTTGACACACACACACACACACACACACACACATGAGTGAGAGTTTTTGTTGCTTGGCAGCCTCTTGAAAAAGCCGTATTGAGAAACCATTAAAATATTATAATTGATATGTAGATCGATGGACAAATGGACACACTGTGTGCATACCCCTCACATTCCCTTCGCTGCTCTCTTACTCTACTGATAAGCAGCGACGCCCCTGCTCTACTCTCCCACACTCCTCCCCCCTGCCCAAACCCCCCTTTTAGTGATTTCTCATTCGCTGCGCTGACACATTGTAATAATATGTGGCTAACAAAAGCAACCATCAACAAGTAAAGAACATTGCAATCGGCATGCACCGTCAGCTGTATACTCTGTTTTTCAGTCTTATGCCTTTGCTTATTTAAAAAAAAAATCGGTTCTTTTTCTTGCGATTTCAAACTTAAATGATACAAATTTTGCGATTCCAAATGCCGGAATTCGGTAAAATTTAATCATTTTCCGAGTTTTAAGAAAAAATACAATTTCACATTGAAAATATATACCCTTTTTTTTGTTTTTGAACAGAGTATAAATACAATGAAATTGAAATTGAAATCGAAATGAAAATGATGCAAATGTGCTTTTTTTTTGCTTTTTCTTGGCTGCCTGCAGAAACAGATGGCATGGTGAAATAAGGGCAGGGGGGTCAGCCAGTAAACGGGGGCGAGGAAAGGGACGGAGCAGGGTCTGTTTACGATGCCAATAATCATCGATGCCCGAGAAATGAGTGTGCGTGTGTTTTACCCGAACAAAACAAACTCTTGGACAACAACTCACAACTCACACCTCTCAGATCTCTGAGATCCCATGGGCCATTATCATGTTGATTGTTACGCAACTCAAATTTTGGGCAATGCCAACGAAAAAATAAAAATAAAGAAAATGAACAAAAAACAAAACAGAAAAAAAAACCTGGCTCAAAACTGTGCCGGGTCAATCTGCTAGCGTTATATTTTTATACTCTTTTTTTAACTTTTTTGAAAAAAAAGGAAAAAAGAGTATATTGGGTTTGTGAAATGTCCGTCTGTCCGTCTGTCTGTCTGTCCGTCTGTCTGTATGAACGCAGGTTTTTTCCACAGTTTTGAAGCTAGAGCAACCAAACTTGGTATACATGTTGGTATATACCATAGTAAGACAAAGTGTCAAGATCTCCCCCCCACCCCCACCCTTTCCCCCACAAACCGCAAAAACCTATATCTTCCACAGTTTTATAGCTAGAGTAACCAAATTTGGCACAAGGGCTACTTATCACATCCTTCATTGATCTGGCAAAAAAAAATTCGGCCACGCCCACCCCCGCCCCCACAAATAGGCAAAGTCTGTATCTCCCCCACCCCTTTAGCTAGAATCACCAAATTTTGCAGGTTGAATTCTGTTGCCCTATTTAATAGATTGGATAAAAATATTTTTGCCACGCCCACCCCCGCCCTTGCAATCAAGCAATGTTTGTTTCTCCCAAACCTGTAGAACAGGCCCAACCAAATTTTAATTGATGGCAAAACTTTAAAGATTTGAGCAGAAATTCAATTGCCACGCCCACTGACTCCGCAAAGAGGCGAAAAAAAGAGTATATCGCAGTCGGGTGCATCCGACTGCAACGTTCTTACTTGTTTATATATGTATATGTATATACAAATACGAGTTGAGACATTGCAAGTGGCAAACATATTTACATTCATATACATATACTTATATCAGCATGTATTTGTGCATACTTAAGATCTGTTTTTTTTTTTAACCCGAGCAACTTGCAACTCTTTCAACACAGACCCTTCACATCAGGAGCGTATTTGAGCATTTTCCCGGCCTCAAACAAATTTGGCACCCTTTTCGTCGGAAAATCAAATAGCGATCATGAGATAATATATATTTATTATATATATTTATCTGAAAAATTAAATGCAGCATTAAAAAACCCAAACAGAACTGAAAACTTTCTCAGAAGTACCTAAAACTACCTTAAAAAGTAACTGAAATGTACTTAAAAAGAAACGTATATGGAATAATAAGTTTATATTGTATATATTTATCTGAAAAATGAACACTCTTTAAGATTCAACATTAAAAAATCCCAATAGGTCTGAAAACTTCCTCAGAAGTACCTAAAAATAACTAAAAATACCTTTAAAAGTAACTGAAATGTACCTAAAGCGCAACGTGTGAAATGTCCATCCGTCCGTATGAACGCAATTTTTTAGCACAGTTTTGAAGCTAGAGCAACCAAACTTGGTATACATGATGGTATATAGGCAGACAAAGTGTCAAGATAAAAAAAAAAAAAAAATTGAGCGCCCCAGGCCCGGGCCTAACCTGCCTAGTGTTAAATCCGGCCCTGCTGCAGACGGAGAAAGAGTTGGAGACAACTCTAGCATAGAATGTATATAGAAATCTTTAATTAACAAATATCGCACACTGACACGGAAGTATTCACTAATACTCAAGCAATTACATTTGTGAACTTTGGTAAAAAGTATTATCAGTAGATGAAATGATTCATGAATATCAAAATAGAATATGTTTAATACGTTAGGTGTATATTCAATTAACATGTTTTTGTTAAACAAAAGTTTATAGAGTCTAAAATTTTATGTTTTTTCTTTTTAATTATTACTTTTGAGTCTTGGCATAAAAATAAACATACATGTTGAAGCATATCTGTTTATTATTTAACATTTCTTTAAGGTTATATTATTTTAACGTTATTTTAGAAGCGAAACGACTTTTTATGTTTAAGCATCAAGATATTAAATTCAAGATTTTTCGATAAAGCATACAGAATAAATCGACTATTCGTAACTTTTTTGACATTTTTCGTAAAAAATTCGTTTTTTTTCTCGATGTTTTGTTAAAAATATCGATAATCATTAATCGTAGCAAAGCAAAAAAATCGATTTAAAGTACTTATATCGTTTTCCATAAATGAATCCATCGCCATGTTGATTTATTATATTTAAATATTAGCGTATTTCAAATTGTTGTTATGTGATTTATGCTCTTGAACGATTTTTGAACTCATTTATCATTTTTCTTTTTTAATGAACAGACTTTGTAAACAAAGTTTTGCATAATTCGAATTTATTAAAACTTTTTAATTGAGTGTTTTTGTTTTTTTTTTTTTTTTGTACCTGAGTTAAGAATAAATATAATAGTTTAGTGTGTTTTTTTCTCCACTTTTAAGATCATTCTCACGTATTTGATTTTTGATAGATGTTAATCTATTGTGAAATGAAAAGTACGGGTAGATTGTTAGGAACGACGCAACAAGGGGTACATTGTGCCTTAACTTATGTAACATAGTATAATGTAAACATTGCTTGTCATTTACCTTTTCAAACACCTTTTGTTTACTGTTATCAAATGCCTGTTCAATTGTTTTGTTTACTTTTGACGACTACTTGGAATATTTCAAAGTTGCTCATTGTTTGTTTAAGTTGGTGAATGTGTTTTTTTGTTTATAAACAATTTTCACGATTTCCTTGTTCTCGAAATGTTTTGAATGCGCATATCTTTGTTTCAATTAGCTTAACTCGATTTTCAACATGGCTGCAAAACATTAAAGCAAATTGTTTTAAATATTTTAAATACACCTTTTGTTCGGTTCTTGAACTTGTTTTTTGATTTTCTTAACACAATAATTTACAACTCGCATAAAACTTGTTCAAAATTAATTCGATTTGCAAGCGGATTGGGTTTTTCTTTTGTTCAAAATATCCCATTTTGATTGATTTTGCACATGAATTTTAAAGTTTCACTCTTAATCGATTGGAAACTTTGTTCAAATTACTCTGATTTTTATTTGACATGTCATCTAGATTCATTTTGCATTTAAATTTTTACTTTTAATCGATTGGGAATATCAAAATAAGTAGAATAATAAACAATTTTGAATTATGTTTTGTAAAAATTCAAACTTTTTTCTATAGAGTTGATTTCTGAAATTTTTCTCTTATCAAGAATTGCCTTATACATTTTCTAAAATTAAATTTTGAATAATTAAATCAATTGTCAAATGATCAAATAATCAAAATTAGTGTAAATCACTATTTTAAAACAATTTCTGAGTTAGTTAAAATTTTCAACTTCTATAACTTTCTGTCAAACGTTAAGCACTCATAATTTGCAACTAGTTTGATTAAAATAAATCGATAAATTTTGTTAAATTTAAATAAAAATATCTAATTTCAAATACCGACTATTTTTGAATAAAATCGCTTTATTTTTAAGAAATGCAATGCTTCGGCTTAGGTTTAGTTTCTGAAAAACTGATATTATCGATTCGTCTCGATTTTAAGCATAGTTTTCAATATATTGGTGTCACTGTGCAAGCCATAGAAATTTCGTCGTCTGCCGCCTTGTCGTTTGTATCTAGCCACAGCTGCTGCAACTGCAACGTGGCAAGAAAAACGACCACAACAACAACCAGAGTTGTTGCAGTTGCAATTTCTTTGCCTTAGCATAATCCCAGGGCAACGTGTCACCGTCACGCTCAGCCTCAGCATCCGTGCAGCTTGCAGCTCGATTCGCAGATGATGATGATGTTCATCCGATGGATGTCTATAGACTAGTGCAGTACATTGTTGTTCATTTGAAGGAGTTCTTTGAGTACTTTTGTTCCTTAAATCCCATTACACACTCAGTTGTTTAGTTCGTTCGTTTCTTTAGCTCGTTCAGTCGTTCAGTTCGTTCAACTGATTCGATTCATTCGTTCGTTTCTTTTGCTCGTTCAATCATTCAGTTCGTTCAACTGACTCGTTTGTTCGTTCGTTTCTTTAGCTCGTTCAGTCTTTTAGTTCGTTCAATCCTGTAGTTCGTTCAACTGATTCGTTCGTTCGTTTCTTTAGCTCGTTCAGTCGTTCAAATATTTAGTTCATTCAACTGATTCGTTCGTTCGTTTTTTTCCTCACTTTTAAATGTTAGTCAAACTATCAACCAGAATCAAATGAACAAAACGAACTGTAATGGGAATCAAATGAACAAAGTTATCTATAATAGGAATCAAAATGAACTTTAATGAGAATCTAATGAACAAAACGAACTGTAATCGGAATCAAATGAGCAAAACGAACTGTAATGGGAATCTAATGAACAAAACGAACTGTAATCGGAATCAAATGAACAAATCGAACTGCAATGGGAATCAAATGAACATAAAGTACTATAATCGGACTTAAATAACAAAACGATCTGTAATGGGAATCAAACGAACAAAACGAACTATAATCGGACTTAAATGAACAAAACTTAAATGAACAAAACGAACTGTAATCGGAATCAAATGAACAAAACGAACTATAACCGGACTTAAATGAACAAAACGAACTGTAATCGGAATCTAATGAACAAAACGAACTAAAATCGGACTTAAATGAACAAAACGAACTGTAATCGGAATCAAATGAACAAAACGAACTGTAATCCGACTTAAATGAACTAAACGAACTGTAATCGGAATCAAATGAACAAAACGACCTGTAGTCAAACTCAAATGAACAAAACGAACTTCAAGAAAAACTAAAATGAAAAGCAAGAAGAAACGAGCTAGATGAACTACCATCAGAGATATAGTTCGTTCGTTCAGTTTTGATAAATAGTTCAATGGAACTCAATCTGAACGATATCATACAACACTACTTTAAAGTTCTATACAGACACAGAGAGAGTGAGAGGAATAGGACGAAGGGGATGAAAGGGTTGGGTTTTGGTTTGGTTTGGAGCCAGACAGTGAAACGGGGAACGGCATCTTTTGTCAACCGGTAAGCGCATATTGACGTGATTTCTTCATCTTTTTGTTTTTCTTCTGTACTTTTTCTGCTGTTTTCCATTTTTGTTTCTTGTTTTTTTATCATTTTAATTGTAGAACCAAAAATGTGTGTATCTCATAAATATAAAAACGAGTACGAGTGCGAGTATGAATCGTAAATCGTGCATCTTTCAGTACTTTTTGTCAAATTAGCACAAAACAGCAGAAATGCGAAACGTTCGTCATTTACACACACACATATTTATACTGATCACACATTTGACACACACATGCACAAAGTTCATTAATTGAGTTTAACGGCAATTTTAATTTTTACGTTCTGCACTTTTTCAACTTATTACAACTTATAATTGCAATGTGCCCCATTTAGATTTTACGCAAAAAGCGTTCTTAAAATGCCCTTACTGAAGTTTTGGAAAAGTAGGGAAAGACTGTCTGCAGAAACGGTCCTATACTATATGATATACGAACTAGTCTCTTAGTTGAAAGGCTGCAAATGTTTCTTTTTGAACAGAAGGAAAGACAGTCGGGTGTTTCACAAACCAAATATAATCTCATTTTTTTAATTTTTTTAAATCAAGTATAAATATAACTTAAAAATAATCATTATTTTCCGAGTTTTTTTTTATTATAACTAAAGCTAAAAATGCGATTGACGTTTTTAATATGTCTTGACTTGGTTCACGTTCTGCTGATATGTATGTAGAAATTTTGCAAACTCTTCTTTATAAAACACTCGATAAAAGAATCTTTTGTTATTTTACTCAAAAATAATCTTTATTTTTAAGCCCTCTGAAATACAATGATATTTAGAAACTTTGGTTAACAATTTTGTTTCTTATTATCTTATTGTTTTTAACCTATTTGGTAAACAGTTTTGTTTCTGCCAGTTTCATGAGTTTTATGGCTTAAACGCAGCTTTAACTTATCGTTTATTCGTATCTTGGATATTAAAAATAAAGAGTAGCTATTCTCTGATCAAGATAAAACTCTAATTAACATGCATATGAATGTATTTGTATATGTAAGAGCATTTTAACTTTGCTAAATTTTACAAAAATTGTTCTTTCCGTTTTTAATTTGCGACTGAAGCACGTAGAAAGTCGTCGAAGTGGTTCTGTGTTGCATATGCGAGGGCTGAAACACAACTAATGCACACATTTGAAGTTTACTTATCAAAACGAATCAAAAAGTTAAACAGGCTTGAAAGATTTTTATTACATTTTTGATTGAGCGTCAGTTAAAAAGTTAAGTTAAAAATATGAAAAACTTAAATTATAATTTTAATGTGATTTTTGAAAAATATTAAATACAATAATGCGCTAATTGCGATTCCGAATGTTTTGAGCGGAAATGTGAACAGGCCTGCCTATTTCGACTTTAACATTAAAGGGATTATTTAAAAAAATTGCACAACAAACATTTGTTTGCAACATTTTTTTTTAAAAACAACTTTATGTTAACAGTTTTTAAGTACTTTAATAACTACCCTCGCACGTACGTAGATATGTAATCATTTGTTGCCCTTTTGTTACTTCACATTTTGCAGAAAACTGAGACGAGCGACAATGCGAAAGTAAGCCGAGTCCTACAACAACAGCAACAACAACAAAAATGATGGCAATGAAACAGGCCGACCAAAGCTGCAAAAACAACAACAACAAGCAGTCGCACTTGCGCAATAGCAACAACAACAGTAACAACCACAACATTCAAGCACGCGCATTGACCGAACAACCAACAACAATAGCAACAACAGCAACTGCCCAGCCCAGCCCAGCAAGCCAAGCTTATTTCTTAATGTAAGTGAAGTATTGAGGTACACAAATATATGTACATATGTGTGTGTTTGTATGCTGGTGTGCGTGATTTACAAAATCAGTTTTTTTAGCCGTTGTCGACAAAGACGAACAAATTACTTGCGTATGTGAACTTTTGTACATATGTATGTTCATATGTACATATGTATGTTTGTAGAAATGTGCATAAAAGAGCATTAAAGTTGAGCAGAGCACAAAAGAAATGCTTTTATTTGTTCAAATAACGGTGTTTAGAAGAAAAGAGAAAGAAAGATATAGGCAGCGATAGCGACAAAGAGAGCAAAGGCCGACTTGAACATTTAGCATTCTAGTTGCAAAAGTCAAAGGCACGCTTGGTACAAATGTACCAAAATTGGTACATTTTGTAATCCTTGGTACATTGAGCATGTTAATGTGTATGTAAAATGCTCCATTTCTTGTCACAACCGTTATGAAAGTGCAGAAAATGGCAGCATTGCAAAAGTAAATAAAAATATTTAATCTTTAATATTTAATATTGACACTTATAAATTGAAAATGGTACATTTTATTTACACATTTGGTACAATTCAACATTTGTAAGTAAGAATCGTGTTGAAAGGCAATGCAGTGTTGCAAAACGTTGTAGTTTGTGGAATGCATAGGCGTAGGCGGCAAGGAATGTATGCAGAACAATAAGTGGAAGACAAAGCGTTGCCATTGTTCAAATACTTTCAAATGGCAATATGCATATACAAACATGCATACATATGTATATTAATACAGGCGTGTGCTTGCTAAGCATTTGTATGTACATATGTACGTTTGTATATGTCTATGTTGCTGCTGTTTTGTTTATGCAAACGTGAGCAGCAGCAGCGCAGCAGCAGCGCCGTCAGTCACAAGGAATTTATTGTTGAGGCATTTTTCTCAGTTAGGTTTTTATTATATTCTTCCTCTTCTTCAGCCGTGTTCTGTTTTTAAGTGTCTCTCGCTGTCAGCCACAAAAAACAACAACAACAACAACAACGTTTTGGAGTGTGAGAAAGCGGCAACATTTAAATTAGCCGATTCTGATTTAGATTGCGGTTGTTTGGGCTGCATTTTACGTCATCGCACACACACACACACATTTATATATTTGTATATGTATGCATGTGTGTGTCGCTGTTTTCTGTCATTTCGATTGCTCAATCATTTTGGTATTTTTTTGTTGTTTGGTATTCTAACTTTGTTTTTATGTTTTTTTAAGTGGATTCTTTTTTCTCGACTTTAAATAAATAATCAGTTGGGTTTAATGTATACATTTTCTATTAGCTGCTTTCTGCTTTGTACATTTAGTGCTTATGTATTTTAGCTCTCTTTTTTTAAGAATTTCTGTGTGGTACTTTTTTATGGTGCCTGATTCAAAATATATATATACTGTAGAATTTCAGTCTTTCATTTATAGCTTTTGAACTAAAACAATCATTTAGTTCAGTTATTCAATCGTTCATGAACAATAATAGCCATTTTAGTTCATCAATTATCGTTCATTTTGGTAAGTTATTCATTTATATTGTTCATTGAACAATGCAAAGCTTTTGTTCAAATGACTCGCTTTTGAACTTGAATGAAAATTGATTTTTAACGAGTTTCCTTAAGTAAACGCTTTCATAAGCGAAATTACTGAAGAGAAATACCATTATCGTTCAAGAACGAATATTTAAGTTCACTGGTTCATTGTCATTATCCTTCCACTGGTTCATTTTGATGATCTTTTCGCTTAAACTTATTCTGAGCGAAACGAATCAAGCATATCTGATTTTTTTTTTACGATTACATTAAAACTACTCCTATGAAATTTCCAACCAAATACAGAAAACTTTCCATTTCGGAAATGTCGATACAAATCACTTCTCACTTTTTGGTATTTTCTAGAATATTTGTTATGCTATGAAAGACAAAGTTAACAAATTGACAGATTATAATCACAAGTTTATTATTTTTAATGTTAATAATCTGCATTTAACTTAATTCATTTGTTAAATTTAACAATATTTAAGGTAAAATTTTACTCATAAAGGGCGTACTTATATTCTGGAAGTTACCTAATACTATTTCAGGCATCGTTGATGGAACAATAACTTTTTTAGTATTTTGTTACAGTGTATTAAAGCAAAAAATTGTATGTTTCCCCATAATCACGCTCAAATTCGTTTATTATAATTGGGTAACCGTTTTTAGCTAGTATATTTTTGGCTCTATTTTACTATCTAATAGTTTATACAAAAACTATTATGCCATTTGAGCTCTATTAAATAATTTGGAAAGCTTGACCTTTACAAATGTGCAGCGAAAGGTTTACGCTTCAACCTAAAGGTTATTAAACTTAAACTGTTTTTAAATGTTGTTAACTATTACAGTTACAAAATTGTATCTAGTTTTTAACTTGGCAACTAAAACATCAACTTTAGAATTCACTCGTGCAGGAAATTGAATTCCGCTTTCTCTAACTTCTTCTTCCGTCCTTATTGCACCTGTTCTTTTAAGTGTAAGCGTTGCCACCCAGGCAGAATCGCAATCGAATCTGAGAGATTGGATTTTTGTAAATGATCTAAAATAGATATCAGGTTTTATTGAGAAATACTTGGAAATTATTTCTTTATTTTGAAAAGCATGACTAATATTAAAATTGAAATAAATAATACACTTTCATTAACTTAAAGTTCGTTTTTCCTTTACAGATCTCTCTGGGTGCTAGTTAACCTGAATTGTGGATTCTGCTGGGAAACGCTTCGCGGAAAATGTGTTTTGTTCTAAAAAGCAGATGATGTAGCTGTGATTATTTTCAAAGAGTTTATTTACTTATCATGTGTGTGTCGTTTTATGGGGCACACAGAAAGCGCGCGTCGAATTAAACAAACATTGAGGCGATTAATAGTTTGCTTTGATATATACACACACATGCTCAAAGAAATAATAACAAACACACACACACACACACACATGGACATACATATTTACGTTTGCATTCATATTTATCATCAAAAGTTCAACGCAACGAAACTGATCAAGGTTAAATGGCCCGAAAAGACAACAACAAACAAAAATAGAAGCACAAAACACAAACAGACAAAAGATAAAGAAGATGCCCCAAGAAGAAAGCGCGCTTAATTAGCCGTACACACACATACACACACAAACACACTATCGACGCAATGTACCGTTAGTTAGCTAAGCAGCGTTGCCAGATCTTTAAATCTAAACATGTTGTAGTTGACTCGTAGATACCCTTTTCCCACATTTACATAATGTATTTTGTATTTTTAGCTAAAAACAACAAAAAAACGCAGAAACTAAAAACAGTACAATTATTAATTTTTTTTTAATATCTTAATTTATTTGACTTTTTTTTTAAAATATTGTACGTTTAACGTATACCTGAAAAAAAAATGCGTTTTGAAAACCAACAAAAAAAGAAAAATATTATTTAAATTATTTTAAGCTAAACATCAATTGAAATGTTTTAAGATTGTATTATGATAGTTATTATTATATTTGTATGTACTTCCAAAGTGTTCAGGCCAAAAGTAACTCTCCCCCTCAATTTGTTATGTAACATTTAACGATTAAACATATATGTATTTGTCAGATTGTATATAGTATATAATTGAAAGCAAAACTGTTTATTATATGGGTACATATTGTATGTATGTGTAGTATATATTTGTGTATTTTTTGAAAAACAAAAAAAAAACAACCTTTTTTTAAGTAAACACAACGAATATGAAATTTTCAAACTGACTGAAAGCAAAAGCAGCGAATACGTTTTATATACTAATATACATATCTTTGTACTTTTATACTATATAAATAGGCATACTACATTTGATACTAAAGAGAAGTTTTACGATTAATTGTATATAAAGATATTGTAATACTTTAATTGAACAATTTGAAATTGATTTTTAAAAAATTTCATAGCTGTAGATATTTCACACATATAAACCATTTAACTCGATTATATATAACATGTATCATCACATATATAATAAGTACTATCTGTATATCTCTGATCAACGAATATAGTCTATAGATTTTGTAAACAATATATATATATATATATATATATATTTTTTCACTTTTACGAAAGGAATGAAGAACTATCTTCGGCTTGCCGAGACCTATACCCTTGCAAACAAATTTTTCGACTGATTGTTCCTATAAAAAGTTTAAGATATAGTCACCCGATTTTGATGAAAAGTTAACACTAAAACTCCAAATTTTTGAGGTTAGTCGATCTATCTTGAAAGCTTAATTTATGACCGATCGTTCCTATGACTGCTATATGTTATGCTCAATCGATCTATCTACCCTCTGCAAGGGCATACAAAAAAAACTACTTAAGTATTTAATTATTAGCTCGAACAATTTGAAAATGAAAAGTCTGCAGTCCTTTGGAAAATTCTTTTTTAGTCAGCCACAAACAAATTATTAATGGGAAGTAATGCATAAATAAATTTATGTATATTCTACGAATATCATTTATGATTATTTATGGAGGGCATTACGAATACCCAATATTTTTTTTTTTCGAGGATTATTTTTTTTTTCTTTTAATTTATTGCACACAACATTTTTATAGATAAACAAAATGCGGAAAAAATGGTCTGAAAAATGTGGCAATTAAACGAAATTGAAACTGAAAAGTCGGCAAACAATTTGTGCAGCTATATAGGCTATATATATATATACATATATTTATATATATATAACTGTATTATGTATTTAGTATATCATTATGCATTACTATATATTCTGCATTATAATAATGATGACTAACTCTAGCACTGGCAACTATATTATGTATTTTTATTTATATTTATCTTTTAAATATACATCCAAATCTACAATAAAAAAAAAAAAAAACACCCAAAAAATACAAACGTTTTTCTTCTCAATTGGCACGAATGGTGAAATAAATTTTTTGAACGGATTTATTCTCTTGGTTTCTTCTTTCTTAAGACATTTAGCCCACTTTTGGTTTGAGCTTGAAATTTGTCATCTTTCATCTTTCGTTACGCTTTTGTATGGAAATGAGCTTGGAGCTGCAGGTGTGGCAATTTCGTGACGTAATTAACCTTTATGGCAAAATAGGAATGCGAATTGTGAACAGTGCAAAAACCGGTTAATAACGCTTCAAATGCTTCAACTGCGGATATCATTTGTATAAATAAAGATCATTGTAAATGCACAAAACAAGAGATAATGCTTAACTTGAGTCTGACGAAGTTGGAATACCCTTTTTATATGAAAACATAAGATATATAGTGGCATGTTCTGGGTTTTACTTTTGGAGAGATTTTGCGGCTGTGAAAAACGCTTAAATGTTGCAAATTTCATTTTCCTATTTAATCCAATCAATGTTTAAAGATAAGTGATTTCAATCCACAAAATCTTGAAAATATTAAAAGTTGAAAATTCAAGGAAAAATCTTTTTGAAAGGTGGTAAATGATAAATGCTTTTTCAAAGTCCAACAAAAAGAAAAGTATTCTTGAAGTTTGAATCGCAATTTCCATTGCCGGAGCAAACGAAATATCTAATATTTTTATTCCCAATTAAATTGAACCTTTTCTTTTGAACCAGAGAAATGAAAAGTATTTCAATATAATTTAGCTACAACATTCAGAGTTACAAATAGAAGGAATAGTTAATTGAGCAGATTGGTTTTTTTTTTAGTTGTGGAAAGTATTGAGTAGATAATACTTCTTTTTTGGGTTAGAAATTTGAACAAAAGTGTTTGATAATGAAAACAGTGTTTGAATGGAAGCAGATATCTTAAAGTATTTTGATTTTAAGCCATAACATGATTTTTTACTAAACTAGATCTAAAGAGATCTCACTTTGACAATAAAAACAAAATGGATGCAGGAATGATTTAAAGATGACTTTTGATTTTGATTTTTTGGGGCAGTGGTAAGTAGGCAGATGTTTGGAATCTTTTGGGTAAAGACCATATAAATATAATTAATAAAATATAATGTTATAAACAGGGACCATAATGATTTTAAGTGTTATTATTAAAATGAAATGTTAATTATTTTCACTTACCAAACATAAGTAATTTTGATTTTTATATAAAAATATAATATTCAAAAATAATTATTATTGTCTGACTCGAAACTAAAAATTCGTATATGACTGTTTTATGGAAAATTGCCGAAACATTATTTTTTTTTTGTATCTACATTTTCTCAGTATTTTCTATCAAGTCACATTTCCTTATAAAAAAAAAAACGAGTCTTCGGCTTAAAATTTATATTTTTAAGCAAAAAAACAAAACAATCAGACAATAATGATTATTTTAATCTTTACATTTTTTTTTACTCAAAATCAATAATTTTTCTGAGTTTTTTGATAAAACTCAAAAATTTAGCAATGGTTTTGAAAAAAAATTGAAAAGTTGAAAATTATAAAATCATGGTGGTTATGCATATATTATGCTAAAAGAATAATATTTTTTTTAAATAATAAAATAATCATTATTTACGGTCCCTGTTTATAAAAGTCCTTTGGTAGATGCCTCATTTTAAAAACTGTTACAAATAAGATGATAAAAAATAAAAATACGCTATAAAAAGATAGTGTATAGTGAATACTCGTATGCAATACAAGTTACGTATGCGCTGTGGGCAACAGTCTTTCAAGTGGTCTGTGTTGTTGTATTTGTTCTTGTTGTTGTTGTGTATTTGTGTATGTTATACAAGGTATATGGTTATGGTATATGTTACATATATAGTACAATATATATATATATATATCAAAAAATATTATGTACAATGTACATATATGTGATTAAAAATGTATAATGGTAAACAAAATAAAATATATATATATGTATATAGAATATATAAAAAAACATAACAACAAATGCAACTATATAGATCATATCATAATATACAATATATAAAAAGAGACAGCAAATAAAGCAACCAACAAAAAAAAACGAGTCAGGCACTTTAAAATCCAATGTATAGAATGGGATTTAAGGCTCCTTTAGCTATAGACTTAAAGTATATAAATGTCCAATGGCCTCCGTTAGCTAATCGACATGGTATTCAGTGCGATGAGGTGATCCTCGTCGCTTCTCCGCGACAAATGTGCTGGAGATGCCCGCAATGCTGGTGACGCCGCGCAGTCCGGTGCTGCGGAAATAGATGAGCAAATATTGTTCGCCATGCCGCAGCTCGACATCGTCAGCGAAGTCCAGACGCACTAGCTCCTCATTGGCCAGCTGCTGACGATGCAGCCGCTGTCGATTGCGATGGTGATGACGGCCACGATGATGATGTGACGGTGCGGGCGTATCAAAATAGTCACCATCATGATTCGAGTCGGATGAAGCTGGTGATTCCGCCTGGTTCACATACTCATAGGCGGCATAATGTGCCAAACTGGCATAGTCAACGCTATAAATGGTTATCCAATCGTTGGGACCCTCCTCAAATTCGGGCTTCTTTTTATACTCAACGGTATTCTCATCGCCAATGCGCCAAACGCTAATGGGTGTGAACTCCACACCTGGTTGCCGATAATTTGGATATAGCTTAATGCTAAAATCACTGGTCACCGGCTTATGATCGCTTATGTTATAGGCGGGATGCGATTTATATGAGCACTGCTCAATTGATAGCTGCATGCCCGGCTGACGATTAAGCGGCTGCACCGCATACATTATGCGATCTGTCCACGCCGGACGACGCTTCATATCATAGTCGGAGGTGCCCTCCTTGAACTTAAATGTGGGCGGAAAGGCTGGCAAACGTTCGTGCAGCAGCTGAAACGCTTGTTGCGTCTTCTCCCGCACCTCATACAGCTGATCCCGTTCAATGAGTGACTCATGCTGACGATCATCCTGCACAGCATCACGCACCTCCGTTGCGCTATCGTTGCCCTGCAGCCGAAAGTTGAGATCACCAAACCAAAACACATAATCATGATCATAGATCTCACGATAACGCTGCACATGATAATGATGATGTTCCATTATTTGCTTATAATCCTCAATTCGCTCATCCAGCTGATGATCATGCGCAGCCAAATGGGCAACCACAAATGCCAAGCCACAGCCATACAATGTAAAACGTATGCTCACAGCGCCCTTATTGCCCCAAATGCCACCAAAACCCGTGCGTGTAAATTCCGCCTCCATATCCTTGAGATGCTCCACATGTGGACGACGCACGAACATGGTCAAGAGCAATCCCTGCATTTGTTCCGTTTTGACAACGACATAGTTATAGCCACGAAGCAGCTGTTTGGCCTTATGCGTCCAGGGATCCTCCTTAAACAAACCCAGCACCTGTTGCTGCGGCTGTGCGTTCACCTCCTGCAATTAGGGTTGTAAATAAATCGATTAACCGATGCTTTTTGGGTTGTTAAGATTATCGAACATCAATATTTTATACAAAATCGATTAATCGATGTTTCGATTTTGCATTGAGTACTCGAAAATCGAACAGTCGATCTTTTGTCTATTCGAAATCGATCTTTTTTTCCTTGCTACGATTGTCGATCATAGATATTTTATAAAAGAAAATCAATTTTTTACTATGCATTGAGTAATAGGGGGAAAAAAATAAAATTAATTTTTGCTTCTTGATTAATGTTTTTTTTTTTAACTGTTGAAATTTTATTTAATTTTATAATAATACCAAATCATTATAATTATAGCGCAAAAAATTTAAAAACCTTTATTTATTTAATTAACATCCCAGCGGATATTGACTTATTTTTCATAATCCCAAGGGGGGGAATTGATCCCCTTAATTACCTCCTTATCTACGCCACTGCTACGAGGTAACGACACAAGTTCGCCACCATTATCTAGCCCAACAAATTGTTTGAGAATTTATGACGCTTCAATGTCGATCTTATGTCGATTCAAAACGCTAGAAGCTCGAGTGATTCGTTGATCTCGAAATGATATCCTGGCGGACTTATGACTTTTGAAAACGTCAAAAGAGCGCGCGAGATTATGTCGTTTGAAAGATGGGTGATTATGGCGAACTTATGTCACCCTGCCATGCCTACCTGCAATCCTATAGCATAGATGTCCGGCAGGTTAGCAGCATCTGCGGCAGCGTCATCCACATCGTGCAGTCCAAGCAGCTGACGCAGCGAGATGTTATCCGGAAAGCGACTGCCCACATTCCAGGTGACCACATAGACCCGATATGTTTCCAGCTGTTGGCGCGCATTCAGCTCAGCTTTGGGTGCGGCAGTTGTTTCAATTGATTCTATATTGCTCATGCTATGACACACACACACACACACACACATAGACACACACAGATATAAAACACAAACTTGTTAGCTATATTCAACCATTAAAAGTCAAAAGTTCAAACCATATTGTTACTTACCTGCTAATGTTGTTGTTATTGTTATTGTTATTTCACAGTTAGCAAGCTGATGTCGTAACAAGTTTATCGCTCTGTTTGTTTTGTCTTTTGCAATTGTTATTCGATTGCACTTTGCTTGCTCAACTCTCTTCTATTTATCAATTAGCCAACAAAACCGTTCAGCGCATAGTTAGTTACAAGCAACAACACCAACAAGCAATAGCAGAGCCCGTTTTTTGAAACGCAAGGCCAATTAAGCCATAAACAGCTGTTTGTGGTATTGCCAACTATCGTTATTGCTGTATATCGTTATCGATAGGTGTAGCAGTGCTGCCACCTGTGCGATGTTGCCACTTGGTTAAATTAATTTGTACCAAATTTTGCAATAAAATGCACCAATTAATCAACAAAATCTTGTAAATGTTCTTAAAGAATAAACAACTGGTAAAATCATTATTTAATAACTTAACCCATGTCTCTTGTAGAGCTTTTAAATTAACTAATATGTACAATAAATTTAGAAAATTAGCTAAATATTTGACAAATTCGTTTAGTCTTACCACATTTGAGAAATACAGATAAGCAAGCTCTGTTTAAGTTTTCTAGAAGTTCTTAAACTTTTTAAAATGGATAGCTCCATAAATTTGTATATGCAAATTAAAGTTTTATTAAAAAAAAGTATATTCTTCGTGCTCAACTTGCTGTATTATTTAAAGATAGTTATTATACCTAATTAGATTGATTATCATCAATGCATTCCTCTTAAAAAGGAATGTGCTTTCGTACCAACGTTTTCGATGGAATTGTCCTGTTTTTTTCCTTTTGAAGTTATGCATTATACTGTTTTTACTTGATGTATTAGCTATTATTAATTATTTGATCTGTTAATGAAATAGCAATAAATCTAAATAATCAAAATTGCTATGTTATGAGACAACGTTATCGCAATATAAATCGTACATATTAATATTATTAGCATCAAATTTCTATGGCATTAGTGTAAATAAATATATATTGAGTTTGAATAAGAACAGGTGTTTTGTTAGCAATAAATTATGTACCAATTTTGGTACATTTGCAAGACATGCGGCAACCGAGCACTATTTTGATCCGTTGTGCAGCACTGTCGATCAGTTTTGGGGTTTGTTTTTGTTTTATTGTGACACACATATATTTTGTTGTTGTTTTATTGATGCACAATTGATAAGCGCCAATTAAAAGCTGATACATATGTACATATGTACATATATATATATATATATATATACATAGAAATCAATTCTGCAATGCATAAGCTGATCGGCGTGTGCGTTTAATTCATACGCGGCGTAACGGACCACGGCATAAAAAGGTCGAGCAGATAATACAAAACTTAAACTAATTTTGGTGCTCACTTTGGTTGTTTGTTGTTGTTGTTGTTGTTGTTGTTGTTAGAAAAACGCTTTGACGTCGTTGGCAAGCGTTGGCGCTGCTTGTTGTTGTTGCTACTGTCGCTGTGGCTGCTCTTGTTATTGTTGTGGTAGTCGTGTTATGTAAAATTCACAAAAGAGTCCAAAACTGTGCGCAGCATCCTTGACAAAGTTCGCCAAGCTTCTGGAAAAAGAACTTTAATTTCTAAAAACAAGCACAGTCAGCGTCGCAGCCTGCAGCGCAGCATACGAATTACAGAGAAGCCAATAAAAGCGCCAATTGTTGTTTGTATTGTATTATGCAGTTCAATTGAAATTTGTTATTAACATTTGCTTTTGTTTTAAATCAATTTATAGCTGAAATATGCCAGTCGCAATGGCAGCACCTGCAACAGCTGCAGCTGCAGCCGCAGCCGCCACAGCCATAAACAGCAGCGATGCCAGCGCCGACGCAGCAGCAGCGTCGACAGCAACCAGCAGCGGCGCTGGCGCCAGCGGACGCCATCAGCTCAGACCTGTTAAATATGATTATGCGGATTCATTTGCCTGCACCTATATTGTTTCCGTGGTAGCCGCATCCATTGCCGAATTAGCCACATATCCGCTGGATCTCACCAAGACACGACTACAAATCCAGGGCGAGTCCGTCAATGTGACAGCCACAGCGGCGACGGCGACGGCGACAGCCACAAGCACTTCCAAAGCAAATGTAAGTTCTGCGCTAGTTTTTGGTTATTGGTGTTAACCGTTGCTCGTTGTTATTGTTGTTGTTGTTGTTGTTGTTGTTGGTCTCATGCATGCCCAGCTTTGCTCATCCGGCTTAATTCTAACTCAATCCCTGCAGTGGCTATTATAATCTACCCAAAAATCCATCATATTCTTGTACATATTCTAACCTCATCCTTACACTTTTAACAGTCGATACAATTTATACAGATCTGTTACGGCTTCTACTTTCGTCAAAATATATTCAGGCCTGTTCTCATTTTCGATTCTGGTCAAAAGAATCGGAATGGGAATTATAAGCTGTTCTGTATTTCGAAAATCGATAGAAAATTCGGATTGAAAAGTTTTGCTTTTGAGACAATGGAATGAGAAGAAGTTAAGATATTAATATTTTTATTCAACAATAGTAATACAAAATCGAAAACGATTCGGAAACGATATGAAAAATTCTCTGAAGTGAGAACAGGTCTGACTATTCCTGATGAGCTATTTAGTTTCAACCAAGATCCAATGAATGTGGAAAAGAGTATTCAAAACTTCAATAGATAAACTTATCTTTATAAAAAAGGATTGATTGGTATTTCATTCAAAACCAGAAATACAAAATCTTGTACGATTCGGAATGAAAAGTGGTCGGAAATGGGAACAAGCCTAATTATTAGTTTCAACCAAAATCAAATGAATGTGGAATCAATCCGCAAATTACATAATAAAAGTGAATATGAGAACACCTAAATAAAATTAACTTGCGCACAAACCGAAACAGGCCTAATAGTATTTGGAAAATATAATGCCAAGCAATATCGATTTCATCGGATATCCATATATCGACACTGCTGATACTAAATTAAATAAGAATCAAATAATTATAGTTTTTTTTTTTTGCAAAAAGCGAATTATAAAATAACATGAATATGAAACAAACTTGAAAATCAATAAAAATAATTTGTTTTTTTTTTTTTTAAATAAGCTATCGATATGGGAGCGATGTATTAAAAGCAGAGTAAAACTATCGATAATAACGATATATTTTGTACATCCTTAATTTGCTTTAAATGTAATGCCGTTGCTTCAACCCGATTTGTTATGTTCCGATTCCGTTGCATTTGGGCATCGGGATCTGGCAAATAACTATTTACCAATTACATTAAGTAAATTCTTTGGGATGGACGAAATCGAAATAATCCAAAAACTTCACTACTCCCGAATATTTTTTTTTTTAAATTAACATTTTTTAGGCATGTCATTTAACGAATCCACATTGATTCGAATTTTAATTGAATCGTACATTAATTCTAAGGAATTCCGTAATGTTTTAAACTAAGTTTGATTTTCATTAATTAAAAATCAGAATTTGTGAATTCCGGAATGGAATGGCATGCCTTAAATTGTGTAAATATATATCTTATATTATTTTCATTACATATGCAACTCTAAATTTTGAATTTACGCATTGTAGTATTTTCACTGTTAAACAATTTGATCAATGTTTAAAAGGACATAAGGAAATCGAAAGTGGATTCGGGAACGGTAATACGCGAAATAGGAAAATAACTATTTTCAAAAAAAAAAGTGCGAAATTAACATCTCTTGTTTTAACCGGTAATCTTTCGAATCGCTTTCAACTTTGCGTATATATTATTTAATATATGTATATTGAATCTGCAAGCGTATTGAACACTTTGGTATATTAAAGTCAGCTTTAGCTTAAGACCATTTATAGCTGTTTCTAACTAAGAATATACACTAACAATGCTTATTAGTATTTTGTTGATCAGAAATGTACATTATCAGTTAGCTGATAAAGCTCTCTGAATTTTGTACAGCTCTTGATTTTTATATATTTTTTTGTTTTTTGTTTTTATTCGGGCATAACGGGTGCTATCGATATAGATAAAGATTTGAGATCAGGTGACTGTGTTTCATACTGAAAATAGCCGAGAACGCAATATCATCTAAACCATCTTACCAACCCACCTCCACCCCAAGCTTAATGCGCCTCTGTCCACTTAAAACCCCAACTACACCTTAAAACCTATACCAGTTTATCCATAATATCATCTCTCTGTCTCTGTGCGTGTGTTTTTTTTTTCAAAAATGTGAAACTTTGTTACTTTGATCTATACATATATAGTATTGTATTATATATTAAATGTTAGAGGTGGCAAAACATTGATAGTTTTCGAAAGTGACAGACGAAATAAATCAAATTATATTATGAAAGTCTTAAGAAAAAAGTAGATCTTATATTTGCTTATTTAACAAATATATTGTTTTCTAAAAACTATATAAAAATATGAAAAGTTAAACAAATCCTAAATTGGTATACAAGATATATGTACATTAAGTCAAAAATTGAAGCCAAAACAAAATTATTAAAAAATATTTAATTTTTTTATTAAAACTAAATAATATTTAACTGTTCAATATGAAACAAATGTCACTATACATCGATAGGAATACGTAATGAAACCTATCGATATAATCGATAATGACATCGATATTTTACCACTGCTATTATATATGTATAGGCGAACACACATACTCGTATATATGTTCTGCTATGAACTATAAATTATGTAACAACCAAATACCCCCATTACCAGATGCAATATCGCGGCATGGTCGCCACCGCCTTTGGCATTGTACGTGAGGAGGGCGCGCTCAAATTGTGGCAGGGCGTGACGCCGGCGCTCTACAGACACGTCGTCTATAGGTGGGCAAAAAAAAAAAAAACAATAAAAAAACAATAAAAAAAAAACACCATACAACAATTATATATATACATATAAATATATCTATATATATATTTTACTTTATATACATAAAAATATGTTAGCATCCTAGACTGCCTTTTTGAAAGTATTTGCAGCATTGATCCAGATTCAGCCTCCTGCTCAACTAATCTTGTATCCATCATCCTTTAACAGCGGTGTGCGCATCTGTAGCTATGATCTGATGCGCAAGGAGTTCACCCAGAATGGCACACAAGCGTTGCCAGTGTGGAAATCAGCGCTTTGTGGCGTCACCGCCGGCGCCGTTGCCCAATGGCTTGCCTCACCTGCCGATTTGGTTAAGGTGCAAATCCAAATGGAGGGACGGCGACGTTTGATGGGCGAGAAGCCACGTGTCCATAGTACCGCCCATGCATTCCGCAAGATTGTGCAACGCGGCGGCGTTAAGGGCTTGTGGAAGGGCAGCATACCGAATGTGCAGCGTGCTGCATTAGTTAATCTTGGCGATCTAACCACATATGATACGATCAAGCATCTAATTATGCATCGCCTTCAAATGCCCGATTGCCATACGGTCCATGTACTTGCCTCTGTTTGCGCTGGCTTTGTGGCAGCCATTATGGGCACTCCCGCGGATGTCGTTAAGACCCGCATCATGAACCAGCCCACCGATGAGCTGGGCCGGTAAGTTATTCGATTCCAATCAAAACATTCCAAATCGCAATTCATATATCTGTTCTGAACTTCGAAAAAGCCTTGAAAAATTCGTTTTTGTCTTTCACCCTTTTTGTTATTCGAAACCCTGCTTAAAAAATAGTCACAAAATGTTAAGCACACTGAAAATAGCGATTATTTATTTATTTATTTGTGATACAAGCAAAATTTATAATTTAGCGTACATTTTCATATTCAAATAATATTTAACTTAGTATTTTATCAGAAATATTTAAGAAATTATATTTTTTTATACTTTTCCAAAAATGGACAAAGTGTTCCAAGTTCTTTTCAAGATATCTGACAGATAAATTTAATAAGAACTGTGATTTAAATTCGGTTTGACATTTTCCCATTTAAATAATATTTAATTTAAAACTTAAGAAATATAATTATTATTTTTTTTAAGAATACTTTAAGCAATTTTTTTTAGTTAAGTATTTTTTCTTTCCGATTACAATAAACTTAGCTGGCCAGAATTATTCTTTTTGCGTTTCAAAATACATATCTCCATTTGAATATACGCGTATAGCTTAAATTAAAAAAAAAAAATTATAATTTAAATTCGGTTTGACATTTAGACATTTTAAGAGGTTTATTTGTAATTGCATGGGTAATTACTTGAGTAAAATCATTTTTTTTATGTATTTTTTCTTTTTATTTGTTTTTTTTTTAGGATTTTTTCTATTTTTATTAGGATTTGGATAGTATGCATATTATATTTTTTAATAAAATTCAAATTAGAATAGTGGATTAATATTTAAGTTTTTAATACATTTGTTAATTTTTTTTTTATATTTTTTCTTTTTTTTTAAGTATTTTTTTTTAATAATTTTGATTTTGATATATGATTGGGATATTTTTATAATATTCAATTTAGAATACTCGAGGAATATATATTTTTTAGTTTATACTTTTGTTCTATTTTTTTTAATACTTTTTCTTATTTTGTTTTATATTTTTATTTTTGCTTTAATTTTTCAATTCTGATTTCAGTAATATGAATTAGACATTTAATACTATTCAATTATGAATATTTAAGTAATGCATATAGATTTTTGTAGATTTTTTAATTTATTTTTATGTTTTTTATTTGTTATTTTTTTTTAAATACTTTTTCTTATTTTTTATCTTGTTTTTTAGATAGCTTCAAAGGTTTACTTGTAATGATATATGTAATTAAGAATATTTGAGCATTAATATCATTTTTTTTTTATATATATTTTTTCTGTTTTTATTTTTTTAATTCTGATTTTGATAATGTGAATAGGATATTTTAATAATATTTAATTATGGATACTCGGGGAATATATATTTTTTAGTTTAAAATTTTGTTCTATTGTTTTTTTTTTTTTAAGTACTTTTTCTTATTCTTTTTTTGTAATTTTTATTTTTGCTTTCATTTTTCCATTCTGATTCCGGTAATATGATTTAGACATTTAAAAGTATTCGATTATGAATATTTGAGTAATACATATAGATTTTTTTTTAACTTTTGTTACATATTTTTTTTGTGTATGTTTCTTATTATTTTTTTTAAAATAGTTTTTTTTTTAAATAGTTTAAAAGGTTTATTTGTAATGGTATATGTAATTAAGAATATTTGAATAATTATATAATTTTTTGTATATACTTTTTTTTGTTTTTTTTTTTTAAATTCTAATTTGGATAATATGAGTAGGATATTTGAATAATATTCAATTTAAAATACTTTTTTGTTTAAACTTCTGTTCTATTACTTTGAATATCATATATATATTTTATTTCATTTTTATTTTGCTTTAATTTTTTGTTCTGATTTCGGTAATATGTATTAGACATTTAGTAGCATTCAATTATGAATATTTGAGTAACACATATAGATTTTTTTAAACTTTTTTCATATTTTTTTGTATATGTTTTTGATTATTTTTATATACTTTTTCTTATTTTTTTTTTCTTGTGTTTTAGATAGTTTAAAAGGTTTATTTGTAATGGTATATATGTAATCAAGAATATTTGAGCAGTAATATAATTTTTGTTGTAATTTTTTTTATGTTTTTAGTTTTTTAATTCTGATATCGATAATATGAGTAAGATATTTTAATAATATTCAATTTAAAATACTTGAGTAATACATATTTTTTTGTTCTATTTTTTTTTAGTACTTTTTCTTATTTTATTTTTTCTTTTTTAGTTTTTATTTTTGCTTTAATTTTTTCATTCTGATTTCGGTAATATGAATTAGACATTTAAAAGTCTTCGATTATGAATATTTGATTTTTGACATAGATTTTTTTTTACTTTTGTTAAATTTTTTTTGTATGTGTTTCTTATTTTTTTTTTATATATTTTTTCTTATTTTTTAAATAGTTTAAAAGGTTTATTTGTAATGGTATATTTAATTAAGAATATTTGAATAATTATATAATTTTTTGTATATATTTTTTTCGTTTTTGTTTTTTTTTTTTTAATTCTGATTTGAATAATATGAATAGGATATTTTGATAATATGCATTGGGCAATTTGGCAATATGAACAGTCGAGTCGATTTACATTCGGTCTGGTCATATTATACAAAAAAAATTTATCAAATTATGTTTGACATTTTAAAAATTCTTAAATATTATATATATACTTTTTAATACTGTTAATTTTTTTTTTATTTTTAATTAATCTGTTTTCTTGCGAAAAAATGTCGGCAGAAAACTTTTTTGTTTTGCAAGACATCTTAAATTTAGTTTTTTTTTTTTGCTTCGCAATATCATATATAGCTGTTATAGTATCAATCTTTCAAGTAATTTTCTTTTAAAAGAATTCTTTTTTTTGTATATACGTAGTTTTCAAAGGAACAATTTGATAAGCATCTCTGGATGGTTTCTAAGTTCTTCGGCAAGCCGAAGATAGTTTTTCCTTCCACTTCCAATTCTTGTTCTAATTGTCTTTTCTTTTTTTCTTATCTCAGTGGCTTGCTTTATCGCGGTTCGGTGGATTGCCTACGACAGACTGTGGCCAAGGAGGGTTTTGTCGCGCTTTATAAAGGATTTCTGCCCTGCTGGATAAGGATGGCGCCCTGGTCGCTCACCTTCTGGTTATCCTTTGAGCAGATACGCAAAATGCTTGGCGCATCCAGTTACTAAGTTGTTCGTTTAGCTGTTAAGTCAATCCTGTCAGGATCTAAAAACAAAAAAGTGCGCGAGTGAAAGAAAAGAAAATCACAAAAACAAAAAAAACAAAAAAACAAAATTGCAAACGATATTTTAAAAATAATGTTTAATGCTTTGTCGGGCAAAGTGAAAAGAAGTGCTATTATTATGGTACACATGGTATCCTAACCCTCCAAGACTGTTTCCATCTGAGCACAAATTTTATTCTCTCGATGTTACAATTGTGCTTTCCGATTCTTACCTTATCAAGGCTCTTGAAACTGTTTTCTTGCATGGGAATCGCACGAAATGAATACTGTATAAAAAAAACAAAGAAATGAAGCCTAACTTTAAATGTTATATTAAGGAATGTCCACAATTGTTCACATATTTGATGTGTGACATTATAATAATCCCTTGTAACTACATGTTGAACGTCATAAACATATTCCTCCAACCTCATGCTAAAATAAACACTACTAAGAGTATGTAAAAAGTTATGGACAAGTTGGTTTACAGAATGAGAATATGCTCGGAAAAAAACGTTAAAGTTGTACAAAATATGATAAATGAACGTTATTGTTTCTTTTATTTTAGATAAAAGAAAAATGTTTATCTGATTATTCCTTGATTGTTGATCATATTTTTCGAAAAGGTATTGAACTATTATAATAAATTTTGTTGTCGTAACAACTTTCAAAAGTTTTCTCATTTAAAAATGTGGTTTTTATATGGCTTAAGATTAGCATGTATATACCAATATTGCGGTTATTTATCAGATATTTATATTGATTTGTATTTGACATTTATATTAGTTTGTATTAGACATTTATATTGGGGATCGTAAAATTTATAAGTTTTGTTTTAAAAATCCAATTTTAAAAGTTACTTTTCAATTTTATTTTAAAAATAATTTTTTTTTTATTATTTGTTTAACAGTTATTTATATATTTTTGCCGGAGTAACTGTTTATTTCTGCCAGTGAAGTATTTAATTAATTTTGGACGAAACTTTGATTTCTAAATTTGATTTTAAAAATCAAATTTAGATAGGTTTTCTTGATGATAATTTTAATACTTTTTTTTATATTGTTGATTAACTGTTACTGTAATATATATTTAATTTTAGACGAAGTTTGTGAAACCAAAAACAAAACCGTTTCCAGTTTCCACCTACCGCAATATTTTTTGGATTTGAATTTTACATTGAGTTTGATGCAACAGAGAATTTAACTCTAACTAAAAATTTATTCTTGCCAAAAATGAATACTAAAACAGTCCCAAAACGGTTGTGAACATTAAAAATTCAAATTTGGTTAACTTTTTATCATGATTTTCTTTTACCAAAGAAATGAATTACGCAAACAAAATTGAAAAGAAAATCATTCTTGCAAAATAGATCCGATAGAGTTGTGAACTTTAAAAGTTTAAATTTCAGTGACTTTTCGTCATGATTCGACAATTGAAGTAATTTGGAAAACATTTCAAATAAGTCCTTCTTATAAAGGGTTTTTGCAATGAGCTTATAGTTTAAACATGATATCGTTCAAATGCCCACCGCGTGATTTCTGGGTGGTTGCTATCCGAGTGCACCATTTCTCGATGATTCTGGAGCACAGATCAGGCTGAATATCATCGACGGCACGTTTTATGTTATCCTCAAGGTCATCCAGCGTATATGGCTTATTGGAATATACAATTGACTTCAGATAACCCCACAAGAAAAAATCAATGGGTGTCAGATCGCATGATCTCGTTGGCCAGTTGATTTCGCCATGACGTGAGATAAGTTTATAAGCAAATCGATTCTGCAAATTTTCAATTGTGGCATGTGCGTGGTGGTACATAGCTTCGTCCTGTTGAAACCACATATCAGTTGAGTTCATGTGATGCATTTTAGGCCAAAGGTAATTGCTAATCATCGCACGATAGCGGTTTGCAGTCCAGCTGTTCTGGATTTTGCCGTGTTCATCTGTTAAAAAATATGGACCAATGATGCCACCAGCCCAGAGTGCACACCAAACAGTGACTCTTTTCATTGATGCTGGTTGTGCCTCATTCGGATGGGCATCGTCCCAAATACGGCAATTGTGCTTGTTCACAAAACCATTCAGCCAAAAACTTGCTTCTCCGCTGAAAATGATTTTACTACCAAAATCGGCATCCAATTCCTGCTGTCGCATGACCCAGTCCGCAAACACACGTCGGCTCCTATGGTCATCATCCTCCAGCTTCTGGGTCAATTCAATTTTATACGGATGATGTCCCAAATCATTGCGTATAATACGCCAACATGTTGTTGTCGAAAGGTTTAGATCATAGGCACGCCGCGCCGTTGATATTCTTGGATTATCCATGAGACTTCGACGCACTGCTTCGATATTAGGGGCAGATCGCGCCATCCTTCGCACAGGTTGTCGTTCAATGCTAAGCGCACCGTGTGTCTCAAAATGTATTATCAGACGGTGTATTTCATACTCGGTACCAATACGTCTTACACCGTAACGTAGAAATAAGGAGCGCACCGTTGAAGGAAGACAACCATCATGTTTATAATAAGTTCGTATTATTTCCACTTGTTGCTTAACGGTAAATGGTAAAGGCATGTTTGCTAATTTTTTCTTGTATTTTTAAAAGTTTTTCTTTTTAATTAGTCTCGAAAACTGCACGCACTTTGAAAATCAAGCAATGTCCTTGTTGGAAAAATCAATATCCATAATCGATTAAAAGTGAAATGCAACAAGATTGCATTGATGCAAATTTGAAATTTATCAGTTTTTTTTTTTTTTTTTGGTTTTTTAAATATCTAGGAAATGAATAAATTATGCCGCTTAGTATTAATATAAAAAGCAAATACGATAGAGTAAAGCATAAATATATGAAAACATTTTGCACATAAATCAAATTGGGCTTGAGTAAAAAAAATAATTATAAAAAAAGGTATAAGCAGGTGCATAAATCAATTTTTTTTTTTGTAAATTTTGAACATGTTTTTATTCCAAACTTAACTGCATTTAAAAAAACATGGAACAATGATAGAGCAGCTGAGAAATAAAGTTGCGTGCTCAAATTTAAGCTCAAAAATGGCTTATTCCGTATCTCCAAAAATCGTATTGAAGACACAAGTAGTCTGCTGAAAGCTCAGCTTAAAAATTGCGCCTAAAAAATCAAAAGAAAGAATAAATTAAATTAAAATATACTGCAATATTCGATAACAGCTTACATTTATCGAATATTTGGCAGCGATATATGCAAAATGCAACCCGTTCAACAACAGTGTGTGCATAGATGGTTTTCAGAAGTGATGAGCGATTATGTGATTTTGGTGTCACAGTGACAGTTGTGACTGTTACGAAATATGTCATGCACAATTTGCACAGGGACGGAATCCCTGGCAAATTGCCCCAGGAGCGACCTAGACCAGAGTGGGGCGTCATTCGGAATCATCGAAAACGGCGAGCAAAACAGCCTGTGGGGGTGCCAACACCTACATCCTTCAATACTCCTGGGCATATTGAAATAGATGATTCCATTGCTAATAGAAAATTAGATAGATAGAAAAAAAAGAGAGATAGAGAAAGAGACAAGACGAATGCGCTAACATCATACTTTCGGGGGCAACATGGTGGTCTCGTAGCTCAGCTCTTAACCCACCCATCCAATGAGTTTTCTGTTGCCATATATGGGGAGACTCCCAAATTTTTATTCTACATCACCATCACCAGTAAAAAAATGTACGCAGATGTCTGAAATCACTGTGGCGCTAGGGACGAAGCCTCACGACGTGTGCAAAAGTCTACGATAATTGCAAAATATCGAAATCTGACTGGAAATTAAAATCTTCAATTCTATAAATATTTATACCTAATATGACATTAATCTAAAATCGTAAAGGACCAATATTCGGCAGTCACGACTTTGACTCGTAACACATAAAACACTTGTGACAAGTAATATGCTAATATCGCTCATCTCTGCCGCCTTGGATATTTTTATGCTGCAAAAAGTGTGGCTACACTGGCAGCGCATTCGACCATAGCGTATTTAATAAGTGGCAGAGACACAACACACAATCATTAAACAACAAATATAGCTCCAAAATGCTATTCAAATCATTTATACACCTGGCAATATGTGGCCTAACTTTAACACCATTTTTGGCCACTGTCATCGTCGCTGCCACCGAAGAGGAACCAAAGCCAGTTGAGGAAAAGCAATTTGCCCTCGAACTCAATCCGGAGACATTTGACGAGGTTATCAAAGCCGGCAATGTCTTTGTTAAATTCTTTGCGCCTTGGTAAGCAACAAATTGTTGGTCAATATATCAACTATATTTTATTAAATTCTGCATTAGTCAAGGTTAGCAAATAGTTCAAGTTACAGTCACAGTCATATATATAAACATGCATACATGCATACAAACACACACATACACATACATGCAAACATAGAGCCACGCACTCTTTTTAAAATCCAAAAAAAAAAAAATTGAAAAAAATATCTGTACAACGTATGCAAAACACATATTTGAAGAAAATAAAAAAAAAACATTTCGTGTGTTTTTTGATACCCTTACCTTTTGTGCAGATTATTTAAATTTGATCAGCAAACGTGTTAAGTCTTCCTTCCATATACACTATATATATTCCTGATTCAGCATCAACAGTTGAATTCAACTTTTTGCCTGCTCTATGCAATAATGTTTATAAAATTTGGTACAGCCGATCCGACTGCCGAATCGGTTGACTATATCATATAGCTGTCATAGATCGGCCAACAATTTTATTTTAAAGCTAACTTGACCAAACTTGCCAAATCTGCGTTTTAGTATACATATATTCAATATTGGGAAAATTTAACTGTCATGAAAAATCGTTTGAAAATCAAAATCACATATATTGTATTTTATACCTATCTTGTCTTATCTTATACATGTTTATAGTAAACTTGATCAAAATCGAACGACTATATCTTACATAGCTCATATAGAAAACATCTGTTGAAAAGTCAACTTGTTTTCCGCAATATATCTTAACCAAACTCAGGATTTCTGAGTCTAAATGGGTTTTATGTGCGCTGATTAAATTTTTTAAAAATCGGACGACTATAACTTAAGCTTTCTGTTGAAAATTGAGTTTTTGTGCGAACAAAATTTCTGTTTTTTAAAGATATCTCAACCAAACTTAGCAATTTGAAATTTTATACAGATATATCCAATTTGTAAAAAAATAGGTCGACTAAATCTTATAGTTGCCATAGAAACGAAAATTTCGGAAAGTTATTGTTGCCTAAAATAACTCATTCGAACTCTCCAATTCTAAGTTTTAACAGTTGGTTCATAATATCTGAAAGCTGCCAACCTGTTCAAAAAAACATATTAACAATCGTGTCGAAAATGAAAGTAAGTGTACATAACTTAAGCACATATTACTGGTAACAATGTTTACTCAGACACAGCTGTGTTCTTTTCTTAGTTGCTTTTATTATAATGTCATTGACGTAGCCGAAATTTTGAAATTATAAAATTGAACACGTATGATAAGCAAGAAACGCACGGTCAAAAGGGCTTTGTTTGAAAATACAACAAACGGGAAACTTAAGAAACGCAATTGATTGACACATAATTCAAATCACGCACACACACACACACATACTCTATGTACTCTTGTAAAAATATATATATTAACACATACTTAGTTAAACGCTAGCCGGCTAGCGTCGTCTTATCAGTATATAGTATACATATATGTATATCAGCCATATATCATGCACGACATTTGCCATAAAGAGCTTGAGTAGCCCGCGTAGTAATAACAGTTTTGTTATAATCAACTTAACTTCCTATTTGTGTTGCTCACTTTAATGAACATGATCTTTGTTTCTTTTTTAAGAATTGTATTTTCATAAATTAAAAAACAAATTAATTTAGAAATGGATACAGGACAGAAATTTCAAATCCGCTTTTCCTTTTTTAAAAAGGCGCCCATTTAAATTTCGAATAATTTTTTAGTACTTGGAGATAAAAGCAGACCTGATAAACTTTCTTAGAACTAGAGATTATGGGTACTCTGAGATAAATGTATTTAAAAGTTATCCTTTGTTGATATACTAGAAGAGCTTTTCGGGATGGGCGCGATTAAAAAAGGATGTAAAGAATCATAAAATAACCGATTAGTTTGATTATCGATTTTATGAAATTACAGTTAATGCAGTTTCGATTAATCGTATGAAATAAATCGATTACTCAGGAAATAATCCTGACCCAAAATCTATTTAATCGTTTTTGTCTTATAGCCTTAATCTTAAATTATATCTATATAAATGAAAGATATATAACCAATCCCAAGTAAGTTTTATTTTTATTTTTGAGTTGACAGCTCAACTAAATTCTCAGCGATCATTTTACTATTTGCTGACTACAAAAAAACAGAATCAACAATGGAATAAATGGAGCAACTATTTTTGTATTTGTTTACTTAAAAATATACAAACTTATGCCTTACACAAACATATCCCATTCAACTGACCTGTTTTCTTTGAGAGCGAAACTATGCATATTAAATTTCTTATCATGAGCAATCATACAAATTATGACCTGGTAAAGATAAGTAAGTAAATATTGTTTAATAGACAAATTTTAGAAGAAATTCTTCACAAAGACACAACTTAACATTTTTGATTATTCAATATTTAAAATAATAAATAGATACATATGTATGTCTTTTAGTTGAGCAATAATATTTATTTTAGATTTTATTTTTATTTAGATATAATGAGTTAGTTTTATGCCGATGTTGAAATGGTAAATTATCCGGCATGCTTCCATTTTCTGAAAGCTTCCCATTCCGTATTCATATTGAATCCTTATTTTATCACCTAGCTCAAAACTAATCGTTTCAATCGCCTTACGGAACTCAAAACCGCTACAAAATTTAAATTTCGAAAGAATTGACCTTATCCATATTTATTTCAACGAAACGAAATTTACAATCGATTAATCGATTATTTGACTACAAAATGAGTACTTGAAATTGATGCTTTTCGAGTGGCTACATTTATCGATAATCGATATTTATCAGAAAATAATATGTTGGCATTCATTCTCTAAACCTCCTTCCCCCTCTCTTTTTTAATTTTAAAGGTGTGGGCATTGCAAGCGTCTGCATCCATTGTGGGAACAGTTGGCCGAAATCATGAATATCGATGATCGCAAGGTGACCATTGCCAAGGTGGACTGCACCAAGCATCAGACGCTCTGTGCCGATCATCAGGTCACTGGCTATCCAACATTGAGACTCTTCAAGCTCGGCGATAAAGAGTCGATTAAGTTCAAGGGCACACGAGACTTGCCCGCTATTACAGACTTTATCAATCAGGAGCTTAGCCAGCCAGCTGAGGGTGATTTGAGTGAACAGCAGACGGGCGAGGAGAAGAATCAAGGCAAAGTTATCGATCTGACCGAGGAAACATTTGCCAAGCATGTCTCCAGTGGCAATCATTTTGTTAAATTCTTTGCGCCTTGGTGCAGTCATTGTCAGGTAATTAACTTAATTTATTTGAATCATTTTCAATTTATCGATATCAAATGCTGAACATATTTCATTTAACTTGCTCTAAATTCGAATTACGCAATATTTGATCCATATTGGAATCGCTTTGTGTTCGGAAAATCACAAAACATTTTAACATTTTAACAAATCGTTGTTTTTTTGTTTGTTCTTTAGCGTCTGGCACCCACTTGGGAAGAACTGGCGCAGGAGCTGATCTACGAGACGGCTGCAACGATTTCCAAAGTCGATTGCACACAATATCGTTCAATATGCCAGGACTTTGAGGTAAAGGGTTATCCCACATTGCTCTGGATTGAGGATGGCAAAAAGATTGAGAAATATGCGGGCGCACGCGATTTGCCCACGTTAAAGGCGTATGTGGAGAAAATGATTGGTACACCCAGCGAGAATGCGCTGCACATTGAGGCAAAAGATCCGAAAGGCAAAAAGTTAAATGTACATCAGTTGAATGGTAGCGATGAATTCGAGAAGGCAATTGCCGATGGCATTGTATTTGTTAAATTCTATGCACCTTGGTGTGGACATTGCCAGAAATTGCAGCCGACGTGGGAGAAGCTGGCAACGGATGCTAGATCGAGTGATGCAGATATTTTGATTGCCAAGGTGGATTGCACAACACCGGAGAATAAACAGATATGCATAGATCAGCCAGTGGAAGGTTATCCAACTCTCTTCCTTTATAAGAATGGCAAGCGTCAGAATGAATATGAGGGCAGTCGTTCATTGCCAGAACTGGAAGCGTACCTTAAGAAATTCATTGGACACGATGAACTCTAAAAACTTAAAACTGAACACTTATATTATAAGGCCTGTTCCGGTTGAATTTCTGTTGATTGTTCTTATTTTCAATTTTGCCATTGAAACCTATTTTAAGTTCAAAGTCAAAAAGCCCTATCGAAAGTAAAATACTGGAACAGATCTCTGTATATGAATGTCATCTCGCCAAAAAGTCATACAATTTCTCTTCACGTTCGAGGAAGTTTCCACAAAAAAAAAAAAACGCCCCATATAGAACATTGTTTGATGATCATGCCATCTTCTCGGAACACGTAGTCATCCATTTATAAGCAAAAACAAGAAAAAGTTAAAGATACATTCAAACGTATGCTTACAATTTTACTATATCAAATTGTTTTGTTTTGTTTTCGCTATTAATTTTTGTGTTTTTAATTATTCTAAATGTTTAGTTCACATGTGTCAAATATCTAGCAATAAAGTATGTAAGTATATAGAGAGTTTTATTTTGATTTCCATGCGTTGTGTTGAACAATTTTTAAAATTGTTCCTATTTATGTACTAGAAAACAAATTAAACAATTATTTCAAAATGATATCTGGCATGTTTGATCTCAAACTTTAGGCTTCCACTTACAAACATAATTATAGTTTAATTCAACTTTTGAAAATTTACCTTAAAAAAACCAATAAATGTGAATTTGGTAATGGAATATGTGTTGGGAGCCATTATTTTAATTGAATTTTTACCTCTGAAATATTTCGAAATGCATATTTTACTAAGGAAAGAAAGGAAGATCTACTTTTAAACTCTGGAAACTGAACTGGTTTTAGACAATGAATTAACTTTATTAAATTGCTACCACCTACTAAGTCTACTTTCTAGTTTAGTTTATTTATAGAGATGGGTATATGTTATTTTTTGGAATCGAAATCGAGTCGAAAGAGCAAAGATAAGCTTAGCTTAGATCAGCTTATGCGACATGAGCTCATAAGCTAAGCCAAAAATCTCGCAGCAACAGTGACTTATCGCAACAACAGTGACTTAACGCAACAACAGTTCCATGCCGCAACAACTGCTACTTTCCGGAAAAACACTGACTTAACGCCTCTGCAACAGTAACTTTACGCAAAAACAGTGACTTAACGTCTCAACAACAGTGACTTATCGCAACAACAGTGACTTATCGCAACAACAGTTCCCTGCCAAAACAACTGCTACTTTCCAGAAAAACACTGACTTAAACGCCTCAACAACAGGGACTTATCGCAACAACAGTGACTTAACGTCTTAACAACAGTGACTTATCGCAACAAAAGTGACTTAACGTCTCAACAACAGCGACTTATCGCAACAGCGCAACAAATACAGCGACTTGTCGCCGCAACAACAACAATGACTTATCGCAGCAAAGAGAACGCATTGTAAGCCAAGAGCAGATAATAAATAAGAAAACAACTATATCAAAATGTATTTGACTTTCTAGCTGCTGCTATGAAATATTGGAATAGCATTATTTACAAAACATAATCAGTTAAAATATGAAATAAAAGAGCCGAGTAAGCTAAGCTTAATTTAAATTGTATCAAACAGTTAACAGTATTAAATACTGTTTCTAGTATAATTAGTAGCACATTGCTGTTTTGCTGTTGGTATTTTTGGCTAAGCAACAGCACGGTCACACAGTCACACAAACGCAATTTGTTGTTTTCCAAGGCAAGAAGGAAATTGATGTTTAGCCAATTGGGCATGTTCTCAACATTCTCAACGTTCTCGAACTTAGCCAGAGCTATTGCTGGAAAGAAAGATTTGCCGGTGTTAAACAATTGATTAAGGACAGTGTTCGACTGTCAGTTGAGTGCGTAAATTTGTAACAATTGTTGCCGAAATCGAACAAACACAAAAAATCAAAAGTTATTTATGAACGCGAATAGTAACGGAGGCGCGGCTGCCTCTGGTGGTGGAGGCGGTGGGGGTGGTGGCGTTGCAGCGGGTGGTGGTGCGATTGCTGGTGCTGTGGGTGGTGCAGCGGGTGGTGCTTGTGCTGGTGCTGTTGGCGGTGCTGGCGATGCAGGCGGCGCTGGCGGAGGAGGAGCAACCACAAACGGCACAGATGGCAATGCCAATCTGAATGATGATCAGGATGCCAAGCGACGCAAGTGTTTGGAAACGGACGAGGCACAGGATGGCGCTAGCACCGTGAGTATGCACATGCCACTTAAAAGCCATGCCCAATCCCAATCTCTTTCTCTATTTGCATAATCGTATCTTAGATGATTGATGCCAACAGCGTGCTAAATAAGATTGCTCATCTGTACGCGGAGCAGCTAATGTCGGATATTGTTTTAATGGTGGATGGCAAGGAATATCCGGCACATCGTGTTATACTCTGTGCGAGTAGCGATGTATTCCAAGTGATGTTAATGAATCCGGAATGGAATGAGTGCAGCAAGCATATTATTGAGCTGCATGAGGAAGCTTGTTGCTCGGCGGTATTCCCGCAATTTATTAAGTATTTGTATGTGGGTCATATTGAGGTGGCGCTGCATACCGTAATGCCCATGCTGGCATTATCCGATAAATATAATGTCCGAGATCTCATCGAACTGTGCGTGGGCTATATGACCAAGCACGTGGCTAAAGCAGCAACTAGCGGTTATCTTGTCTCCTGGCTGCAATACACTTTGTCCTTTAACCCCACGCACAATGATCTCACCGAGACGCTTAAACGTTTTCTTAAATGGAATGTGGAAATGGTTGCCGAATCGAAAGATTTTGTCAATATGGATCCAGCCATATTGATACTGCTGCTGCAGCAGAATGACATTGTTGTCACCAGCGAGTACAAACTGTTTACCATATTGCAGACATGGCTGCTCCATCGACGTGACCTCATCGAAGCCAATCCCAACATACCCGCTGACCGCAAGAAATGTAGCTTCATTGAGCTCATCGAGCAGACGGTTATGCATATACGTTTTAGCATGATGACGCCCACGGATCTGGCACAAGTGTTGAAGGTGCCATTGATTGAGCATCACAAGGAGTTTATGGTGGAGCGCATTGCCATCGGCATGAGCTATCAGTCGGGGCAGGATGATCGAGTACGGGAGATTCGTCATACCGAATGCGGCGAGCTGCAGTTCACACCGAGGCATTATTGGAACGATACTTGGAGTGTTGGCATCGATGTGCATAATTTTGATGAGATTGAGGATTATAAGCCCTATGTAACCTGCTTCTTTTCGCAACGTCACATCGCTGAAACTGAGGATGGTGAGTTTTTGATCCGAGCTGTAAGAGTTTTGAATCATTTGAATATGCAAATCAACAATGTATCGATTTTTCCGATTTTAACTTAATATCAAATTTTCCATTGCATCGATGGCTCGATTTTTGTTTTTATCCCATATTCATTTCGGATTTAAGAGCTCTCTAACAGCTTTTCGATGCATTTGAATATGCGATTCAGCTAGTGTTGTAAAAAATGAACTGAAACATCGATGCAATTTTAACATTGATTAATATATAGTTTTATTTTAGAATGTGTAGATAATTTTAGTCGTTTTATTGTCATAGATATATATTAGTTATGCCTAACTTATGTAATGCAACAATGTTATATATTTACAGATCCATGCATGACTTGGGAAATTGAATTTTTTCCGCGCGGTGTGAAATATTGTAAGGCAAAAATGGTTTGCGGCGAGGATGTTCCGGGCATATCGCTAAACACGGTGCGTTTGCGAGTAACATGCAAGCATCAAAACATTGGCGAAGAGCGTTTTAAGGTGCGTTTAAAATAATTGAATATAAATTGTAAACTGTTATACAATAACTTATTCAATTAAATACAGATTGCCGTGCTTATTGTTGGTGTGCAGAATAAGATATCGCATATAAGGACTGTGGCAGAGCGAACGGAATACTTTTCGGATGAGTCGCGTGTCATTAATTTGGACAATTTGTTGCCATACGAAGAGCTGGAGCACACGTCGCCCTATTTGAGCCCACATTTAACTGGGAATCAGCGTAATACATTATCCCTGCATGTGGTGATAACGCCAATGGGCGCACATACCTGTCGTGAAACGCCGCAATTTCAATTTTAAGCTTAATAACTAAACATAAAACATAATCCACAAGACACACAAGATACACAACACACACGCGCATATAACTCAATTTAAAGTCTATAAATATACATACATATGTATATATATATATAAATATATATATACCTATATATGTATATATATATAAATATATATATACCTATATATGTATATAAATGTCTGAATTACCCGAATTGCCACGCAAAAAGATTTCTTTTGTGCTCCAGCAGTCAATTGAAACTTTAAGCTGATCTGAGCTACAATTAACATATATATATATATATATATATAATATCACATATACCATTATGTACGTTATAACGTACTTTCGTATTGTGTTTAGCTTTTATTTCTTCTACTTTCAAAAACCCATTTTCATTAAAATGTGTAAAAAAAAAAATGGTCAGTTCTATCATCAGATACAAATGCGCAGCTCCCTCTAAACTGTGTGGAGTTCTTATCCAACTTGGATCAGCTGCTGTAATATTTCAAGCTTAAACATACCGATGTGTTTTTTTTGTTTTTTTTTTTTTATAGTTACTCTTGTTTCTGCAATATTACACTATACTATATTATAATTAATATTATTGTTTGATTTTAAGGTTAAGCAAACAACTATTTAGCAAATAACGCCATTTACTTGTTTCATGTATTTGCAATTGCCCCTAAGAAGCAGGTTTACTACTGATCGCAGCGCAATGCCAATGAACATTGTAACTAGACTATGGAAAGGAATTTTTTCTAATAAACGTTGATTTGTATAGAAAACAAAACAAATGCGAGTTTTAACTAATGTTTATAATTGAACTATCTATCGTAGGTTTCTTTCAGGAGCTCGGAATAACAATTATGGTGTCAAATCTTAACTACATTTTTATAACCATTGCAGAGTGTATAACAATTTTGTCACGAAACGTCACCGACCCTTTAAAGTATATACTATATTCTTGATCAGCATCAACAGCCAAGTCGAACTAAGTCGGTCTATTTATTTATTTATCTTGATGAAACTTTCAACTAATGTCGCTATCTGCCAGATCGAACTACTATAACATATAGCTGTCGTAGGAATAATCGCTCGAAATGTTGTTGTTTTCAAGCTATCTTGACCAATTTTAAACTCCATAAATGCTGACAAAATTTCATAAAAATCGGTCCACTATATCTCATAGCTGCCATAGAAACAATTGATTGAAAAATTCGTTTTGGATGAACATCTTTCTTGTTTTTCAAGTCATCTTTATCAAATTTACAAATTTTGTGTTTTAGTGTGTACTTGTTATGCTTAGTAGATTTGATAAAAAACCGGGCTATTAAATCTTATAAGTGTCATAGGAACAATCGGACGAAAATTAATTTCATATGAACAATGTTTCGGCACGCTGAAAATAACTTTTGTTACTTGTTTTGAATCGTCTAATGAATGCATTGATTAAAATCTTGGAACTATTTTTGCTGATGTTCCACATGAAATATCTGGTCTTCGCTAAAGATACAAGGATCTATGTGGGTTTTTAACGCTAAACATTTGCAGTAACTGAATCAGCTGAGCAGCATATAGTAAATATGAATTAAACTTGAGATAAATATGTTTAACAGTTTAGAATATGTATAGATAACTTATATCTATTAATAAGTTAGCATCTCTTTATAAAGCTTATGTATTTTAAGCACGCTTGTTTAGTGTAAATATTATATTTATATTATGTAATTATTATATATTTCAAAGTGCATAGATAACATAGATAACGAGTTTGTTTGGGGCGACAAGTGCAACTAACAGCTCATAGATAAGAAGAGTACGTCAACCATAGAGAAAGTTACTTTCTCTCTCTCTCTCTTTTATCAACATAAATGATAGCTGCATATAAATTATATGCATAATAACAAAGTCATCTTATAATTTAATATTTTATTCTTGACATAATATCATAATAAACTGCAAAAAGGGATGTTAGGTATAAATAGATATATCTTCTTTAAAACTCTTGACTTATACTTTAAATAGTTTTTTTCCAAATTTCAAATTCAAATTGTAAGAAAATTAAGTTTTTTCTATGAAAATATTTTCGGCATACCAAAGTTAACACTCATTTCCTGTTTTCTTAAATTTTGTTGTATTTGTTAGTTAATTTAATTGCCCTGCCTAAACTTTTACGCATTTCTAATTATATTATCTAGTTCATATCATAAGCTACTTTCTAAAGTAAGTAGCAATGTGGTTTTTAAACTTTAAACAAATAAAAGTAGTATCTTAAGATTAAAACTTAATAAAATTTCTTATTGCTGAAAGAGTGCGATAGATGCCCTTGAAAACCGTATGAGTATTGTTGAGTAGTTGTAAACAGTATGAGATCTACACGGAGAAAAAGAAATGATATGGAGTAAAATTTCCAATAGAGTGTTGACAAAAATGTCAAATTTGTTTAAATATAGGACACATTTCATCGGCTGAACAAAGTGAAAGAAACAAAACTATTAACATCAAAGCCAATCTAGTATAATAGAAATCCCAAAGAGTTAACATTTTTTTAGATTGTCACTTGTAATTCTCAAACGGTTTAAGAAAACACTGGTTGTAATGCCCGACTGAAATGCGTTTTGTTACATCTCATTTTATATCTTTAATTAATTGATTTCATCATTGGTAATGGATGTTGTGGACTATATCTACAGGAGAGACCACATTTAAATATATGGAAATGCTTAGATCTCAGATTTCAATATCATATAGCTGTCATAGGAACGATCGGTTGAAAATAAGTTTCTGTATGAAAAACTTTTGCGTTTTCCAAACTCACTATATTTTAATTATCAAAATCGGATCACTATAACTTATAGCTGCCATAGGAACAATCAGTTGAAATATAAGTTTTCTTATGCAAATCTTTTCTGCAATGGTATATATCTTCGGCACGCCGAAGAAAATTCAGAAACTAAAAATGAGATATTAAATACATATTGTTCTTCCTTTTTTTCAGTGTACTAAATACTATTTATTTAGGCATCTTCCGAGGCTGTTGACAACTGACGAATTATTCTTTTTAAGAAAAGTGAGTGTTTTTACCCCCAAATGCTGACTTGCACAAAATAATAGAGTTGGGTGTTCTTAGCTGTTCTTAAGTTGATTTAAGTTTTATAGCCCAGTAATACAGCACGACGCAAAGTTGGCTTTGATATCGCATAAGCTCTTCATTTTATGAGTGTGAGTAATTATGTGGTTTGGTTTGTGTACCCATCCATATGCTTTAACTTTATTGTAATCGGTCTTTATAAAAAGATAAATATGCATGATAAAAGTAACCCTGTGTTGTTCTCAGCTTAACAGTTGAAATTCGGCAGCGTTCGCCGTCGTTTCAGCACTTGTTTCTGCATTTTTGGATTATACTTTATATAGATTTCTTTCTACGAACTACGATTACGATCTAGCTCTACTGTGTGTGTATGTGTGTGTGTGTTTTTTTTTTTAAGTTTTCAAACTTATTGAATTAAAGTTATATAATGGATAATCCCGGCTATGTAATCGATTGCGAACGCGAGTTTGGTGAGTTGTGTTTGTTTTCGCTGATCGAAAATATAGTTTTGATTTAGACCTAGATTAAGTTCAGTCAATTTACAACTTTGAATGTATTTTGTAAAGTGAGTAAAAGTATTCATCTTATGATAGTTCAAGCAGCATGTGGAATGCGATCATTTTAAACATAAACTATTTAATCTTTTATATGCATATAACTTTTACCACAAAATCTACTTTCATAAAAACTATTTTTAACAGCTAGAAAAAAAAAACTATAAACGAAATATTTACGCTAATGTTTGTTCTTTTTTATAATGTAAGATTATTTTATCATCGAAATGATCCGACTTTTTGGCACCATATTTTCTTCCTTAGAAAGTCTTATCTGTCTATTTCAAAGTTTTTCTTATAAGGAAACCCATTATAAAGGTTCTTCTATAGACTCTATATGTACTTAAGTACATATGTATATTGACATTTTTATAACGATCGGTTACAAATCTTTATCCCATTTGTCTCGATTTTGAATTCCTCATTTTGAATTTCAAAATTATTAGAATTATTAGAATTCAGAGTTATTTTTATGAAGTCAGAACCCAAAACTAGTTTCAGACCAAGGCGTTTTCTCCCAAGTTCATCGAACCCAACTCTTGATCCATTTTACTCAAGTTAAATAATAAAAACATTTTCAATTTTTGTTGATTTTGATCTATGCTTTATTATTGCCAAAATGACTTTTGTTTTATTTCTTTTTTATCTAAGTACACGTACATATGTTTATGTATTTATGTTAGATGTAAGTCATCAGATACAGGATACAGGATACAATGTTTATATCATAAAGCCATATATAGTTTATTTATGTATGTATATCATATGTTAAATATATCTATATATATATATATATATATATATATATATATATATAGTATGTATATATATTTTGTTAACTCAATTCTCATGTGTAAAATATGTAAAATGTGTGAAAGTGGACTCTTTATTTTTTATTTTATCAGGATGCGCATGCAGTTGCAGTTCCTTTTTTGTTCTACGTGGGGTGCCACAGCAGTTAACAAATATACAAATATGTAAATACTATGTACTATATGTTATATGATTAAGCATGTATATATATATATATATATATATATATACATATACATATATATAAGTACTTATATGGTTAAGTTTTGTATTCGTGTCGAGAATATGTATAATATTTCGTACTGAAACATAAGGTATTACAAAAGATTTGAATATTTCATAATTCATCTAATAGTATTATAAAATTTTTCAAAACAATAGTTTTAAGTTATTTTTTCAAAATTTGTTTGTATTTTTAGCGCTTTCAAATCGTAATTGAATATTATTGTTAATCACATTTTTAATTAATTGAAGTTTTTTGATTATTCAAGCATGTTTTTTCTTTTCTTCTGATTTTAAACTGAAAACCAAGAGACCTATTCCAGATTTCAGTTTTGAAAAACACTGGAAAATCTGAAATTCTTTCTAAAAGTTTTGATTTTTTTGTGAAAACCGAAACAGCTGCCATAAGTGTTTCCTAGATATCAAGTATATCAATTAAAAATAAAAAAAAATTGAGAACTGTTCTGGCTTTCACTTTCACCAAAGCATTGAGAAATTAAATTTCGTCTTAATGTTTCAAATTTTCTTGTGAATCGAAATCTAAACCTTTGGAATGTGAATTCAATTCTATAATTTAAGTGAAATAAATCCGCAAAATATTGACAATAGGGAAATGAAATCATTTAAGTTCATTTAATCCGCGAATTTTTGTCAATAGGCAAATAATTGCATTTAAGTGAATTCAATCCGCAAAATCTTGCAAAAAGTGTTAGCCGCAATAGCTCCACTTTATAAATATTTTGCTGTTTATCATGCTCGTATATATTTAGTTGTTGAGTGCTGTGCACTTCGCTTATTGTATGTACCAAATACCATATAATTGATATATATATATATATGTATATGTATGTATATGCATATCATTATCCATGACCAATCTATTAAATATGTATGTGTATATCATGCTATTTTCAAGCTGAACCCTCTCTCCTTATATGCTGATGCCGTGAGTTACAGTGAGTTAGTTAGATATATATATATATATAAATGTATATATATATATATATATGTTTTGTATGTAGTATGTATTTATTATATGTTTTTGTTTTTATTTTGTTTTCTGGATAACTCTAATTTTAACTAATTATTGTATTTGGTGTAGCATTCGCTAGCTGCCTTAAAGCAGTGTCCTAGGTGGGGTGTTTTTGCTTGCCGCAGTGAGTAACGCTCTATTTTGGAGTGGGTCCCGATATAGGATACATACATATATGTAGTAACATATCCTATCTAACTATCGTTTAACTATCGTATGCTTGGTGTTATTTATCTATTATTGTGTAATGCGTTCGCCGTGTTCTCTGCCTTATATATGATATATGGTGTGTGTATGTGAGTGTATGCATGTTTATAGGTTTATAGGTTATTATGCATGTAGTTGTAAGATTGTAAGTAATGCCCCTCTTTAGTATATTATGTTGGATATACATATATCGTTTTTGATTTGTTCTATTGCATCGTTTATTGTACTACTTAGTATGTAGTAGTGCTGCAAACTATCGCTCACACATTCGATAGTATCGATACTATTTTGTCATCTATTGTTTATTTTTGATACCGTTAACTTTCATTTTAAAAACAAACTTTGTTGCGATCAAAAAATTTTAACTACGCTTTAAAAATTTGATCGAAATCATCATTCTCGCTAACTGTTTTGATTTTGCATGAAAACAATTCAAAACTATCGATAGTATGGATGGTGCGCTCTTATAGGCTGCCAGATAATCGATAGCTCTTAATCTTATTGTTATTTTAATAATATTAGTTTTTCTAAAATCTTCGTTGTCTACTCTTAAATTATCAAGTTCCAAAAATAAGTTATTAATAGCTAAAAAAAAAATATTTTTAAACTATCGATAGTATCAATTGATTTGATCACCAACGATAGTTTTGAACTCTACAATTTTCTTTTGTCAATTTTGTTTAAACATATTTTTGAACTATAACTCATTGCTGGAAGTATCAATTCTTTTAATTGTTAATTTTTTAAAAAGATTTCTTAAGCTACGATATAAAAATGTAATGAAAATCTGTTTTTTACATTATTATAAAAAACATATTAAACTATCGATAGTATTGATGTTGTGCCACATCGATTGTCGATTAATTATTCGTTTTTAAAAATATATGTTTGAACTAAAAAAACTTACAATATTTTTGAAATGAATAATTAAAAACACTGATTAACATTTCTGATATCTTTGTTGTCTACTTTTAGTCATAATGGGTTCCAAATTAAGTTTTAAGTACACTTAGAAAATTTTTGTTTGTTTTCAATTTATCGATACTATCGATATATTTTTGAACCACAAAACAGTGCCACTACAATTTCTTAAGTTACATTTTTATATCGATAATGAACGACAATAATTATTTTGCTAAAAAGTCAGCTATCGAAAAAACCAACGACGATTGACTATCGATAGTTTTGCAGCACTAACACATGTACATAACAGAGATTAAAAACTCTTATTAGAGATCCATTTTTGAGCATAAATTTCATTTTGGGTTTATAAGATCCATATAGTTATAGAACTGTTAGTACGACTATCGATTTTGATCTGTAGGCTAATTCCTATATTGATCGATAGCTCTTCAGTTCTAGTTTAACTTGAGACATTCAGAATTAGACATTTACTTAAAAGTTATGCTGATTTTCATTTCAAAACTGAACAATCTCTGATATATATATATATATCTTTGGGTATACATATATATTTGGGAAATAGTAGTAAGTAGTAGTACTTGTAGTATAAGTGGATATGACTGAGTATACGAGTTTGGAATTTCTTTCCAATACAGATGCTTAAAAAGTATCCTTTAACTAACATTTGGCCAACTATTTTCCAACGCATGAAAAAAAAAAATGTGTAGCATTTTCATTTTTTTTTTTTTATATAGTGTATATATTTTGGAACATTTACTTTTCGAATATGAGCTCGCCGGTTAAAAAGGGATTGAGATATGTCTGTGCATCGTAGCCGGACACTGTGGCTGTTGTGGTGCGACGACGCGCTTGTGCACCACCACCACCGCTGCCAGCTCCACCCGAACCACCGCCACCACGACGCTCGCCATGCACATGACTATGACTGTGATGTTGCATACGCTTCTCATTATTGCCCGGACTGAGTATTAACGGTATGGGCATGGATGTATATAGCTGTAAGGGTTGCTGTAGTATTGTGCCCGCTGCAGGATTCAAAGGAGTATCCATATAGCCAGAATTAAGTGGACTATCCATATAGTTATAGGCTGTGGCAATCGTTGGCTGTTCACCCAATGCAAAGGTCGCGCTTGCCGTGCTGCTCGGCAATGATGATGAACTTGCTCCAGAATTGAGCTTCTTTGAGCCACGATGATGTTTGTAATGGTTGCGATGATTTTTACGCTTGAGATGCGTCTGCTCCGCCGGTGGCGATGTGTCTAGTAAGATTGGCAAGTGATGCGATGAAGCATCCATTGTTGTATCCAAATTTGATAGTAACAATGGTGACTCCAAGCGATAGGTGCCAGTATCACTATTGTTGTTGTTATTGTTATTGTTATTATTGTTGTTGTTGTTCAAAGGATTGAGCGGCTTTTTGAGCGGCTCACGTGAATTTGTATGTGGATGTGAATGTATGATGGTTGCTGTGGCAAACACCTCCTGGAAGCGATTGCTTGCCTCCAGCTGTTGCAGCTGTAGATGTTGCTTCTGCAGGAACTGCTGACGTTGTTGTTGCAAATGATTAAGTATACGATACTGCTCCAGGATGTGCTTGTAGAACTGCTCAGCGGTGACTTCCGATGTGTTCAATAGCCTTATAGCTATCTTTTCGGGTATCACAATTTTGTCTATTTGTGATCCAGCATTGTTTTTACATGTAAATATAAATACAAGAAACTCCAATTAGATTACATTGTAGAAGATATCATATATATACATATAGCTCAAACCTCGATTCATACCGCTATACTACTTTCATATATGTATGTTATACATTCACCAACATTTTCAAATTACTTAATTTCCGTCATTTTTCATTAGTTATGTTGCCATTTTTAATAATTTGTATTCAGGCCTGTTCCGAATTCCACTTTCGAATCACTTTCACAGGAAAGTGTATAGATTGCTTTTTATAACACGATACAATGACAATCGTTAGTTTTTTTTTATGCATTCATATAATTTCAAGAACCTCCTAAAATTATGCTTTAACTTTTTATGTGGAACGCATTCGAAAGTGGAATTCAGAACAGGCATGACTATTCTTTTCTCAAAATAAATTCTTTCTACTGTTTATTTTTGTATATTTTGCATACACAAAAGTTGATCAAAATTTATTTGACGAAAAACTAAAACTTAATTTTAAATGCATAATTAATTTTTATTGAATTAGAAATTTTATGCCCAACCGTTTGCTTCTATGACAGCTATAAAATAGTACTTAGTCCGATTATAATAAAGTTTTTACAATAAATTAGTTAAGTTGGAATACATTCATAAAATGAAAAAAAATTCTATAAAACAAAATCAAATATGACGATATTAATTGACTTCTTTTCATTTGAAAACCAAAATTTTAAAAACCCCAGAAGACACGGTAAAATCCTGCCGCTTCTAAAATTGTTTTCGAAACACGAGAAAACTGGCGAATTCTGACATTATTCACAAGTCTCCCAAAGCATTAGTCCTTTATATCAAAATTACTACCTACTAAAATAGATTTATTTTAATCAAAATTAGGTTTTTATGTTTTTATTTTGACATATTTATACAGTCTTAAAATATGTTTAAGCAAGTTCTGCTTCGATAAATTTCAAAAGTCTTAGTCGAAGCAAAAGTAAAAAATAGATTTTGATGAACTGTGAAGCACTTCGACCTTACACCAAAGAGTATATATGTATTAAGAGGGATCACGAGCATACATTTCAATACGAGCCAACATTTTCGGACTTCGTTCGTCGTTCGTTCTCTTTATACTTTTATTCTTTATGGTTAGACTTTAAAAAGACCAAAACAGTCCCAAAAAAAAAAAAAAAAAACTCAAATTGTTGATGATTTAAGAAAATAGTTTTTGTGTCGGAATGCGCGGCATTAATTTCATTATTGGCATTAACGGAACGGGATTGAATCCCCCTTTCCGTTCGAAGATAACTTATTTCTCCAAAAAAACAATTTTCTTTTTAAACTTGGAGATTGGGGAGCTACCTAAGTATATTTGCTTTGGGTTAATCAAAGTGCAATTCTATTTCATCCAACCCAAAGTTAAGTTAAACTATACAAGTATAGTTTATGCTTGCCTAAACTAATAAATTAAGTTGAAGCTATATACAAATTTTACGCTTGGTTAGAATTTTTTTTAAATTTGTAAGGGTATGTGATAGTTTTGCAAGAGGTGTGGGGGGTTGGTAATGTGTGTGGCATGCTCATAATATGCAGCTGTGCGAAAAAGGTTTTTTGTTTTCAACATTCCACTAAACTGAACCAATTTAATGTTAAGTACTCGAAACTCGTAACTATGCGTTTATTGAACCGTAAAATGACATGCAGGAGGCAGAGTGCTATTTACACAGAGACACTCAGCATGCATGAGTGTGTGTGAGTATCAGTGTGTGTTTGTATCAGTGTGTGTGTGCGTCGTGCACTTGTGTGTGCATGAGATAGCCCATTGACCTAATTTCGAGTTGATTTACAAAACTGAAAAACGACAACAACAACAGTGACACAAAATGAAGAAGAAACTTTCACGCCCTTCCGGTTTGAGCGGAACAGCCCAACACCACCCAAAAAGCCCAACACGTTCCGAGCCGTTACCGTTATTGTCAGAGCCACCCCACCCACTTTGGGGGGCTGTTTTTTTTTGGGTGTAGCCTAGTTCATATAGACTGTGTCCCAGTTTTGATTTAGTGCTAACCAAATGACCGCAAAAACCCTAATGTGCAGAGTTGACCGCAACTAGAATAGTTTTTTGGGGGGCGTGGCCGGGGGGGGGGGGGGGGGGGGGGGGCTGGCTTGTGTTACTTAGTAATGTGTAACGGAAATTTCGACCTTTGGCCCAAAAAAAAAAAAAAAACAAACTTACCGCACTGAGTGGCCTTGGTGACAAAGGGTCGTATGGTTGGATCCCATATGAATATATAGTATAGCGATAGCATAATGGCAGCCAAGGAGACGCATAAAACATAGACGGCTACCGTTAGAATGCGTATGACCTTACGATTGCTCTGCTGCGGCTGATAGCAGCGACTTATTGTGTCCGTCGGCGGCAATTTCACTTTCTCCTCCAGCGAATTGGCTTTTGAATTCATTTTTGATTTTAAATTTTCGATTTGTTTTGATTTTGATTTTGTTAATGTTTTGATTTGTTTACTTAGTTATTATGCACTTTTTGAATTTGTTGTGATATGTTCAGCGTGTTTGTTGTTGTTGTTTTTGTTATAATTGTTGTTGCGTTTGGCAGTGCAGCGTTAGTTAGTCTAATTGTTGTTGTTGTTTACTTGTACATAAATGCAATGTTGTTATTGTTAATATTTTTATTATTATAATTATTGTTGCTTTTGTTGACTTGCGACAGTTTACAGTTGTAAAGCTTACTGTTTACAATTTACAGTTTACAGTTTGAAAGTCGACAGCCGCTGCTCGCGCTGCTCAGAAATGTGGAAAAACGCTGCCGAACCGACGCGTCGTGCGAATGCAAGCGAAATGACGCCCCAGCCACAAAAAGCTTTAGCCAAAACCAGAGCCTTTCTGCCGCTGTCGCAGCCGCCACACCGCTGCTGCTGCCTCTGCTGCTGCTAGCGATGCCGTTGGCTCCTGCATCGGCATCGACATCGGCGGGGCATCGGCATTGGCATCGTAATCGTCATCGTTTTTTTGTCTCGGCTGCTGCTGCTGCTGCTTCGGCTTCGGCTTCGGTTGCCTTCGTAACTTCGTGCTTGTTCGCCCAACCGACCCATACACCCACCCACCCGTCCTGCACTGCACGACAGCCCTCAGCCGATCCTCAGTCCGACGCTGCTTTAATCGCATGCTGCTCTTTTCGCGTGTTTTCGCATATAATTTCATTCATAAAATGCCTGATGCGCGACTGCTGCGCTGCGCTGCTGCCGCTTATGACGCTGCTGCGGCTGCTCATTTTCAATTTGCATACAAAAATTTCGGCTGAGTAATGTTTGCTGTCGGCGTTAACTGTTGTTGTTGTTATTGTTGTAGTTAGTCTTAACTGCAGCTGGCACGCGCCGCCTGCCAATCCAAAACAAACAAACAAACAAACAAACAGGCAGCGGCAGAGGCTGCGGCCAGCACGTCGGCACGTCTTGCTGCTGCCTGTCACAGCTTTTATGTGTCAAGAGCAGCGCTGCAGCGACGGAACGACAGAGGCGCGTCAAATCAAACCGTTGGAAACCGCCAACGCAATTCATATGTGATTAGTGATTGCATTCATAATAATCGCTTATTTTCTTTCAATTAACGATTTAATTGTATCACAAATAAACATTTTTATTAATTAATCGCCTTTTTATAAAATAATGGTAAAAACTTGAATAATACTCCTTTCACTGTCTTAAGAGCGCAAGCTTTTAAACTAAATTTCCCATTGATATTCGTTGTTTAGAACAGCTCATTATACCTATTCCGCATGTTTTAATCGGAATTGGAAATGGGAATAGGCCTAAATATGAATAAATATTAGCTAAAAACAAAAATTTTAAATAAGTAAATCAAATAATTTATAACAAAGTAAATAATATATTTGTTTTAATCATAATTTTCAAGCTGCACATGTCGATTAGTCGCTTAATTATTTGCAATTAATTGCATTGTATTGTTTCAATTAATCAAATGATACGTTAACCGATTAATAATATATTGTATACCATCATCACATAAAATGAGTCAGACCGGCATGCGGAAATGCCGCAAATGCGCGCCTGATTTTCTTGGGATTTTCTTAAATTTTCAGCCGAAATATTTTTGATTTATTAAATTGCATGTAAATGCATTTAAACAAATAAACATCAATCAATTCGGTCGTCTGTAAGTGGGCTAATATCATGGCCAAACATTGTTGGCCATTAACTTTTGAAGAAAATATAATTCAACTGCCAATTGCAAGCGCAGTTTTTTGGCATCTTCAATTTGTTCAATTTCGTTTTCTTCGTTCTTTGTATTAAGTACTGAGTACTGAGTAGTACAAACATACATACATACATACCTATGTACATCTGTTTGTATGTATGACCATGCTCGGGCGCAACCTTCGCATTAGGCGGCGTCGCGAAGGACACCAGAGGGCAAAATATGCGTGCTTTGTTGGTACTATTGCGCTTTGCATTGCTTAGCCAACTTTCGCTATTTGTGTTGTCCTGCTGCCCACCTGCCACCCACCTGCCACCCACCTGCTACCTGCCAGGCACCTTGGTTCTCCAAGCGTCATGCGCTATTTTATTGCCTTTTTATGTATATACCCTGTAGCCAAATGTTATAAAACTGGGTATGCCAATGAAGGTATTTATTCTGATTTTGTTTTTGATAGAAACAACTTTTGCTTCCATTTCTTCAAGTGTATTATAGCACTTTTCGGCTTTTTGTTCTAAATCATACATTTTTATAAGAATTGGAAGAAGTAATAAAAATTTAAACTATTTTCATTAGAAGTTAAGCTAGCTATGATCATTTTCAATGCTAACAAAATTAAGTTATTATTGAAAATGTCAATGCTAAAACAAAATTTTGATTGCTCTCAAATTTTTCAACTACAATGACATTAATTTTTCAATTCTAAAAAAAATAATTTTCAATATTATTACTTTTTCAATTATTATGAAATATGCATTTCATTATCATTACTTTTTTAATACCAATATAATGACTTATTCATTATAAAATTAACATCACTTTGTTCTTGAACTCGAAAACAGATTTTTAATTAAAATAAACATATTATCAAAAATATAAGAATACCAAATATATAATGCTTATGTTAATTGCTGTTCTCAAATAGCCAAAAGTACATTTCAAAATAATCAAAACTATTAAATTATCAAAATAAAATACTTTTACTTTTTCAATTAACTCTGCATCATTCTTTAACACAATTTGTCGTGTATGGGGCCCATAAGCTTACAGCAGTATCAAAAGCTGCTCTCGCTGAGCTTTTAAGTCAGGCTTGCCATAAACATGCTTTTTATGCTAAACGCACTGTTAAGTCACTGTTATGTTATGATGCTTAGCTTCTGCCTTACATCGTTCTGCATGCTACAGGGTATTCGCTAGTCGAGCACACTGTGCAGTGCAACACTTTTACTTGTTTTCTATTTCGATTCGGCAATTGCTTCACGTCGTTGGTCGCCTCGCTCGCTCTTGACTGGAGGTTAATAATCTGCAACTAGGTCACTAGGACAACGAAACAAATGCAACTGAAAGCTGACACACAGAGTGTAAGAGAGTGAGAATGAGACAAAGAGAGAGAGAGAGAGAGATAGAGATAGAGAGAGCGAGCGAGCGAGCAGGAGAGTGAGAGAGAGAGAGAGAGAGAGAGAGAGAGAGAAAGCATACGGGCATCGGCTTGGACTCGGAGCAATTGCAATGTTGGCCATTGATTTTGTTGTATAAGCTTTACTCGCACACACACACATACACACACACTCACACACACACACAGACACACATACACACAGAGATATTCATCATGTCGGCTAGAATGTAGGCCACACGCATACACGCCCAGTTTGAGCTCTTGCCATCCCCTCTTATCCCCAACTTCCCCTCGGCTGCCCAAATGGCTCTCAAGGAATCTTTGCTGCTGTCGCGCTGCGTCGCGTCGCAGTTGGCGCAGGTGTAACCGTCGCGCTTTAGCCGGTCTCCTTGGACATAAAACTCATGACAGCTCAAAATACCATAAGATATCCTGAAATAAGAGTATATATGCTTTACCCAATTATATCTAAGTTGCATATGGCTCGAATCACCTTTCATTTGAATCCTTGGCTCGTCTCAGGCAACTTAGGTACTATATATGTCCCTATGTAGTATATAGATATATATTATTAGGTCTGTCCGGTTTTCCATTTTCGGAGGTGAATTTTCTCTTAATATTTCCATTTGTTTTTGATTAAGAATTGCATTTGCGTGTCATTAAGAGAAAATACTGGAAATTTATAAATATTTAAGAGAAATTCATTTTCGCAAAATCTAGCCGAATGTGAAAACCGAAACAGGTCGGGATGCTTAAACACTCCCCCTAAATTTGCAACTTTTATAACTTTGTTAAAACTATACCGATTATAATTTGTTAATTTGTACAAATTATTAATTTTAAAAAAATTTTTTGTATTCATATTTTTTGCATACATTTCAAAAACAATAATTATGAAAAAATTCAAATATAAAATTCATGAAAATGAACTGAAATTCCGAACTCGTTCAAAATTGTTTCAAAAACATTTACGTCTAGCAATAATTGAGCAGCATCGGGACACAAAAACCTACAAATGTTCCAAAGGCATCTTAAGATATAAGACACAGACTTTTACTATTTTATGGGCAGACTGGCTTTTGCTATTTTTCATTTTGGTTTCCCACTAACACTTTTAAACAGATTTTGCGGATTAAAATCACTTATTTTTGCTCGAGGACTGATCAACAATGCTATAAGGAACATTTTCACATTTAAGGGCTATACACTTTTCTTAAATCTGGCCAAAAGTGAAAAGTATTGCAAAACAAAAGTATAATTTCATTTTGTTGAACGAATTGAGTGATATTTTTGTCTCAGTGTATATATTAGATATTAATTATATAGAGAAGTTCGACTGGTTCTTTATAATTCAACCGGAACTTACCAACGTAACTGGTGGTTTTCTAGCCAAAAGCAGGCTTCTTTTGGCCCTTATAGATTGGGGGCATACGCGAATCCCAGAAAAATATATGATAGATGGATAAGAAGAAGCCCAGGCTGCAGAGACCACACAGATAGATGACAATAATAAAATAGCGGGCAAAGCGTTCCGAGCACGTTGGCTCCGCGAATACAATCTCCTCCAGCTGCGGCGATTTAGGCACATAGGAGTAAGCGGAACGGCGGGGTGTGCCGCTGCTGGCAAGACGAACACTTCTTGTGCTGGCCAAGCTGGCTAAAGTAGCCAAGCTGGGCTGCTGAGGAGGAGCAGCAGCAGCATTCTCCTCATCCTCCCCCCCAACATTGGAGCCAATGAGATTCACAATTTTGGCCAAATTGGCAGCGGCAGCAGCAGCTGATGTCGTCGTCGTCGTTGTCGCCTCGGCTGACATGCTGGATTGGATTGAATTGGATTGGATTGTATTTCAGAATTCGCTAAGTCTTGGATTGGTTTGGTTTACGGGGATTCTCTCTCTCTCTCTGTTGACTTGGTTTGGTCTGCCTCAGCAGCTGGTAACTGCAACTGGCCTGGCCTGGCTTGCTTTGCGGCACAGCGATTACTGATTTCATTTTATTGACGCTGACGTCGATTAAATCAAAATCGGATGGCCAATGTCGACAACCAAACTGACGCAAGCCAGGCCCACGCCAAGGCGCTTGGCGCTTGGCGCTTGACGCAGGAAGGGAGGGGCTGGGGCGGCTATCGAACTCTGCGATTTAGTGGAACGTACAAAAGCGGATTAGTTTTGTGCGTAGCTGTCAACTTTTATTTTATATATATATATATATATATCAGCCCCTAGACACCCATATCCCACCCCTCACGTCCCTCTGAATTGCGTTTTACTTGCAAGGCCCACCAATTAATCCCAGTAGTGAATAAAAAGTGCGAGAAGATGTGCAAATGTATTACACTGTAAAACAACATATCAATTTGATGAAGGTTTTAAGCCGAACCGATTCTTCTTTATTTATGCCTCGAAAAACTTTTCAAAAATATATGTTTAGCTCTGTTTGTCACAAATTTTTCAGTGCTAAATAAAAATTTAAATAATGATTACATAAATATATTAAAATTATATATTTAACTGTTATTTCAATCGATCTTTAAAACAAAATATGCAGAAGAAACTGGAACTCATTTATGTTATGTATTTTGATCACTCCAATTCGTTGATATTGATATTAAAATATGATTGAAATAAGTGCTGAATAATATATTATAAAATGTAAGATCAATATTTTTAGCCTGTTAGTTTTGAGAGTTAAACCTGCTTTGAATTTCATTTTCGAATCGATTCCACAAAAATATTGTAAGCATGTTTTTATTAACATCTAAAAATGATATGTAAATTTATGAATTTTCATTCTCTTCTGCTCCAAAAAGTTTGCCACACAATTTTCTGTGAAATTGATTCGAAAATGAGATTCAGAACAGGTCTGATTATTAAATTACAATTGATATTTAGAATTCGAATTTTATATCGATGATAATTATATACTCTTTTTATAATTGCTTTGAAAAATAAGTAAAAAGAGTATATTGGGTTTGTGAAATGTCCGTCTGTCTGTCTGTCCGTTTTTTTGCACAGTTTTGAAGCTAGAGCAACCCAACTTGGTATTCATGTTGATAAATACCATAGGCAGACAAAGTGTTAAGATCTTGTAACTTTTTCTTGCTGTGTAAGAAGCTTCGGGAAAAACTAACCTAAGACAATACCAAAAAAAAAGCACACTCACCTAATTTGATGAATGTTTCAGTTACTGTTGTCGGGCATTCTATATATATATATCTATATATATATATATATGTAGTATCCTAGCCAATTGGATGCGTATGCTTGAAGATCGGCAGCGGCGGCATTCTCGAATCCCAAATGAATAGATAGTAGACGGCCAAAGATAAGCCCATGCCGCTAACACCGCCCATATAGAGCATAAGGGTTAACAGTCGGAAGGTTTTTGATTCAAAGAAATCATTCGATTTGGGCACCTGAATCTCCTCATCCTTGGCCTCCTTGACAACGGCAGCCAGGTTCAACATGCTATTAGACATGGCACGTATATATAGTTAAGCTATATAGCTATATATATGTAATATCGCAAATAAACAAAATAAAAACCGAGTGCAATGCAAATCTCCGGTGTCTTCCACGGCTCTGTGTTTCTGGATGCGTACTGAATGACGGTGCAGCAACGATATACCGTTGTGTTCTCTGTTTTGCGGTTTCTTTACTTTCGGTTCTTGTTATTATTGTTGTGGTTGCTTATGGTCGAACGGTTGCTTTGCATTCATGTCCGGTCACGTCCGTAAAGCTGAGCGTTTGTCCCATTGCCCAGCAGCGTCTTGGCCACGCCCGCTAATAAGATTCGACCCAAAACAAAACCTTTTTGCCTCCCACATTTCCACAGCCGCCGTAAGTCTGGCTAGATTCTAACCGAGTTTTTTTTATAGACCTACCTAGGTCTACCTAAGCCTCCCTTCCCGTAACGCTTCCCCTCATCACGTGCACACTTCTCTGAGCCACTTGACCTGGTTTGATTTGTTGTCAACGTTTGTTTTTGTCTTCTTGTTTTTCTTTTAGTTTATTTTTGTTTCATATCCAGCTATTGTACCCTGTAAACTGTACAGCAGAATCGGGCTAAGCTAGCCAAATAAGCGATTTGTAACAGTTAAAGTAAGGCAGCAAATCAAAAAGATTATAATTTTTCTAAAATTTCTCACTTTTAGATGTAAGGCTTCATCAAGTCTTTTAATAAGATTTACCTTTAAGATGGGATCTGAATCTGGAAAATTGACTTCGACAACGCAACCACATAATTACTGAACTCTTTAGATTTTCAAAAATTGTTGTTTTTGTACCAGAATGTTCTGGAGAGTTTAGGGAATAAATACACCTGTTAATGGAATTCAAAACAGAGCTGCTTATGCGACTTAGAAGAAATAAGGCCCATTACAAAGTCAAATTTTGAATGAATTACGCAGAAAAAAGTAAAACATACTTTTAGGATTGCCTGTAAATAATATGATCGGTGCTCTGAAAAGTATGCTATACAGTTTTCTGTGAAATTGAATTGATTTCGTAGATTTCATTTAAAATTTGAAAGATTGTAGGGTAAACAATAGTCGAGTAGGCGCCAAGTAGTTGTCGTTAATGTTCATTAGTAAATCCAATTAGACAATAGTCGTATATATATGTATATATATATAGTATCACAGTGGCTGGGGTTATGTGGCATATATAGTGTGTTTGGAGGTCAGCTGTTAAGACATTCATTAATTGACTCACCTTACCGATATATGCAAATATCGTTTTTTTTTTTTATTTTTATAGGTACTGCTGCACTTTTTGCACCGGTTGTCCGTTAATTGAGATGGGAAACTTCAAATGTATTTCCGGCATGCCCGAATCCCAAAAGATTAGATAATATAATGCTAGAATCATGCCCAAGCCACTGATACCACTCACATATAAAAATATGGAGATTAGGCGAAATGTTTTCGATTCAAAGAATGCCGATTTTGACTGCTCCTCTTTGGGCACACTCACATCCTCAGTGAATAATTCCGATGACTTTCCTGAGCTAGCCATGTTGAATGTACTTGAAATTGTGAACGTTGTGTTCCTTTATAAACGACACCAATTATGCAAATCAGCAATGAATTTAATTCGAAATGACATCATGATTGACTTTGATTGACGTCCCAACTGACACCTTCTCACGTATAAGTGTTGCATTGTATGGTTCATTTGAACTACTCGCTTAACTGCATCAAACTGTTCGTTCAGACCAGTTCAGTTTTACTTTTAACATCAATTTTGCTGTAATTTAGTGAATTCGCCTATTTTCCGTTAAAAACAATGGAATATCCCCAGTTCAATGTGAAAATCAGAATATTAATTTGAAATTGAGATGTTTAAGTACATATGAATCTTGTTCATATTCATGTTTTAATCGTTTGATATATGTATATATTATGAATATATTTGCTCGATTACAACTTGAATCAATTTCATATCAAATTACGCACAAATTGCCTATAACATATAGCTACCATAGGAACGATCGATTGAAAATAAGTTTCTGTGAGAAAAACTTTTGTGTTTTTCAAAATATCTCAACCAAGCTCACTATGTCGAAATTTAAGCTCAATCCACAAATGTTGCCAACATTTCATCAAAATCGGACGACTATATCTTATAGGAACAATCTGTTGAAAATGAAGTTTTCTTATGAAATACTTTTCTGCAAGGGTTTATATGTATCTACGGCACGCCGGAGATAACATTTCTATCAAGTTTTATCATAATTACGGGACATGATCATATTTCCATTCCCGTTGCCATCTTTAGTACCAAACTTACAAAGTGAGATTACATTCGACACAAAATATAATTTGCACGATTACTACCGACTTTGCAAAGAGGGTAAGAAAAGAGTATTTCGCAGTCAGGAGCATCTTTGATTTTTTTCAAAATTTTCAAAAGTTTTTATGAAGTTAAAGCGATTTAGATTTGAACGTAAGTTTTTAGTTCAGCAAAAAATGGAACCAGTGAACATTCAATTGAACTAAAATGAACAACTCCATTAACCATTTTGCAGGCACTGTTAAAAAATGCAAATCCCCTCCACGGGAGTACAGCTTTGAGGAGGCCATCACGCTGGCAGGTGTTGGATGGTTTCACCTTAAGCTACTGCTCATCTGTGGACTCTGCTTTATGGCCGTCATGGTGGAAATAATGGGCGTTAGTCTTATTATGCCACTGGTTAAATGCGATCTACAATCGACGCTGGAACAGCAGGGCATGTTGGCATCGGCGGGATTTCTTGGCGTTGTGCTCAGCTCACATGCCATGGGCTTTCTGGCGGATACGTGGGGCAGGGTGACCTTGTTGCGCTATGCGATGACCTTGAGCGCCATTAGTTCCATCATTTCGGCCTTCTCGGTTAATATTTGGATGCTGATTGTCTGTCGCTGTTTAACAGGATTCTTTATATCGGGTGGACAGGCGTGCGTGTTCAGTTTGTGCGGAGAGTTCCATGGCAATAGATCGAGAGTACGTCATGTGACACTGCTTTCCTGCTTTATGTGCATAGCCATGATGTTTGCGCCAGGTAAGTTTCATTAACCCTTATGTTAAGCATAATCTTTTATTTAAATCTGCTCCTGTTTTGGTCGCAGCTGTTGGCATTGTTATAATGCCACTGAAGCTGGATGCCATGCTCTACGGACAACCATTATCCTCCTGGCGTTTATTCCTCATCGTAGATGTGTCTATTACAGTGCTAGCTGTATTGGGTCTCTTCCTGCTGCCGGAGACGCCCAAGTATCAGCTGGTGCAGGGTCAAGTGGATGAGGCAATGGAAACGCTACGCAAGATCTATGCACAGAATTCGGGCAGACCCGCCTCCGATTATCCTGTGGAACGTTTGGCACCTCAAACTGTCGGCGCCAGTCTGTCCAGTGTCCATGGTTTTTGTGATGCAGTGCGTCTGGTGTGGCAACAAACGGTGCCATTATTTTATCGATCGAGGATTCTGCATACGCTTAACATCTGCATTATGCAGTTTTTGGTCTATGGCATTGCTCAGGGCATCTTTATGTGGTTTCCAACCATACTCAACGAGCTGGGCAAGATGGGCGAACAGGGTTCTTTACTTTGTACAGCTTTGCAGGGCTTTAATGCTCCTGATAACGTATCTGTTGATAATAGTTGTCTGGTGGATCCGGATTTGTCCACCTATCAGGTGATGATCACCATTGGTGCTGCCTTTACCATCATATATCTGATATTTGCCTATACCATCGATCTGGTTGGCAAGCGGAATCTTTTGAGTGAGTATTCGAAATCGCGAAGCAGCACGAAGTGTGCAAAGGGCGACTAGCATTATATAAAGAAAGAATGAATGATTTGCTTAGAGTGCATACTAAAACTTTAAGTAGCTCACCAGGTTCGTGAGATGTGGGTGTGTAGATGAGAAGGGAACAATTTAAAGAACTGGCGCTTATCGTGCAGTTGGGGCTTTTTGGCACAAATTTTTGCATTTTGGAAAACAGAGTGTAAATTTAGGACAGATTTCATGTGCTGAACAAAGCGAAAGAAAACTCAGAAAAAAAATGTTAGCATAAAAGTCAATCTAACATAATAGAAATCACAAAAAGTAAAAGTTTTCAGATTGCCACTTATAATTCTCAAACAGTTTTAGCGAGAACTTGGGCTAGTGCTCGACTGGAACCCCTGTTGTTACATCATCTTATTTGAAAACTCTTATTTAATAACTTATTTGCTGTTGCACTTATCAAATTTTTATAAGGCATAAACTTACCCAATTGACACGCAATAAGTGGCACCTTATAAATTTATTAAAACTACGTCTTTCAGTTTCAGGGAGCTATCAGAAGAGGTACACTCAAAAGATGTCCAATTAAAAAAACCAAATTCTTATACTCAATTTTCTTATATTCTTAATTTTGTTTGGAAAATAGTTAGTTAATTAATTAATTAGATTCAACCCAAATAAGTTTTTAATATTGCATTTTTAAGCTTTGTGTTAAACAGAAACGAAAACATGCAAGCAAACGTACATAATTGTCTTCGATTCCGCATATGGTCTTCTAGAAGACAGCAAAGAGTAGACTTGTTACTATCAAAAGTAGGGTTAGAAATTGGTTTAAAGAAAGAGCATACAACAAATAACTTTCATATAATGCATACATACTTGCCTACTTACATGCATACATACCTACATAGCTACACATGTATATAGATTGATGCTCGATTACAATTTGAATGAATTTCATATCAAATTAGGCACAAATTACTTTTACTATTTTTAGTGGATATTTGTTTTTTAATACAAAGTCCTGTTCCTTGTGATATTAACTAGGAACCACTCTGAAAACTTACAGTCTCGATTATGATAACCATTGTGTCTCTTGGCCCACTATACCTTTGATCAGTTTCCGCATGCTATACTTCTTCAATTTCTTGATACCCCTGAGATGCTTTAGTCTGGGATATAGGAATCATTACACAATCAAGTATTTTTCATGGATATGTCTGATATTTGTCCTTTGACTGACTTATAATTAAAACTATATAAGATATGGTTACCATTGACCTAGTTGATTGAAAATCTTCTGTTTTATCTTAAGCAAGATCTTATTTGCTAATTTAACTCGATCTCTTTTACAGTTGGCTGGATGATATTGACGATGATCTGTCTGGTATTATTGCATTATCTGCAACAGTTTGCACTTGTGATAATCGCCTTGACAATTTCAATGGCTGTCGGCAATTGTGGAGGACTTGTGAGCACAATTGCCATGGACTTTTATCCGACACAGATAAATGCGATGGGGATGTGCTTTATAATGATGGTGGGTCGCTTGGGTGCTGTTGTGGGCAGTAATGTGCTGGGTAGGATATTATTTGATTCTTGCGATATAACATTCTGGGCACTGCTTGGGGTGGTATTGTTGCTGAGCATAATGTCATACTTTCTACCGGATCAAAGCAAGTCCAAGGCCAAGTTGCAAACGTCAACGAATGGCAACGGAAATTAGTTCTAAGTAACTGTAAGCTCTGTACACTGTAAGAAAACAAGTAGTTTTTTAAAGTGCATTTATAGTGTTTTTCACTTTTAAGAGGGAGAGAAAAAAATAAAGCAAGACAATATTTATTTTTAAAACTGAATAGTTTAATTTTTTTTTTGCAATTAAAAATAAATCGAAATTGTTTGAAATTAGACATTGATTTGAGAATTTTGATTGAAAGTTAAATCTGAATGTTTCATTAGCCGTTAGTTAATCCACCGATACAATCGATTCTTTGTAAAAGTATACAAATTGATTTTGTATTTCAAATTGAGTAAATTACTTTTAAACTTAAATATTAAACTACATTTTTTTCGTGGTATATTTTATTTGTGTATTTATATATTAATTATAATAGAATCGGGCTTATTACTTTTGTATTTAACTTAATTTTACAATAAACTAATTATGCGATTGTATTAAATTTAATGAAAGTTTTATGTAAATCACAATGAATAGAAGCTATATAATAAATAAAATATATAAGAATTATATATAAAATTAATAAGTAGGTACATTTTAATAATTTGAAATTGTACAATTATTTTGTCTCAGTGTATGCAGTTGTATAAGTATAGAAACAACAACAAGAACAACACCAATAAAAACTAGATGACTTGAGCATAGAACGGGAATTGTGAATGGAAACGGGGCATGGGGAATGGGAATGGGAACGAGAGCAATTGCATTGGAAATGGATTAAGTAAATGTTTGTGCTCATTTCTGGAACTGGCAACAGTTGTTGCTGCTGCTGCTGTTGTTGTTGTTGTTGTTGTCAATGTTGTCGTTGCTGCTGTGGCAGCATTAACATTCTTCGCATTGCCTGAGGGAGGCTGCTAGAAGGAAGGGGAATGCCAGAGAGAGGACTGGGGTTTGGTGGGATGCAGTGGCGGGGGATGGGGAGGTGGGGTAGGATCGAGGGGTCTGTCTAGAGTCGCCACTAAACGCATTCCAACTGACGTCGCATCTGCAATCGTAAGTACGCGTTTTTTATTTATTCAGTGAACGGTGTTTACTCTTAGTCTGAAGAAGACGCAGAAGGCAGAAGGCAGCAGCTAGAAGAGGAGATTGGGGAAGAGAAGAGTGTGAAAAGGCTGCAGTAGAGCTGTGTAGAGAGTCTTCAGAGTCTGATCCGTTTGCCGCCGCCAGAGGCACAGCTGCCAATCATAAATACGAGTACGTAACACACACGTTGTCACTGCCATCAGGCCATCAGGTATTGGTATTGGCCATGGCCCAAAGCATTTGGCCATTGGACTTGCCTAACTGCGCATTTGTCGACTTATATGGCATAGACAGATAACCACATAACAACTGCCAGTCAGTCCCAGTCCCAGTCTAAAGTCTTAGTCCCACTGCCAGTTCCATTAGCCAGTTCCGTTGCAGTTCCAACCAAGCAACTCTTTCTAGGCTACAACTCTCTGCCTAGACTAACTACTAACTGACCACAAACGGAGTAAATTAGCCCACACCCACCACATGTGTGTGGATGGATGGATGTATGGATGGAATGGTATGGAATGGTTTGATTTAGCTCTGATTTGGCTCAGCTTTAAGCTTGTTTATACAATGTTTCAATATGGAGTACTGATCTCATTTCCGATTCCAATCAAATCAAATCGACTTGCAATTCTTATTTTTTCTGAATTCAGTGCTTAGAATATTCGGTTTAAAAATGTGTATAAAAATAAAGATAATTCAAATAATGTGTGCTCCAAATCAAAATGGTTTCAGAAAAACAAACAATTAAATCATTTCGCAAAATACTATATATATACTAACTCTCAAGCCGAATCTAAATATTCCACTTTCTTTTATGCGCAAAACATCAAAACAGATTATAAAATAAATTAAGTGCTCTAAGCTGAATTAACTTATTTTATCTAAATTTAAAATCGTAAGATCTTTTGTTCCTTAATCAAATGATCTAATTTCTCTTATGCCCAAATCTAATCTACACCTGATAAATTTAACCCCTTTTAGTCAGAGATGGGTGGAGTACGCTGATTACTTTCCACAGGCATGGCTCTGTGGCATCTACTACTTACACTGTGTGGCATCCACAGTGTGGGCTTCAACTTTACTAATGTCGTGGCAATTAAGTCGCATCAATCATGGGAATGGCATAGGCATAGGCAAAAGGTATACGACTATTGACCCACAATGGCCTCAAATTAGCGGTAACGTCTGCGTGGTGGCTTCTATGCAAACATAACAGAGACCCTCCAATTGGAAACTAGGTAGAGCTAGAGGCAGGGCCAGGGGCAGGGACAGAGCAAGAGGTAGATGTAGATGTGGATGTAGAGACAGGTGGCGCTCGTTTACGCTGACTGAATGTTGAACTGAGCAACGACATGACAACAACAACAACAACAACAACAACAACGTGAAGAGGAGCCCCATAAGCGCTGCACAGTGGAATATTTCTGCTAATCTTATTGTCAAACAGTATTTTATCATTAAAAATATATAATGCTAAAATGTAAAAAGAAAGAAATTTTATCTTCGGCGTGCCGAAGAAATATACCTTTGCAGAAAAGAAGCAAAGGAAAACTTATTTTTCAACTAATTGTTCCCATGGCAGCGATAAGATATAGTGGTTCGATGTGGCCAATTCAACTATAGGATCTACCTGCAGAAAAAAGAATCAACTGTGCCAAGTTTCATCGAGATAGCTCTAGAACAAAGTCTTGAAAATCGCAAATAAACAAACGGACAGACAGACAGATAGACGGACAGACAGACAGACAGACGGACAGACGGACATGACTCGACTGTTAATTCTGATCACAAATATCAAATATCCTTCGTGACGAAACTATAACACCCTCTGCAAGGGTATAAAAACTAGAATGAAAAACTAAAGCCGAATTTTCGACCAATTGTTTTATAAAAGTCATAAGTTATAGTCACTCGATGAGAAAAGAAAAGAGAATTGGCAAAGGCTGAGTTTACCTTGCTTTATAAAACTATTGCTTATATCTCTTCAAATTCAATTTTAAAGTTAGGAGTTTCTTTAAGTAACTTAAAACCCAAATTCAAACCGTATCGCACTCAATCAGTTAAGCTTTGAATTTCTTTTCAAATTCGGAAATACACGCATGTATTTTTGCTTATCGATAACTATAGAGAATTTCCGAGTTGCTTTGACCTTATCATCAGCGAGCTATCGACAATGTTCCTTGACATTTGCGACTATAAATAAAGCCGACTACGAAATGAAATGATATTCGACTCTAGCCTTTGCGAGCAGACGGACCAGTATCTTTTTTTTTTCATTTTCTTATTTTCTTAATATTTTTATTTTGCTCGAGAATAGCATTTCCATAAATTGGCAATATGCTGCAACTGGGCACAGTTCTTCGGGTTTCTTATAATGCGAAAAAATTTAAGAAGAATGCGATATCCAATTTTATATGTGTTATGCGTAGCATAAAAACAAAACTCTTAGATTTCAAAAAATAAAATCCAAAATCTGAGACAAATTTTAATTTTCAGAATTATTCGAAAAATAATGCATAATTTTGTGCTAGTGTTATTGTTCTTATATGTGCTTCGTCACTAGAGTGGATTGCCGTCCAGAGTCATTTATTCATGTAACTATTTGAATTTTTATGATAGCTGTTCACACTGTTTGTGCCACAGTGCGATGTGCCGTGAATTAAAATCGGAGATAAAAGTCGCACGTCCAAATGGAGCAGCATCTCTTCTGGCTAAGCAAACGGCAAACGGCAAAAATAGTTAAATAGTCTACTTAGGCAAATTGGCACGAGACGATGGCAATGGCAATAGCAATGGCAATGGCAATGGAAATAGCAATGGCAATAGCAAAAGCAATGGCAATGGCCAGGAGTGGCAATAAGAGCAGCAGGCGGCCGGCAAGTGCGTTGAGGAATTACAATGATGACAACAACAGCTGCAGAAGAAACAGAAGAAGAAGTAGCTGAAGTTGAAGCTGATGCCAATACGAGAGAAGAGAAGTTAAAGCCAAAAGCAAAGTGTGCCGGTCGACATTGCAATGCCAGTCATAGAACGAGGCGACGTTAATAGATTTACACGCCAACTGAAACAAGAAAGAAATGGAAGAAAGAGTCACAGCAACAACAGCAGCAACAGCAACAACAACAACCAGCAATAGCTATAGCAATAGCAACAGCAGCAGCAACATCAACAGCAGCAACTGTTGCTGCTGATGCCAAATTCAAAAGTGGACTGCGCATGCGTGGAATGGGAATGAGAATGAGCACAGAATCAAACAGAAGCACAGAGGCGCAGAGGGGCACAGATATGCAATACATACATATACACATACATATACATATATATATATATGTGTGTATGTATGTAGATACTCAGATATACAGATGATGATGACGACTGTCCAATGTTGTTGAAGCAACATTGTTGCTCAGTTGCACCGGTTGCACCATGTCTCCATGTACAGCTAATGAAGCGAATGTACTCGACGTTTATGCGCATCACTTTTTTTGTGATTTCATTTCACGATATGCATACATACAAACAATATTATCGATATAAAATCTTAGCAAAGAATATTTATAATTTAAACCAAAATAGTTTGTCCAAAAATTGTTCATTTTATTATGTGCGATAACACATCTAACGTTATAAATGATATAAATTGCAAACTTTCTAACATTACTAAACATATCCATATTTTAATTATTCGAAAGTGTGAATTCTTGAAAGTCAAGATCATACATGTAAACTAGTTGATGTTCTGTATTCTTTTAAAAGTAAACTCTCTTGAATTTAATGATAAAAGCCCCATATAATAAAATCGAAAACTCAAACGTATAATGTTTTTGAATTTTACATATAGGATAGTCAAAAGATTTCCAGGCATGTTCCGGTAAGATATTGCGACTTGTAAAAATTAAAGAATTTCAATTTCGCAAAATTGGGATCAATTGGGCCTGATCATAAATTAGATTTTTTCGATGTCAACACGCATAACTCTGATAAATAACTGAATAAGGCCTATTCCGTTTTCCACTTGAAACCAGATTTTCCGAATTAAATTTGCTTGCTTTCAAGCTAGGATTAAGTTCGCTTGCCATTCAGATAGAATACAATATTGGCTAAGACCATTAATGAAAATCGAATATGAAAACCGGAACAGATCTGAAAAGGCAATCTTTTTCAATGAGAACGTGGCGACAAGTGCTCCCACCTATCAAACAACACAAAGAGGAAGAGAGATATGTTTGTATACAAATAATAACTGGCATTATCAGGGATATGGGATTAATTTGATGCAATTTCGTGATATATGTGCATGCATAATACATATGTATGTGTGTAAGTATGTTTGCATGTAGACATGTATGTGTGTCGCATAAACAAGATAGGTGACGAGGACGCAGACAAAGACGAAAACGTAGACAAAGATGACGACAACAACAACGACAACGTCGACGCCCGCCAAGTCAAACGTTATTTAATCAGAATCGCAAAGGCAAAAGGCACAGACAGACAGAGAAAGAGACAGACACAGGCGAACAGCAGCAACTGCGTCTCAGCAGCGTCTGCAGCGATGCAGCGAACAGCGAAACAGCAACAACGACAGGTGCCTGGGCAGAGACGCGGCGGCAGCAGCAGCAGCAGAATCGGCTTGAAGCAAAAATGCAGCTAGAAATAAAAGCTGTAGCGTGTGGAGTGTATGCGAACGCAGCAGCAGCGAGTGCAGCAGCAGCAGGAGCAGCAGCAGCAGCCGCGACGGCCAATCAATTCTGAGAAATGAAAACGCCGTCTTCGGCATCGTTGTTGTTGTTGCTGGCACAATTGTGCGATGGTTGTTGCTGCTGCTCCGAAGCACACTGGATCGATTTCTCAAAACTTGTAGCAAAAACAATAGCTTTTGAGCACAGTAGTCTTTAAGGCTTTCAAAATTTAAAGCCAAGTAAGCATTCAAAATAAAAAGTTTGAAAAATGTGTGTCTAAAAATACTATATACATTTTTTTAATCTTAGGTATATTTGTATGATTTCAGGAAAATATTTCAGTCGCTAAGCTGTTGTGATTTTAAAAACCTGCATTTAACTTAGAAATAAATTTTTTTTTATAATTTACAATTTTTAAAATTTGATTCACATTTAATTGAAATCAATCAATATTTTTGGCTATCAAAGAACTCGAAATTTGATTTTCGCCACGTGTTTTTGAAAAACAGGCCACTGTGCGTCGCCAGGCAAAGCCAGAGCCGAAGCCGAAGCAAGAGCCAGAGCCACACATAAACATAAAAGAATGCGAAGAAATGCAAAATGCAAACACCACGAGCCACTTTCCAAATGCATTCATGATGTTTACCGTTGAAATGCGCCCAGTTGCCGGTGTGAGTGTGAGTGTGCAGAAGAGAGTCAGAGATCTGCAGACTGCAAACTGTAGCTGAAGCTGAAGCTGAAGCTGCGACTTCGGCTTCGGCTTAGGCAGCGAAAGAAAGAGAGGCTGGCTGCTGCTGCACTGGCTGTGGAGAAAAGCACAAGCGAAGCCAACAACAGCTTTAAGTCAACTACCCACATACCTGCATACGTGTGTATGTACATGTGTACATAGAAAGCAGTACGCACACATGCACCGAAAAGTGACAGCAGGGTTGCCAATTCAACTGATTTATATCAGGTGCAGCTTCATTCTTATTTTTTTCTCATATTAAGAAGGTTAGCAAACATTTCAAAAATATTTATGGAATTTGTTTTCGTATATAAACATATAAAAATGCTAGTGTTGAGCGTGATCGACAATGAGACACCCTTTATCTAGGCCTGAAAATTGGCTTGCTCTACTTGTACTTTAAGCAGCTGGCGGCAGCGCTGTTGCTTCCTTTTGCTCAGCACTGTGGATATAGTTTCTTGAAAAACTTTGTGGTTTATTATCCGAAAGTGAGCACTAATCCCGGAGTTTGGAAAATTCGGTCGGGAAATGTGAAAATTTCGCGGAAAACCGTTGCATGCAACTTTTTTGTTTAGCATCCGATCATTGAAGCTGAACTCATTTACCAAGATCTATATGAAAATTTATTAAAAATTGCATACCAACTTCCCGAGAAATTAACCCCCAGGGTGGAAAGTGAGTGGTCAAGGTAACGTGGGCTAAACTTTAATTTTAGTGCGATTTGCATGAGACTCATTTTCCAGAATATGAAAATCGTTATTTTTCAATTTTTCAAATCCGCCTGAAGAGTTGGAAAATATTCGCAAAATTTTTGAATGCAACTTATCTGTTTCTCACCCAATCGGACTCAAATTTATTTTCAGAAATGTACGTGAAAGTCAACAATGACTGCATACCAATTTTCCGGAAAATTTATCCTCCTGGCTGGAAAGTGGATGGTAAAAAGATCGATATGAAAATTAAATAAAAACTGCATACCAATTTTCCAGAAAGAAAATCTTACTGAAACAAGACTTAGAAAAAAATATATAGAGCTTTTTAATTGATTAAATAATGGTAAATATTACAAGCTAAGCTAATAAAAGATTGGCAACTCTGTCAGGAGGGCGTCGCACGTCGTAGCAACAGCAACAGCAGCAGCAGCAGCACAGCAACAAATTAGCCAATGCCAAAGCTGCGACGCGACGTTGCGCCGCAGCAACCAACGCTGCCGTTCGTTTTTGATGAACGCGATGCGCATAAAGTTCAAGTTCAAGTGCGCGTTTTTGACTGCGCTGACTGCGCTGTCACTAACAATGATCCTGCAGGAGCTAATAATGTTGCTGCTGCGGCAAGTTATGCTGCATGTTATTACAATTTGTGTGGCGCCCAATTGTCAAATTAATTGATTATATTAGTTAATCTAAGCCCACTGCGGCTGCTCTGTTGTTCTCATTTGTGCAGTTAGCGTCGGCGTCGCGTCGATAACGTTGAGAGCGCCGCGTCGGCGCAGCCAGTCACAGGCGGCTGCCTCTGCCAAAGTCTCTGTCTCAGCCCCAGTCGCAGTCTCAGCTTCAGCCATGTGCGTAGACAGTGAGGAGCAAAAACGAACGGCTGCTGCCCCGCCTAAATATAATTATGAATGGAGTGATGTCTTAAAAATCTTTAAATTTTTATATGTATATTTAATTTTCAGTTTTTAATTCTTAACTTTTTAATATTTAATGTTTAATTTTCAATATTTAATTTGTTTTTGAATTAAGTTAGGGTTAAATACCTCCAATAATCCATTTTTGTAACTTGTTGTTTCTGATGATAATTTAAAAGTAAATTATGAATAAATAAAAATGTGTGAATTTAGAAAGTAAAAGGAAATTTTGAAGACGCTCGCCAATTAGAATCACTTTGTTTTTAAGGTAAATCTAATTTCTGAAAAATTAAAATTTCTCAATTCTTATTTTTGTAAGATTCGAATTTCAGAGTTTTCTAATTTGTGAGCTTCTACTGTAATGGGTAATTTAAAATTGTTTTTTACATTTATTTATTAAGATTTTGATTTCTATCGTTTTATACCAAGCTTAAGGCACTAAATTATTGTGTAAATAATATTAAAATTAATTAAACATTGATCTTCGGCTGTTTATAGAATAGATTCTCGATCAGCAATATAGCCTATAAGAGCCATAGATAGTAAATTGTAAGCCAAATGCAAATCAAGTTTGATTTAAATTTACGATTGATCTGATGATGTTTGTTTGGTCGCACCCCCCCTTGACTGAGATACTGGCTACGCACATGGCTTCAGCCGCAGTCTTAGCTGCAGATTTTGCGGCCCATGTTTGTGTGTGTGTGTGTATCTTGGCTTGAATTTCTTCTTCTGTTCCCGACAGTTACATTACGAGGCCAAAGAAAGTATCTTGGCTGGCTCGCGTGTATTTCGCGTTCGTCGCTCGACGAGTTCACACGTCTTTCGCTTGGCTCGCTGCTTGGCGCTCATCTCAGCTAAGAATCTTAAATTCGAATTCGAATTTCGAAGCAACGAGAGTCCCGAGTCCCGAGTCCGAGATTTGCCGACTCCGAATACTGCCGAATTCTACCGAACGGTTCGTGAACACGAGTCTCGTTTATTGTCTCGTGCTTTTTTGCTTTACAACGTTTTTGTTGCCCAGTGTGTTTATAATAGTGTCAGTGTATATACATATATTAAATTCTATTCTTTTTTTTTGTCGTTGTTGTTGTTGTTGTTATTGTTGTTGTTGTTCTTTTCGCAATTACCGTTATTCAAGCGCACATACACAAACACATACATACATAGAACAGGCAGAGTTTGCAGTGAAGTGAGTGTTGTTATTGTTATTGTTAATAATATTAATGTTGCTGTTAATGTTGTTGTTGTGCTAATAAGGCACTCAAAGCAAATTCTGTCAAATAGTTGTTTTGTTGTTGTTGTTGTTTTTTTTTTTTGAAATGCTGAATTTTGTGTGCAAAACTGTCAACAAAATGTGCGCTCAAGGATTCCAATTGGAATTCAGTCAAATAGTCAAATAGGACAACAAATAAGAAGAAGCAGCAGCCGCAGCAGCTTCAACAGCAGCAGCGCAGCGCAGCAGCAGAATTTACCGCTGCAACTGCGCAGCCGCAACAGAGCCGATTAACCAGGCAACAGTGCAACGGGTGGGGGAGGGGGGTAGCGCTTGCGCGCGGACTCGTCATTTCATGCTTTCCAATTTTTTCCAATTAGCACAAAATCTGTGTGCTCACTCGCTCTCTCTGTCACTCTGTCTCTCTTTCACTCGTATCGAAACCAAAATCAATGCTTTTCTTCTACTTTGCGGATGCAGCCGCTTTTCTCGACAACAACAAAACGAAAAAAAAAAAAAAACTTTTACCCGCAGCTAAGTAGATAGAAAAGCGGCATTAAGCATCATTACACACTAATCATAGTAGTATAATAGAAAAAAACACAGAAAAAAGTATAAAAAAAAAAAAACAAAAAAAGTTGCCTGTCATAAGCGAGTGTTAATGCCACCACTCCCCTCCTTCCACACTCAACCAACATATTAAATTTTCCCACTCGTTACTCTCCTTACTTATTGACGACAATATAAACCAATGCCATTCACATTCCCACACACACACACACATGCACCTGTCTGTGTCTTCTTCTTCTTCGCTTTGTCTCCGGCTTTCGTTGATCCACATTAAACGAAAATATATTTTCACACATAAAATATGGCAACTAATCTTTAATCATCACAAATTAGAATTATTTGAAATTCGAATCTTTCAGAAATTAGAATTACAGTTTCATATAGTTAAAAAAAAAACATGTTTCGTTTACTTATTCTTATTAAATAAAATAAAGTAAAAAAGAAATCAAAGTTTTTTCCATTTTCGATTTATTTTGGAATAAAAAAATTGTGCGAAATTTTGATTTTTTTCTAAAATTAGAATTACTTCGAAAACAAAGTGGTTGTGGTGTACCAACAAAAAATATTGAACTTTCCAATAAGCAAATCGAATAGGACTGAAACTTTATTCGGTGTAAAGCAAAATCCATTTTGGAGTGTGAAATGTTAAACGCACCTGTTCGCATTTCCGCGAACTTTTCATATCGAATTGTTTTTAATTTAGATCGTTCAATCCCATTTTAATGGGATATTCAGATTTGCTAATAAGACCTATTGCGAATGTGTTGAAAAGGCAATGGAAACAGGACCTATTAAACATTTTTAGGCAATATTTTCGATTAAAACCATTTTCAGTTTCTGTTTCTGCGTAATTTCGAAAGATTTCCAAAATTTACGAAACAATTTTGAATTTAATAATAATAGTTGGTACCATAAATAATGTACCAGTTTTGTTAAGCATGCCACCAACTTACGACAAAAAAGTCCCAAAAACTGTAGACCGTTTCCCCGCGACCCGAACCCGTAGAATTTCTCCCCAAAAAGCTTGGCCTGGTTGCTTGGCTCAATTTGTTTTTTTTTTTTTTTTTTTTTTTGTTGCTTGTTGCTTGGCTGGTTCTTATTTACGTTACGTGTTATGCAGCGCGGTCTGGCGATTTCACTTCATCTTCTGCTCAACGTACTTATATATTCTACCTCTCTCTTCATCTTCAACTCTTCATCACTTCTTCTACTTCTCTTATACATTTTTTCGTCGTTATTTATTTATTTCTTTATTTATTTTTCGGTTGGTACATTTTGAAAAATGACTTAGTTAGGAGCGCAAACAAAACCGTTGACAACCCAACCAACACACACATATACACACACACACATATACCTATAAAGTATACACACACACATAAATCAAACGAGTGGCGCTCGCAAGGAGCATAAGAAGAAGAAGCAGCAGCAGAACGCGCGCTAAAACAGGACAAAAAGAGTTCAATTCGAGGACATTTTCTTTTTACCGGTAAGTGCAAAAAAACAAAACGAATACAAACGTGTATCAGGCCTGTTCCCATTTCCGATTCTGATCAAAACATTCGGAATCGAACTTATAAGCTCTCTGAGTTTCGAATATTCATGCGGTTTCAAATGTTTCGCTTTTAAGACAGTGGAATTCAAAGTAACCAAAGTTAGGTTTTTGAAAGAAAACAGGTACACAAATTCAAAAACTTTTCAAAACGAAAAGTGGTCGGAAATGATTCCGTTTAAATACCGAATAATTACGCCTAGCTATTCAAAATTTTGCTTGATTCTTGTTTTGAACCTCATGTCCTGTTTTCAGTTTTCAGAATTGTCAGACAGCTTTTAAATGACAGATGTGCTCTAATATTATAAATTATGATTTAATTCTAAGATTTATAATAATAATCTATAAATAATGATTAAAATCCATAAATTATGATTATTCTTAATATTATAATTAAAATATATAAAGCATGTTTAAATTTTTGTTTAAAATCATAAAATTATGATTAAAACTATAAATCATGATTAAAAATCTTTAAATTATGGCTATAAATAATGTTTCATAATGTTTTAAATCATAAAGTTATGATCAAAACTATAAATCATGACTAAAAATCTATAAATTATGTTTATAAATAATGTATATATTCTGAAAATTCTGATATTAACCTTATATTTAGTGATGAAAATCTATGAATTCTGATTAAAATTTCAAAATGTTGACTATAATCTATAAAGTATGAAACAAATAATGATGAATTCATTTTATAAAGTTTGAAAATATGTTTCATAATTTCTAAAATTATGATTATATTTTATAAATTATGAATATAATTTATAAGTTTCAAATAGTTAACAGAAAATACTTTGACAAATTGTAGATGACAACAATTGAAGAATTGTATACGAGTTTTTTTTTTATAGAATAGAGAGTTATGCTTCATTCTGAATTGTGAATTGTTTGACCCAGTAATCGCTCAGTGTATAAAACGAGAGATAATAAGGCATTAATTAAACCTAATGAGTTCACATATCAATCAAAGCAAATCGAATCGAATCGAAACGTTTAACAAACAATATTACAACAGAAGCACAAACAGACATACAAACATACATATATGTATACTTCTATATAGTTGTATGTGTATATATATATAGATACAATACACTGAAAGAAGAGAGCGGTGTTAAATGCATTTGATCCGTCTTGGAGCGCATTAAATGCACCGTTAACTACTTCGAATTCTAATCAAGCTGATACGACAATCCAAAGAACGCCGCGCGGTGGCACAATAAACTCAATTCCTCGTGTCAGTAAAAAAAAAAATCAGAAAAAAAGCGACACACACACACAGAGAGAGACACACGGAGACACACACACACACAGACATACACATAGATACATTAAGAGAGACAGGTAACAAACACGCGACTTGGCCATAAATGCAATGCCAAGTTGTCGTTGTTGTTGTTGTTGTTGTTGTCGTTGTCGCATATGTTGCAAGTTGGCAAACGGAGATCAGCAGCAGCAGCAGCAACATCAGCAACAACAACAATCAGCATTGCTTGCTGCCAGTCGACAGTTCCCAACTTCAATTTCAACTTCATCTACACCTGCATTTCTCTCTCTGTATGTGTGTGTGCGTGTTTGTATCTGTGTGCTGGCCTCAAATCATTTGCTTTGCAACAACAACAAGCAACATTGGGGCGCCCTAAGCAGACGTGACGCGTCTTTCAACTGTCTATATAATGTACTAAGTATTTGATCTATGATCATACTACGTTCTTTTTGTATTCTTCTTCCTTTTTTTTCAACTTGTAGATCTTTTGCATTTACTTTAGAGTTGTCTTTTGTAGTTCATTTGCAAGAACTAGTTCAGTTGTATATTTTATATATTTATATATTTTGAACAATAACTTATAAAGAAAACTATAAAATATTCAATTAAAATAAAACCAATTAAAAAATAAAAAAATAGCATAGAAAAATCTAACAAAAAATATAAATAAATAAAGTTAATAAAGTTATCAACTTATAGGCTTAAAAGTTATGATGTTTCGTTCATTTGGTTAGTTTCTTAAGTTGGATTCGAAATGATTCTCAAGTTTGTTTGAATCTACTTTTGCCAATGTTTTCAATCGTTTGTTTCTTGAGTTCATTCAATATGGTTCATTTGAGACAGCTGTCAAAGAATGATTCAATTTTTTAGTTTTTAATTCCCAAAGTATTCAAGATTGGTGAATCATTAGCAATTTCGGGAATCATACTTTTGCTACTGAAAATGAATTGAATTCAAATAGAATTAATTCTAATTTCAATTCAATTTTTTGACAATATGATAAATAATGATTCACTTATCTTAAAATCTTTGGAAATTAAATATAAAAATGATTCAATCTTTTATATATAAAATGAATTCATTTAAATTTCAATTCAATTCAAACATTTGAAATATCTCAACCAAAAACCAATTGTTAACGTTTTTTTCGCATAGTAATGTTTGAAATATTTTCATTATATCTAAAGTATAATTGTAAATTGGTTAACAAAGGTTGACAAACATTTTGTATATCGAAATAATTCAAACGTTCTTTTGTTATTTATGCTAACAAACAGGCAAATGAACTTAGTTTTGAAACAAACAATTTTGTATTGCACTAAAATTTAAGAAAAATTAAATATAATGGTATTTTATACAATTATATTGAACTCATTCTGAGCCAGTAAAAACAGCACTTTGAAATTCATTTGAAATTCATTCATTGTTTGAGATATCAACGTGAATGTGACTTTCGTTCGCCAAACTGCCGGCAATAAACAACTTCAACTTCAACTTCGACTTTGGCTGCTCTGCTACCTTCTCAAGCCCCACTACGAATTGACTTCTTTGCTTGCGAGAATACAGATTCTTGTTGAGATACTCAGCTACAGATACAGATACAGCTACATTTACAGATACAGCTACAGATACAGATACATCTACATCTACATCTGTAGATACATTTACACATAGCTTCAACATGCGTTTGGCCTTTCCTTGAAAAATGCTAATTTGTGCTTAACAAGTTTTCAACATATTTGTTCGAAATCTTTGTGCGTCTAACTGTTCTTTGCCTTTCTAAGTTGCACAAAACTGTTAACTCTTTCCTCTCTGCATCTTCTCTCCCCCCCCTCTACCACTTCTAACCGTCTTCTGCTTGTTCGTAATGAAATGAAAATCTGTCTTGTGACGCCCTGGGCCTGCATCAATCTCAATAAACCCAAATATTATCAAAAGAAGAACAGAAAAGGGAGAGTGAATTTATATTTGAAATGCAAGCACATTAAATATTCAAATTAGTTCAACTTTTATCAGCTCTGTTCCCATTTCCATTTCTGTTAATATCATTCGCAAGCGAAATTCTGTTGAATGCCGAAAAAGAACCAATTGAGTATTCGCTTTGTTTGCCTTAGAACAATTAATTCGTTTGATTTTTCTGTCGATGAGCGGCAATATAAAATCGAAATCGTTTTCGAATGAAAAAATGGTATTGCTATAATCATTTTGTTTAACATCCAAGTACATCCAAATTTTAAGCATTCTGAAATCTGAATTTGCACGTTTGAAAACCTTTTTCAAAGAGCATAAATATTTGGTGAACTTGATTCATTTCAATTTTATTTAAACGTAGATCAAAGCCAAGTGATTTGAAACCGAATATTTTGTCCAAAGTGAAAATGGCAACATTAAGCAAAGTTCTTTAAATTTGTAGATTGAATGAACTTAGTAGTTAAAACATATTTCAATGACAATTGAATTCAACCGACATGTGAATTCAATCCGCAAAATCTTGCAAAACTGATATTGGGAACTAAAATGTAAACATTTTTCAAGCTTCCAAAATGAATTTCCTTTAAATGTTACAAACTTATAAGTTCAAACATATTTCAATGAGAAAACATTTAAGCAACGCTCAAACGCAAGTGAGTTCAATCCGCAAGATCTTATCAAAACTGCAATTGGAACGTTTTAAACAAACATTTTTTTAGCTTTCAAATTGAATTTGCTTTATATTTTAGAAACTTATAAATTAAAACATAATTCAACGAGAATCCAATTCGATCATAGCTCAAAAGGCAAGTGAATTGAATCCGCAAGTTCTTATCAAAACTTAAAGTGGAAACCTTTTTATCATATTTATTTCAAACTTGCAATATTCGTTCTATTTATTATTTATATATTTATTATTGCCATTGCATTTTTTAATTATAATGAATTATAATAAAAAATAAGTGAATTAAATCCGCAAATTCTTGTAAAACCTCAAAATGGTAGCTTTTAAGTAAACATTTTGAAGCTTCCAAAATGAATTTCCCTTTAATGTTAAGAACTTTTAAGTTCAAACATATTTCAATAAGATTTCAACTCAATCAAAGGCAAGTGAATTCAAACCGCAAAGGCATGGATTAATTTTGACAAGCATAAGTTGAACAACTTGTCTGCCTCAAACATTGTGCCTGCTGTTTACATAACTTTCAACTATTTTGTTCGTTGTCTTTACAACTCCAGCAGTTCTTCAGTCCTGAAGTCCTGCAGTCCTGCAGTCAGCAGGATGTCTGTGCATATAAAAGGCAAAGGCACCACCCAAGCGACATTGTCACAGCTTGGCGTAACAACTCCAATTCCCACTGCATTTTGACACGTTCTTGGCCCATTTTAGAACATTAGAAATGACAGCGAAAATCATTGTTCGTTTTGTTGTTGTTGTTGTTGTTGTTGTTTTGAGTCTGTTCCTCTTTTTGGCTTTTGCTGTTTGCTTTTTGTTTTGTCGTTTTTACTGCTTCCATTATCATCCCATTTGCATCTTAGCCAAAGCACAGATGCAAATTGTTGTGCTTGGCACTTGGCCAACTTTTGAACAATGCTCTGCAATAAATCAAATAAATTTAATTTGATTTTAAAGCTTTAATTTTGTATACAAAAAGCATCCTGAACATCCGGACATGACATATAATACCCTCAAGGTATGCTATGATAAATACTAAGGTTTCTATTAGAGTGGCGCTTATAATTCTCAAATGGTTTAAGGACACATTGAGTGTAGTGCCCGGCTAAATCCCTTGTATTAATATCATCTTATTTATTTTATTTTGATGTTATATCGTATATATCAAAAAGTAACTTCAAACTGTTTGGAATGTTTCGAATGGTAATCGATTTAAATATACATATATGTAGTATATAACGATTGCGAAACTATTCTAATATTATCTTATTTATATAACTTATTTTAAATAAATAAATTCATTGACTGTAACTTTGGCTAAAAACCGTCCATCTGACAGGATTATTGCCCTTTTGACTTAGCAACAAGATTCAAAAAGTATATTCTATGACCTTGATTTTGGCAGTTAACCAACCCGTCAAGTTTCCTCAAGATAGTTTAAAACTGAGAGAAGACACATATAAACAGACCGATGAAAAGATGTATATAGACGGATTTGGCTAGTTCGGATCAAAATTCAAATGAGCTGATACTTGATGATAAATATTTCTTTAACATTCAATAACATTAACAAGTAACTAACAAATATGATAAGCGGTCAATTTAACCCAGCCTGCATGTAAATATTCAAGTGCAAAGTCAATGGAAATTTACGTAATGTTACGTCACATGCTAAGAGTTATAAAAAATGAAAAAAAAAACTTTTTTAAATTTCATGACTTGCAAAACAAACTTGAATTATTTCAAATCATGATAAAATAGTTTTGTACAAAAAGTCTTTGCCGATTCGCAGAGTTTTGCAAGTTTGTAATCCAAGCTAAAACCCACTTCCGTTCTTTGTAACGTTACGCCACACTCATTTTTGCTAATATCATCAAATTCTTGGTGTGATTTCTTTTGCTACTCCGCAAAAGAGAAAAAATTCTTTTTTTAAATTTGATTTATTTTTTTTTTATATATTGTCGTACAAATGTCACGTTACACAAATACGGAATTGTCCAAATGTTTATACTTTTTTAAAAAAAAAAAAGTATATTGGGTTTGTGAAATGTCCGTCTTTCCGTCTGTCTGTATGAACGCAAGTTTTTTCCACAGTTTTGAAGCTAGAGCAACCAAACTTGGTATACATGTTGGTATATACCATCGGCTGACAAAGTGTCAAGATCTCCCCTCCACCCCTACCTCTTCCCCCACAAACCGCAAAAACCTATATCTTCCACAGTTTTATAGCTAGAGTTACCAAATTTGGCACAAGGGCTTCTTATCACATCCTTGATTGATCTGGCACGCCCACCCTCGCCCCCACAAATAAGCAAAGTCTGTATCTCCCACACCCCTTCCACACCTCCCTAACCTGTACAACGGGCCCAACCAAACTTAAATTGATGGCAAAACTTGAAAGACTTGAGCAAAAATATAATTGCCGCGCCCACTTCTGGCTCCGCAAAGAGGCTAAAAAAGAGTATATCGCAGTCGGGTGCATCCGACTGCAACGTTCTTACTTGTATTAAAATGAATTTATTAAACTGAGTTTCATGTTTTATGCTTGTACACAATAACTTTTGCGAATTTAATTCACTTGGCTTTGATTAATTATTGAAATAAATTGTTGTTAAAATAAATTTGAAATTTTAAGAAAGTTGCCGAAAGTTGAAAATGTAAAAGATGTGAATATGTTTGAAAATCTATTTCCATGAATTGAGCAAATTGCTATGACAAATTATCAACTATTGCGTCCCCCCTTTTCTAGCACCCTACAGCAACAATAACTAGTAACTAGTAAGCAATAGTCAGTACTGGCTTTTAGCTAGTAACAATACCAGTTCGGGTGGCTAGTTTAGAAACAAGTTTAATTAAAATCAGGTGCAAAAGAAAGTGAACCATTTAGAAATGTAATTTTTGTTGTTGTAAACTCGTATATGGTATATACTATATATATATATATATATTTCTATTATTATTACAGCTTATTGTATTGTGATGATTTTAATTAACATTAATATGGTTATTGTTGTGGTGCACATTGAGAAAACTAGGCGAAAACTGGATGAAAAGCAAACAAAAGAAATAAGTACTGTAAAAAAGAAATGCAACAATTTATAAAACGAACTGTTTGCTTTGTGTTTTGTTCGTTCATTCGTTCGGTGATTTATCGTTTCTTTCTTCTTACCGGTTGTGATTCGAAAGTGGTCAATCGAAAAGCCATTTTCTAAGCCAAAAACGATATTTGTCACACACACACACAAACACACACACACAACTGACTAATATAAAAAAGAAAAGTGAAAACTACAGCGGCAAAACGTGCGACAATTTTCCGTTTTCCATTTCATTCGATCGATATGCTTAATGTAGTGTTAATAAATAATACAAAAAGACGAAGAAGTTATCTTTGAACTGTCAAAGATTTAATACACTTTCAATTTTTGAAAAGCTTTATGATCCGATTTTCAACAAATTTGCAATTTACACTATAAAGTAGACTATACTTTCAAATTGCTGAGATTGATTTATACAGTCGAGCACCTCTAACTCGAACTCGACTTGAAGAAAAACAAAAAAAAATTGAGAACTAGAATACATTTATAAATTTATTAATAAATCAGCATATCTTCAAATTGATCATTTTAATGTTCAGAAACTTGAATTTCTAAGAAAAAAAGTTTCATTTTGTATAAGTCAGTTATCAAAATTTTGAAAAGCATCTTCCTTTATCACTTGGCTTTTTTTTAGTTGGAGCTTTATAGGTTTTCGAGTTTTGTAAGTTCAAGTTATAAATGCAATTGTAGCCATAGTTATACAAAGATATTTCATTGACAATTGAATTCAATCTACAAGTGAATTCAATGGCAAGTGAATTCAATCCGCAAAATCTAACAAAACTGATAGTGGGAACCAAAAAGTAAACATTTTTCAAGCTTCCAAATGTTACAAACTTATAAGTTCAAACATATTTCAATAAGAAAACATTTAAACATAGCTCAAAGGCAAGTGAATTCAATCCGCAAGATCTTATTAAAACTAAAAGTAAAACGTTTTAAGCAAACATTTTTCAAGTTTTCAAAATTAATTTGTGAATTGTGTCCTTAAACGCTTTTGTCTTCCAATTAAGTTATGGTTAAAGAAGATCCGACTTAGATTAGTTTGAGTTTGGGAATTTCGACTGTATATCTGTAAGATCAAAAGAAACGATTTTTTTTTTTTTCAAAAACTAGTTTTCTAGCACTTTTTTTCCAATTGACTTTGTGATATATATAAATTATAAATCTTAAAAATTATATATATCCTAATAGTTGTAAAAACAAAACTTTCGTGTTTTGAAGGATATGTTCCGAAAAGGAATTTTGTTTTAATCCATTTTATTGTAAGCAATGGTCTTAACAATTATTTATTTAGTTTAAATTTCATGTGATACCTATTTTTTTCGGTTCCAAGTTTTAAATAAAATAATTAAATTTTGTACAGATACTTCCGATGTTTAAGAAATTCTAAATAAACTCTATAAAAAGTAAGTAAACTCACAATTATTCAGTTTTTTTGGAGCCATCTCGACTGATTGTTCTTATGATAGCTTTAAGCTATAGTTTTTTTTCTTTCGATTTTGTCGGATCTTTTCTATATCGGCTATATATAATATGGTGATACAATATAAACGTGTCTTTTAATGCGTAACATAATTATAAGTATATATACTTAAAGATCGGAAAACAGACGCCCCTAATATGATTATTGACCAGCTGCTGCTGTGCAACATGCAACATGAAGCGTGGCGCGTGGAAAGCCCTCCTCATAAGGTGTACTCTTAATTGCAACTCGACTGTGGCAGGCAACAGCTGCTGCTGCTGCTGCTGCGGCGGCTGATGTTGCCTCTGCTGCTGCTGCTGATGCTGCCTCAACTGCTGCTGCTTTTGGCATTACCATTAATTAAGCTTTAGCGAAGCGTGCAACATGCGCCACACACACACACACAGACACACATACACGCATACACTGGTTGCCGCACTTTCTTTGGCTTACATATTTAGGCCCCCAGACTGCAGACAACGCTGCCACATGCCCCGCTGCCCCTGCCCCTGTCACTGCCACTGCCACTGCCGCACAGCTTTTTTAAGTAGATCCCGGCCAGGCGGGCACTTTAATTGGGCGCCATGGCGTTGACTTTCTTGCTTGAACTAGAGGGGGCAGCAGCAGTAAAGGAGGGGGGGAATGCAAAACAGTTAGATATTTTTGTCTATGCAACAAAAAAAAACAAACAGCTGTGCGTTGTTGTTCTTTTTACAGTTAGCCAGTTATCAGTTATCAAATGTGGTCTAGCTGTCTGGTCAGTCTTGGCTAACTTGGCTTTAACTAATTAACCACAAAACACAACAACAACAAAAAAAACAGCTAAGAGTGAAAACATGCAACAACGCACAATGGATGTGGCCAAAAAAGAGAAATTAATTGAGCCTCAAAAATTAAAAGATAGAAATAAATAAAGAAAAATACAAAAACAACAGAAACATACGAAATAAATTTAATATACAAGCCAGCAATTTACCGTTTGTTTAATCGCATTTCTATTGATTGTTATTGTTGTTGTTATTGTTGTTGTTGTTGTTAGCTTGTTTACAATTTACAGTTCTCTGCTGCTGCCAGATTCTGACCGCATTTTTGCGCTTGAATTCAACAAAAAAAAAGACAGCAACAACAACAACAACAACAATTGAGTTTAACAATAGAGCTGTCTGCAAATTGCTTGTGGATGCTTACTTCCATTTGTATCTAGTATCTATAGCTGTAGTTTTGTATCTTTGTATCTGTATCTGTGTATCTGCGCACCTGTCCGCTTTCAGTTGGTTTTAGTTGAATCTGCCAATCGATTGAAAGCAGCTCAAGCAACAATTTCGTTTTCATTTTCACCTGCCTGCTTTAATTGTTGTTAATGCTATTGTTGTTGTTGTTGTTGTTGTTGTTGTTGTTGTTAATGCTGCGGTAAAAGTGTGCAAATACAATAACAAATAACCCAAAAAAATAATCATAAAAGAGAGAATAGCAAAATAATCATAATAATCAAATACTACAACAAGATTTACTTTATGACTGACTGTATGTGGGCTAGCACTGTTTGCTTGTGCACTGCTTGTTTGACTGCTTGTTTGACTGCTGGTTTGATTGATTGATTGATTGATTGACTGATTCATGCCCATAATGTCGGCGTCTTTTAAATTGACGCTCACAAGTGAAAGTGCGGCTTTAAAATTCCAAATTCAAACACCAAACTTAACGCCATCAGCGTTTTTTTAGCCCAAAAAGGAAGCTTTGATTAGTTAATTTCCCACAAAACGAGCACTGCTTAGCTATAAAACTTATATCCACAAATCAAAGTAAAGCTAATTAATTTGTTTAATTTAACAGTTCAAATTTTTTATGAGTTAAATATTTCTGTATATTTGACGCTTCGCAAACTTATCTTATTTAAAATAAACTATAAAACAAAAATATTTCAATATTTCAGCTTAAAAGACATCATTATATTATTTTTTAAGCTTTTTGGAAAATTTATGAATTTTAACATTTTTAATCAAGTTTAAAAACCATAATGACTAATTTGACTGTAAACTGTAAAAAAGGCTTATTCTCTTTTTTTGGGGGTATTGAAAAACAGCAAACGGTCTTATTCCTAATAATATCTACTTCATCAAACATCCGTCTGTCTGTCTGTCTGTCAGTCTATCTGTCAGTCAGTCTGGCTGTCTGTCTGTCTGTCTGTCTGTCTGTCTGTCTGTCTGTCTGTCTGTCTGTCTGTCTGTCTGTCTGTCTGTCTGTCTGTCTGTCTGTCTGTCTGTCTGTCTGTCTGTCTGTCTGTCTGTCTGTCTGTCTGTTTATATGCCAACTAGTTCCTCAGTTTTGGAGCTATATTTATAATACTTGACACAGATATTTATTCTTTCTGCAAGCAGTACATAGGCCACAGGAATGATTAACTGATTGATTCGTCATCTCAAAATTTGTTTTATTTGGAGAAAATAAAGCTTTTTTTCGAAATTAGTATGTCCCACATTTAGTTTATTGTTGGTATCTCACATTATCATAAAATAAATCGCTTAGCCCAACTCACGCTTTAAGGCGGAAACTCAATTTGCAGTGGATGTGCCGCTGTGCCCCTGCACCCCCTTTTTGCCCCAAAATTGCTACAGGTTTGAGTTTTTTGGGTCCAGTGAAATGAAGCGCGTTTGTCGTTTATTAAATTTCAATTTGTTTATGGCTTCTTGTTCGTGGTAAAAAGGTTAAGTACAACCTGTAATCCAATCGGGACACTGGCATCAAGGCTCTAAATCTGATGAGGTTGCAACTTGCAACTTGCAACAGACAATTTAATTATCTCGACGGCTCGTTGGGGCTGCGTGCTGAGCCTTGAGGCTTATTGATTCCTTAAACTTTTGAAGTTTGTTTAAGCCAAGTGAAATATGATAATAGTAAATTACTTAACTCTTTCAATGTGCATATTATGCTTTGAAATCGATAATACTTTAAACGATAAATCTGTTAAATATCGATTTTTTTTATATATTTAAAATGTTAAAAATTATTTTTTGTTGTTTTTTATCATATGTTGTGCAAACCAATCTTACAATCGATAATATCGATGTTTATTTTGCAGAATATCGAAAAAAACAAAACCAATAAGCGACTATCGATAGTTTTTCAGCTCGAAAAAAGCCATATATCTTTAATTTTGATGAATATATAGTTACGCCTCAATATTTATAGTACCGTTAATCGTTTATCGAAAAACTTAGAAATTAAAATCGATATTTATTTTGAAAAATATCGAAAACACAAAACCAATAAGCGAATATCGTTAGATTTCCAGCTCGAAATAACAATTTTTCCTTAATGTCGAAAAATATATCTTTACGCCTCATTATTTTTGTGTATTCTGGGCGTGCCGAAAACAGTTCATCATTTATCGAGAACTTTGTTTTATATCGAAAATGCAACGCTCGCAGGCGCAAACAAATTTGCAACACGCTTTTGCAACTTCTTTTGTGGGTCAAAGCTAATTGAAGCAAGCGTGAGAGACAGGAAAATGCATTCGCATTCGCATTGTTAGCCGACAGTTTCGCAATTGGCCAATTTCTTTTCATTAGCCACATTTGCCACGCCACGCCATGCCACGCCACCCACTCACGCCTAGAGTGCACTGGCTGCATCCAGGTGCCGCACAGTGGTGCAGAATGCATTGTTACGCTAACAAATATTGGCATGAGTTAAGTTGTAGCTAGAAATCTTAAGAAAGGAACTAGTACTGATTTATGTTCGACAATTCAGAATATCGATAATAAAAATCGATATATATATCAATATCAGGATGACATTTCGCATAAATATATCGATTTATGTATGTATATTGATATTTAATTTAAAACAAATATTAAGAACTCATTCTAAAAAGTTGAATTGAAGGAATTCGTTCTATTTATTTTTTAGTTTTCGTTTCGGCATTACAAATAGTTTTTAATTTTAAAAATAGAAATGTTCTTTGAATAATAAATTGAATGTTGAATTCTCTTCCAAATAATAAGAAAATTGAGCTTAAGAATAATTTAAATCAAGTTATATCAATATCTTACACTGAACTATCAATATATTAATGCATTATTAATATCGCCAGATCAAGCTTACAAAACAATCAAAAAAGTACTCAGGAAATAAACTTCAGATTAAACTGAATGGTTTTAGCACCCATAATTTATGACAATTTTAATTGAAGGCAAAAACGTTTATTCTTATATTAAGGCTGGTCAGTAATGCACGACATTACAATCTGTTAAATGCTATAAAAAGAATAATCACAACTTTGATAATTACACACTGTAAATACTTGTCTTTACAAGTGGACACTGTAAATAGTATTACGTTTTGTTTTAGTAGTAAATATTTGTAGACAGATAAGACAAGACATATTTAAAAACAAATAAAACTATTGTTTAATAAGAACTTAAGCTTAAGTTTGCTTTTCAATAAGTTATGCACACAAGCAACTGTTTGGTTAACAATTGGATTTTGAGCATGGTAACTAAAGAAATCGAAAAATAACTTACAGTTTACTATCGATTGCTAATAGTATCGATTGTTTGCAATTATTTTTAATTATAATTATGTTTTCAAATTATTTATAGAAGTTGTCTTATAACAAACTGTTTGCTATCGAAAGTATCGATAGTATCGATTAAATCGTTAGTTGTAAGTTTCGTAACTATTGATGCTGTTGCTTCAATTATTTCTATCAGTTCCCTATCGATAACATCGATAGTTTTAAGTTTTTTGATTATCGATGGCTATATTTATTTAAACGGAACTACTATCGATAACATCAATATTTTTAGCAATAACTATCGAAAATTATCGACATTTATTTGCTTGATTAAATATTTTTTCAAATATAACTTGGTTTTCGATAATGCCATTGACGATATCGATATTTTACACTGTAACAATCGAAAACTATCGACATTTTTCGATAGTACTATCGCTTGCAACAATCAATCTTGGAAACTATACACATACTTTATTTGTTAAGTTGCTTTAATAAATATATATGTAATTTTTTGGTGGCCTATTCTTTAACTTTTGACCCACTGTGCTTGCTTGCGCTGCGCTGCGATCACGTTACAGTTGCCGCACGTGCCACATGCCACAAGCCACAAAGCACATAGCAGAGAGTTAAAACTTTGCAATGAATGGTTAGCTGGTGAATGCCACAAACGACACTTTGCTTGCCACAGCAACTGTTGCAAGTCCCTTTTGATTACTACTATTTTCATTTAAATACTAAATCTAAATCTAATTTGTTAATTGTATAATGAATATTAAATGTAATTCTCTTTTGTTTTGTTGCAGATATAGGCGTAGCTGCCACATCGCCGCCAGCATGTGGAGCCCACAAAAAGGTCCTACACGTCTGTGGGACCTTAGACTTAGTAGCTGTATATTTATTTTACATTTAATGGTAAGTAAACAAACATCAAAATAAACAATTAAATTGAACTTTGATTTGGATTTTGATGATACTGAACCATTTGATAACCTTCAAAATATGCACGATAATAAAAATATATAAGTTAATGACATAATACGATTGTTGGTCTGTCTAGTAAAGGTGGCAGCGATTATATTGATAGTTTTAAATGCTCTTCACTATCGATGTTTTGTTCAATATATCGATTTTTTGCTCAACAAATATAAAAATTCAAATTGGTTTAATATCAATGGAAACAAGTACAGAAACAAATATCAATTATTAATGGAAATAAGTTTAAAAACAAGTAGATTGAAATTATTTTAAGTTAATTAATGTTTTTTAATAGAAATCGATATTTTGTAAAACTATCGATTATTTTGAATTGCACTTCGGGTTTGTTCATAACAATGTCAAGATATTTGTTGAGTGATCGAATTATAAAATTGATTTTTATTTTAAAATGTTACGTATTGATAGTTTCGACTATCACTATCGAAAACTATCGATTGTTTGCTCTTGAAAGTTTTGCCATCTCTACTGTCTTCATATGATATCTTATCTTGCAAATATGACAGATCTGACACAGCAATTTTTATACTTTTGATAATGATATGCATTAATTAACAAAATTAGATTAAAAGCTAGAAATATCGAAATTGCAGATTGATATGATTTATCGACTCTAGCTTAGCATATACTCTTAGAAGATACATATGTCGCATGATTCTATGTAAATTAGATTCAAAGTCTCAAATCCAAAGCTATATTGTTTTAGAAGTCAGCATAGATATAGATATATATATATGTATATATAGATATAGTCTAATCTATATTGAAGCTAGTCATTCAGGATCAATACAGTTTTCATAAAGTCGATATAAAAGCCCTATTTTATCTTTAATGAGCTATAATATTTCATAATAATAGAGTTTCCATTTTTTCCTTATTTGTATAAAACTTGTGTATTAAGTTATGATATACATATATTTATGCTAGTAAGATTAGATTAGAGGAAGAAGATTAATATGCAAAATATAAATACATTCATCCACCAACTGGCAACGACCTAAGTAAAATCTATTCCCAAGGTAGAAAAACACTTTTTTTTGTAATGGGAAAATAATATCATATATTATTATGGGTTGTAGTAATAAGCGTCATAAATATACATAATTATCATTTGTTCAAACATGAACATGCAACAAGACAATTAAGTTCAAAGTACGATTATCTAAAAGCAACAAAGCCAACACTTAAAGTGTATACTAAATTACTGTATATTAAAAAAAAGAAAGAAGAAAAGCAGTTTAGAATGTCTCGCCCACGGGCTTAATGATCAGATCGTGAATCTGCACATTTGGCGGTGTTTGAATGCAATAGGTAACCGCATCGGCAACATCCTCGGAGCGCAGCAATGGGAATTCACCAAGATCCTTCAAAGCGCTCTTGTCAATAATTTCTGTATCAACGGCGCCGGGACTTATGCTCTATAAGAAAAACAAATATATATTAGGAATTGTAGATACAAATAATGATTTAAGAATTAATTTTGTTTTTTTAAATACCCTTACAGAAGGTATGTTAATATTGCTAGAAGCAACCGTCTTTGACCCTAGAAGTAGAGCTGTGAGATTCTATTCCTCTGCTTTTGTTATCTATGTGAACTAGGCTCTGGTTGAAACTATGTTGTTGAATTTTTATATAGCTGCTTCTTTTTATTGTACTCAGTACATAGATCGAAATCGGCTAGATCGGATCACTATAACATATAGCTGCCACAGAAACCATCGGTTGAAAATGATTGTTTTTCGAAAAAACTTTAACAAGATCAACATTTACAAGTTTGATGTTAAATTTTGCATGTTGGTTTAATTTGCTCGTAATCGGTTAGTTATATTTTACCGCTGTCATATGTCAATCGGTTCAAAATTGTATTTATATGTGACAACATCTCAACCAAACTCAACACAATGAAAGCTTATGCATATTTTACAAAGTAATGTCAAATTTGATCGATATCAGATCGGAACGGTTAGAATTAAGTTTTTGCACGAGAAACTTTTATGTTTTTGAACATACTATGTATAGTATTTACCTCAAATTCAGGGATTGCAAGTTTTAGTATAGTTTATATAGAAGAGTCAAATTTGATTGAAATCGGATTACTATGTCTGAAAGCTGTGATAAAATTTTGATCACTCAAAAACTGAGTAACATTTTTCGAGAAGTTTTTTTTTTTTGTTTTCGAACATATTTCAAATATGATACTTGCACCAAACTCAGAGACTTAAAGTTTTGGGATACTTTATATTGTATAATCAAATTTGTTCTAAAACGGATTATAACTTTTCTGCAAGAGTATCCTTAAGATAACTGTCCCTGTTTGCACAAATCTCAATCTGCTTACCGTGATCTTTGTCTTGGTGCCCTTGTTGAGGAACTCTTGGCGCAGAACCTCGGTTAAAGCAGTAATCGCATGCTTGGATGGAGCATACATGTTCAGACCCATGCCGGGCACAATTGGCACACGATGTCCAGCCACACTATTAATGATGAGCACATGACCATCAGTGATCTTGCGACGTTCCATTGAGAGATATGCCTCCCTTGTGCACCAGGACACACCCAAAACATTGGTGTCCAATGTGGCACGCAGATCGGCACTGTTGCCCGCACTAATGATGCTCGTGTGACGCACAATGCCCGCATTGTTGACCAAGACATCGGCACCACCGAGTGTCTTATCGATCCAGGCAAAAGTATCGATCACCTGCTGCTCATCACTCACATCGCATTGGCGTGGATGAAAGCGTGCGGCCTGATCCTTGGGCAGCTCAGACTTGATCTCCTGCAGGCGATTCTCACGTCTGGCCAGACCCACAACGATCATGCCCTTGGCCACCAGATCTTTGCAGCAGGCGGCGCCAATGCCAGAGCTGGCACCGGTTACCACTGCTGTGCGATTTAACCAACGATCCATAATATATATTTTTTATTTGAATATTTGTATAAACGATATCAAAAGCTGTTGCTTTCAATATAATAGCTTTATAACTGAGCGCTATCCTCATATGCAACGTTTATATATACTTGCTCAAGCTTAATGTGCTTCCGCACCCCTCTCCCTATAAAGCAACTCCCTCTATCTCTATATGGAAGCAATCAAAACAGTAGTTATCTAAAAGCGTCACGTCATGCTGATACCACTATTACATACTGAACACCAAGAATTAACCTTAACTGATCTACGCAAGAAGCTCTCTTTTAACTCTCACTCGCCCTCTCTATCTCTCTCTCTCTCTCTCTATCTCTGACCCTCAAAAATAAACAACTCGCAGAGAGTGCTTTTTCAAGCTTTTGCGCTCTGAAGAGCTATGTGCAAAAAGCCAAGTAAGCTTTTAACTGGTAAAAGTGATATGGCATAAAAAAAGTACTGAAGCTTCGAGAAGATCTAAGAGTGCGAAAGAGATAACTTTTTAGCTGTACACCCTGTAAAATGGCTTTAAATGGGGTACACTAAAATGTTGGTAAAGTTTATCAAAAGTCAGCAGAAGATATATAAATATGAATAAAATAATATATAATATTAAGTATGTGAAGCAGGCTTTTCTGAACCTTAAAATAATATTTAATAGAAATATAAATAATTCTGAAAATTAGAGTAGAGTAGAGGATATCTTTAAAACATTCTTTAATTTTTTCTGTTTTTGTTTTGCGTGCTAACAAATTAAAACAAATCAAGCACTGAAAATTAGACATTAATTTGTTGCGCATGTTAAAAAAGACCAACAATTTTGAAATAAACATAAAGCATTAGATCATTAAACCAATTCTATTTTTGTAATTAAATCTAGCTTAAGATTTAAGCTTAGCTGACAAATGTTTGAGTTATTTCATGAAATTTGAGTTTGGCATCTTTTTCTTTTCTCAATGTAGACACACAAGCTCAAAGTTCTTGTACAAAACATGTTATAAGCACGAAATTGTTTTTGTTGTTGTCTGGCTTTAATTAGCTTAGCTCATCATTATTTAATTTGAAGAACAAACATTATCATTATGAATTGCACATTTATATATAATGAATCATCCAAAGAAATTGGCATGTTTGAAGTCTAAGCAAACATGTTTCACGAAAGATTATTGGTTAAAGTTTTATCAGTTAAACATGTAAACTTGACTATTCCCAACTGTGCTATACTCTGTTTTCAGCCTCTTTATAATTTTGTTATAATTTAAACGTAGTGTGGCTTAAAAACCATAATAAATATTAATCAACCAGTTATATATTAGTTTGCATTTTATGTATTATTATATTTGTATTATTCATATCACATAGATTTCATCATCTGTCAAAGCTTGAATTCTAAAATTTGCAACGTAGATTGTTGGTATAGGTTTATCCTACCCGTTTCACACGTGCACTTAACCGGTTTGAGACAGCTGTTGAAAAATAAATAAACAAGAAAACAAAGTTATTTTTTGTTAAGTTTCTCACGATTGGTCATAGGACATCCTAAAGATATATCCACCTAACTTTGTCAAAATGTATAGAATAGCATTGAATACTAGCAAGTTTAGTGTAGATAAACATAGTTTTTCAAACAATTCATATTTGAACAGATTGTTCCTTGACGATATAGTCGTTCGATTTATATAAGTTTTTGGTCAGAATGAAAAAAAATCCTGAAATATAGATTGAGTGAGTTTAATTGAGTTGATTTGACAAAAAAAAAATAAATAAATTTTTCATACAAATAAAAAATAAATTTGTTTTTAAAACTTTTTGCCAGCTGTGGCATAATTGAGAACATGTTGGACAGTGTGTTGCCGCGCACAGTGGACATCGCAGACAATTTGGCACCGACTCGATATAATTTGTTGATCTCAACTCAGCTGTCGCTCAAAGAACACAAGCGGTGTGTGGAGGTATTGGTGGTATGTGGCAAGTGTCATGTGGCAGGTGGCAGTGTTGTAGTGGTTATTTGAATGCTGTTTGCGTGGCAAGTAGAGCAACTTTTACTGCAAGTGCAACAACAACAAAATTCCTTTTGCCATTTGGTCAACTTGCAACTTGCAAGCAACTTGCAACGTTTTTTTTTTTTGTGTTTTTTTTTTTGGCTTCAGTTCAATTAAAGCAAAGCCGCCTTGGCCAAGATGCCCCTTGCCGGAATCCGGCTCAGTCCTGTCTCTCTCTCTCTTTCTCTCTTTCAGTGTGTATGTGTGTCTCACTTGCCACTGCCACATTTGGCAAGGCAGCTTTGGGGCAAGTATGCAAATGGCAGGCGGCACAGACCTAGCCAGATAGACGAGTTGTCTGTGTATAGCCAAAAACAAAAACAACAACAAACTTTGCAATTGCAGCTGCCCCATGCCACATGCCACATGCCCCAACGGATGTGCATTGGAATTTGCTTTCTCATTTGCCAGCCTCAACTGAACACAACAAATATATTCAAGCGGCGCATTTCGTTTTTATTGGTAACATGTTTGGCTGGCCAACAAGTGTAATTAAAATAAATAAAGTGATTAGCATTGAAATCCAGCCTCAAGGCCATTCAGTCCCCGTTCAACAATCCAACTTCAACCATATATCAATAAGATCCTAGTTCGATTTATTCCATCAACTTATAAACTTGCCACTTTTAAGCTGAATTTTGTTGAATAACTTAATTATAAACTTGTTTGAAAGATACCTTTCCGACACACATATATAGACTATATATATTCCTGATCATCATCAATAGGCTTTCTTTGCAACAAGTGTTCGTAAAGGTTATGAGTATTTTTTAACAAATTATTAATAATTTTTTATTGATTTTTATTTTGAAAATTAAATTAAATTATAAAAATCATTTGAAAAAATGAAACTTGATTTTTGTTTCTCGAATCAGCAAATAATTATTACAAATGAGTTTTTGGAAATAAATGTCAATTATATTATTCTTTATATTAGAAACGATCTGTAGAAATGTTTTGTATGTCAAGATAACTTGACCAAACGCACCATTTGACAAAGTTTGATCAAAATCGGATGATAGGAGTAATTTTTCAAAAATTTAGTTTTGTGTGAGAAACCTTCTTGTTTTCGCAGATTTCAAGCTCAGAAATTGCCAGTTTATTTTGTAAACATTACATCATTTTGTCTTAATAAGAATAGAATTGATCAAATTCGGAATACTAGATCATATAGCTGGCATGGAAACATTAGAAAATGTTATTTTTTTCAAAAATACTTTTCTTTCCCCGAACATATGTAGCTGTTCTTTCTTGATTTTGCACAGTTTTTAATCAGTTGTTTAGTTAAAATATTATGTAAATATCATATTATAATATAAAACAAGTAAGAACGTTGCAGTCGGATGGACCCGACTGCGATATACTCTTTTTTTCGATTCTTTGCGGAGTCAGAAGTGGGCGTGGCAATTATATTTTTGCTCAAATCTTTCAAGTTTTGCCATCAATTTAAGTTTGGTTGGGCCCGTTCTACAAGTTTGGGAGAAACAAACTTTGGTCGATTGCAAGGGCGGAGGTGGGCGTGGCAAAATTATTTTTATCCAATCCATTTAATAAGGCAACTGAATTCAACCTGCAAAATTTGGTGATTCTAGCTAAAGGGGTGTGGGAGATACAGACTTTGCTCATTTGTGGGGGCGGAGGTGGGCGTGGCCAAATTCTTTTTACCAGATCGATCAAGGAAGTTATTAGTAGCCTTTGTGCAAAATTTAGTTACTCTAGCTCTAAAACTGTGGAAGATATAGTTTTTTGCGGTTTGTGGGGGAAGGGGTGGGGGTGGGGGGGAGATCTTGACACTTTGTCTGCCTATGGTATATACCAACATGTATACCAAGTTTGGTTGCTCTAGCTTCAAAACTGTGGAAAAAACCTGCGTTCATACAGACGGACAGACAGACGGACAGACGGACGGACGGACATTTCACAAACCCAATATACTCTTTTTTCCTTTTTTTTCAAAAAAGTTATAAAAATGTTTATAATAACTTAAAAAATATTTTAATTTGAAATTTAAGTTTAAAAATTAAATTAATTTCTTCAGTTAGACTGTTCTTGGTAACATGCTGAGCTTTATTTTTAAATAACTGAACAAGTTCTGTCGTTCTTTTGAACTTATTCCAGTTGAAATAACACACAACGCTATCAACTAAGCAACTAACTAGCAAACTAAACTAAACTCAACTAACTAACTTGGCTGGCTGTTAATTTAGTGCGCGAATTCCAAGCCAGATATGTCTTATATTAAAGAGAGGGGTGGAGTGGGCTGAGGACGGGTGGCAGCCTATTCCAGTTGAGCTGCCAGTTTCAGGTGCAGCTGCACTGCTGCTGCAGGTGTCAAGTTTGGCCTGTGGGAATTGCGTTAATTAGAAATTATAACGGTCGAAAACATCGTTGTCAGCATCTCTCAGTTTAGATATGGAAATAAAGTAGCTGAAAACTGACTAACAAAAACTCTAACAACAAATAAAAGCCTAATAAATAACGTACAAAACTAAGTTCCCACATTTCTCACACGGCAATCCAAACTAATTAATCTGTTATGCAATCCTTGGATTCTTTTTTTTGTCGAAAACATTGACTCGAGTGCGTTTCGAAACTTATTATTGGCATAAATCGCAGTTTTCGTTATTAAAACATGGACAATAGCATTAAAAACATATATAAAATTTATTTGTTGACTGGGGTTCGAACCTTGAAAACAATATATTTTTATTAATCGCCAGATTATTAATTGGCGGAATAAAGAGGAATGAGAAGAAAATCGATATTTAAAGCAATACCCAAAGAAATTGCTATTTAAAATCATATTTAAACAATATTTGTTCATTGGGTCTCGAACCTTAAAACCTTTATATTTATATTAACCGCATAATAGCACATGTATCGTTCTTGATGAAAACATTGATATTTTAAGATTTAAGCTTTTTTTGCTGTTGTTTTTTTTACTGAGATTCGAACCATGAATTGTATGCATCAAAAGTCGAAATACGAAAGTGAGGATAATAAAGCTTGTATCCGTTTTTCTAGCTCTAAAACTTACTAAAATGTTGACATGCCTATGCCAAAAAACTGTTTAATCAAATCAAATATTCGAGAACATACTATTCTAATCTAATTGCAATTGTTTTATCTTTTATCTTACAGTTTAGTTTAGTCATAGCTGGTAATGAATTGTGGCCCATGGAGCGGCCCGACGGTATGCCAAACATAGTTTCATTGGAGGTCATGTGCGGTAAGGATCACATGGATGTACACTTGACCTTCTCCCATCCCTTCGAAGGCATTGTGAGCTCCAAAGGTAAGCGTATTATTATTAAATTCAATCAACTGATCATAATTATTAACTGACAAACTTTGACAACACAGGACAACACAGCGATCCGCGTTGTGTCTATGTGCCACCATCGACGGGCAAAACATTCTTCTCGTTCCGCATCTCTTACTCACGCTGCGGCACTAAACCGGATCTTAATGGCCAGTTCTACGAGAATACGGTAAGTGGAACGTCGAATGTTCGCGAATGAATGTTGCGAATTGTTAAATGTAAAAGCGATCCTTTAACAACGCTGATTATATGGTGCTACGTTCAATTGATCAGCGATCGCTGAACGTTGATTAGTGATTTGATGATCGTTGATCAAAGATCAAAAATCAAAGATCATGGCTCGGCGATCAACTAGCATTTTCTAAGGAATAATGTAGAGATAAGAGTAGGTGATCGGTGATCAAAAGTCAGTAATCTACCCAAAAATTATTTAAGAGTATACTGCTTTTGCGAGTAAATTCTATCTTTTAACTACGCTGATCGTATCCAACGCTCAATAAGCTAGTAGTTCAACTTATCTGGCCTTTTTGATCAACGGATTATAGAGAGATGAAAATAAAAATTGAATGAAAAACGATCGTGGATCGCTTTCCTCATCCTAGTCTTGTAAGTTAGTGATCAGTGATCCAGTGATCAGGGCTTAATGATCAACTGTCGTTTTCCGATTCATAAAGCTATAAAGAAGAAAGAGAATATAAATGAACTACAAAACAATCGTTGATCGCTTTTACGAAACGATCCTTAAACAACGTTGATCATATTCTGCAGCCAGTCAATTAACGGTAGAATCAGAGTTCAGTGATCAGGTCTCAGTGATCAACTGGCGCTTCTCAGGTAGAGAGAAGAAAGAGAACATAAAATAACTGCAAAACGATCGTTGATCGCTTTTACCAAACGATCCTTAAACAACGCTCTACACATTTTACGCCCAGTCAATGAACGGTTGAATCAGCGATCAGTGATCAGGTCTCAGTGATCAACTGGCGTTTCCCATGGAACAAGGTAGAGAGAAGAAAGAGAATATAAGAGAATTGCAAAAACGATCGTTGATCGCTTTTCCCACATTCACAACGTGCATTCACCTGCTGGAGGCCTTTTCGTTTGGGCCATTTACTTAACCCGCTAACCCGCTAACCCGCAAACTGTGAACAACAACAGCAATCACAATAACAACAACAACAACAATCACAATCACAACAACAACAACAACAACTAACCAATAAATGGCATATTGTAACCACAGGTAGTCGTGCAGTATGACAAGGATCTGCTGGAGGTCTGGGACGAGGCAAAGCGTTTGCGCTGCGAGTGGTTCAACGACTATGAGAAGACCGCTTCCAAGCCGCCGATGGTAATTGCCGATTTGGATGTAATACAACTTGACTTTCGCGGTAAGTAGACAAGGGTGTGGAGAGTACAATTGAAGAATTGTACAGTTGAAGACGTTGAAAGTATGCCGTTTTTTAAAGCCCTTGCAGAATGTATTATAATATTGTCATAGAAGAATATTCTGGATTAGAGCAACGAATTGAATCGATATACGATAGCAAAATATATATTTTTAAAGAAAATACGATTTGTTCTGTTGTAATAACCTATTTAGTTGTAAAAATTAAAAAAAAAGAACATAAATCAGACTACTACATCATTTAGCTGATATAGAAATAAAAATTTCATCAAAATCGGACAACTGTATCTTATAGCTGCCATATGAACGATCAGTTGAAAAATAAGTTTTCTTATGCAAATCTTTTATGCAAGAGTATATATCTTCGGTACGCCGAAGATAACATTTCTTTCTTGTTTTTGCATTTTTAAAATTTCAAAATGAACATCATCTCTGCAAAGATTTTAAAACATTGGCAATCTGAAGCTAGATTTTCTTATTTGTTTTTCAACATTTTTGTATTCAAAATAATAATTGACTCTGTGCTTCTTCTGCTTTTTGAATGTGTCAGGCGACAATGTTGATTGCTGGATGGAGATTCAGCATGGCAAGGGACCTTGGGCACCACCAGTGAGCGGCATTGTGCCGTTAGGATCCACTCTCACCCTTGTTGTGGCCATCAATGATTATCGCGGTGAGTTTTCCACTTTTCATTTTAAAGTTTAAACCAAAAGTAAAACAAACTAATTGGCTTTTATTTTCTGTCTTTAGGTGAATTTGATATGCGCGTCAAGTCCTGCGTGGCATCGGATGGGTCTGGACATGTGATCAATCTTTCGGATGAATTTGGTTGTGTGCTGCGTCCCAAGATGATCTCACGTTTTCTCAAGGCACGTGCACCCGATGAGCGTGCCACGGTCATCACATATGCCTTCTTCCATGCCTTCAAATTTCCGGATGCACTCAGTGTGCACATCAAATGCAAGGTGGAGATTTGCCGACATGGCTGTTTGGATCATTGCCAGAATACGTCACCGGGTGATGGTCTGGGTCAGGCTATTGGCAATGCCCATGAGCGCAAGGATGTGCATATTGCTGATGCCATGGGCAGCAGCAGCAGCAATGAGCTGCATCGGGATTTAGCAATGCCGCCGGCAACAATGGGACAACATGGCCCAGGGGCGGGTCTGGGTAGTCACATGGGCATGAACATGGGCTTGAACATGGGCATGAACTTGGGCATGGATCATGATATATACTATGAGGATATTATACATGATCATAAACAGACCATGGGTTCACCGGGCATACCAGCTGTGAGCGATCTCTATGATGGTGCACACGAGAAGAGCGTCAATTTGCAGCCACGTCCGGTGCACGAGGATCCCGATGAGGAGGCGGATCTATCTGATATATTTGGTGATGATGAAAGTGATATGGATGCAGAAGGTGAACGCTATATGAGTCTGAAGAAGAGCGGCAAATTCCCACATGGACCACGTCAGCTGGAGGCACAGAAGCGCATAGGTGTGCCTATGGCAGGACCACGCTCCTTGGAGCCCAAAGCAGAGGAGGAGACAGTGCCACGTCCAGTTTATCGACCACAGGCGGCGGCATTAAAGCAACCACGCGAGGATCATATCGATCTGGATGAGCCCATTGCCAATAGCTCCACCGATGCGGAGTCCAGCACAACGCATTCGCCAACGCATCGACGCCGCCGTTCCCTGGTCATTTCCGATCGCAAGGTGCGCAGCGCTGATGTCGGCGTAAGCGGTCTCTACGATGTCATCTCCGAGGCGGATCTGGCCTTCTCGCCGGATTCAAAACAGGAGGCGGTCACCGTATTCCAGGGCAAGATCAGCGAGGAGGTTGTCTATGGCATCTGTATGCCAGTGCCCGGCTTTAGCATACTCTTCATTGTGGTCATCTCGGCGACAATTGTCTCGGCGCTAATTGCTGGCTCGCTGCTCTATCGCTATCAGCTGCAGAAGGAGGCGTTGGAGAAGCAAACGCCCATGCCGGTGCCCGGCACTTTGGCCTCCTGGATGACCTTGCGACTATTCCGCCTGCGCCACCTGCAACAGCAGCAACAGCAGCAGAATCGGCAGCAGAGTCCCAGTGTTGCACCTGCACATGAAACGGTGCAGTGAGCTGTTCTTTTCCACACATACACACATTTCCACATTTCATAAGTCTTTTCGTGCCTGTTCTGGTTATCGTTTTCGACCAGATTTTGCGGTTTTAATTCACTTGTCATTGTTTGAGTTCGTTAGTTTAGCAGACATAACAAAAGTTGAAGTGAAATGGAGCATCGCAAAATTAAAGTAAATTTTCTACGTTGAACAAATGTTGCGATTTGAATTCACTTCTTTTCGATTCAAAATCTAGAAATTGTGAATTTTATTTAATTGTTACCATTTTAACTTTTAACAAGACTTTGCTGTTTGAATTCACTTGTCTCTGTTCCAATTTACTAATTCAAAAGAAAAGTACACTTAAAAGAGTTTCAATTCAGCAAGATTGAAATGAAATGCACTTAAATACTTCAATATTGAAGCTAGAAAACATTTGGCAATTGGAATTGGATAACTTTGATTGAATTTACAAGAAAATATTGAAATTCAATGCCTTAAAATTTAAGTGAATTCTAGAGCGATATTTCGGATTGAATTCACTTGTTTTCAATGAATAATAGAAATTACTTGACATTGCAAATTTGAAGTTGATATTTTTGAATTCACAATGCAGCACTAAAGTGAAATTGAATTCCGTACAGTTTTGCCGAAAATGAAAACCAGCACAGCTCATTTTTCGTTTATTTATTTATTATTTTATTTTTATAGTTTTTTGTTTTTTGATTTGTTTTGCTTGTTTGTGGAGCAACAACAAAGCAAAATATCCAAACTGACTGGCAGGTTTAACTTGCGCCTTTCTCCATTTCGTTAAACTGAGCACAGGAAAAGCCACACAAAAAAGAGAAACAAAAAAAGAAAGAAAACATGAAAATAAGAAGCAGATCTAGATGAAATTAGCTAAATCAGCTGGTAGATATTTATGGCATTCATTCGTTAGTTTATACTCGTTAGTTATTTCCAAATAACTCTCTCGTCAGCTACGTGGGCAACATGGCAATACTTGAAGGCAACTAGTTGGTCACAGGATCCCAACAACTGTTCCGATAGAGAGTTGCGTTTAAATGTGACCCGTTTCCACAACACAAATTTTTGGTGCTGAATTTTGTTTTTAACTTTTTTTTTTGTGAATTATGTTTTTTTTTTTAAATATTTTTTTGGGTGCATTTAGTCGTAAAATTTGCAAGCGTATCACAAAATACAAATACAATTACAAATTACAATAGAGATGATAACAAAAAAAAAAAGCGTATTCCCCAATATACTCGTATTCGTATTCCAGATCAACACGCACAGAACTAACGTTAGGGAAAACTTATTTATTTATTTACTTACTTTCTAGGAGATTTAATTTTAAGCGGCACATATGGAAAATTTTTAATGTAATTGGTTACTCTTTTTATAAAACTCGTAAAGTCATTCGAAATGCAGAGATTAGCAAATTTTAAGCAACAAAAGAAATTTAGTTAAATTTTAATATTTTATACATCTAAATTCATATAGATCAGATTTAAGGCATATATATATATATATATATATATATATATATTGATATTTTCTTTGATTAGAGAATATATTTCCAGATTTTTGATCTATCTGAATTTAGCTTTATGTATTTACCACATATACTTACATATATTGTACTTAAACATCTAGTAAATTGTCATTAAAGAAATGGAATGGACACAATAACAATATAAAAAATAAAAGGAAAACAAAAACAAACAACAAAAGAACACAACAAATGCAAATCGGTTGTCAAGGCCAAATAATTTATACAATTTTCATTTAATTTTTTTTTATACTCGTATAACTAAAGAAAAAAAAACACTGAAAAATTGTAATGAACTAAATGCAAAACAAAATAAATACGTATACTTAAGCTTAAATATACAACAATGATAAAATAATTGTGTTTTAATTAACAATTAATAGAATGAGAGAGCCAAGTACTCGCTTGCTTGCAAATGCAAGTAGCTGCATTTGGAAGTGCCTTGGCTTGCAAATGTAAATGCCACAAATGCATTGATTCATTTGGCTTGACTTAAAATCTTAGCTCATTTGATATTTCAAATGTACTTGAGAGCTTTTTGTATATATAGAAACTTTTTGAATATCATATCGCAAATACTTTCCAAGTGAAGTAATGTATTACAATTTGAAACTGTACTTTGAAAATTGTGGTGCATACATTTGGGCCGCTTGTTGGATGTGCTTATAGCTATCTCTAGTTGGAAAAGAAGATAAGTTTTTGAATTTTTACCCGTCAAAAATGAATAAAAATCATGTAGTTTTTTATAATTTGTCGTTTATTGGTTTTGTTCATACATACAATGTAGCTAATGTAAGTATTTCGTATATTACGTAAATAAATATATAATTTGATATAAAGGTTATTTCAATACACTCGTACTCTCATATTATGAACCTACAATTTTTTTTTAGTATGAAAATGATATTGGAATTTGCATAAGTTTTTTTCAATTTGTATATGATTTATTTATTTTACTTCTTCAACTGTTTTAACAGGAATTACAATAATAATAAAAAAAAAAAACAAAAAAAAAAAATGAAAATACTCATAACAAACACAAGTGGGTTGGAATTTGTCAGATTATACTAATTGGTAAAATAAATAAATAAATAAAAGTATAAATTAGATACGCTCCATACGGGTTAATAACAATTAAAAATAACAAGATGGATCAAAGGATCTATGGATCAATTGAATTCAAAGATACAAAGAACGGAGCTTAGACTAAGTTTTTAAAGCACTTAAAATATTTAGTGACTAATTGAAATATATACGCATATTCAATGTATATATATGTATATATAAGTTTACTGTAAGCATCTATATATATAAATATATATATATATATATATATATATATGTATAGAAGAGAATCTTAAGAGAGTTTAAAAAGCTACGTTCCGCATAACACTTTTGAAACAATTCCAATGAAGTTCAGCCCAAAAGTATGCTTTACTAATTTTGAGTGGATTTGAAACAAAAGTGGAATTCGGAACAGGCCTGTGTAACACTTAAGAGTTAGAGAGCATAAGAATAAGATTGAGAGAGAGAAAGCTTGAGAAATAAGAGACAGAGTTGCCAGATTGACGAAATGTTTGAACTGTTTGAGCATTGGTTTAGCACCGATTTAAAGTAGAACCTAGGCTTAAACTAAAGCATGTGTTATATTTTGTTTCTTTTATTATAATGACTGCCACCAAGAGATAGAGAGAGAGAGAGAGAGAATTTGAGAGAGAGAGAGAGAGAGAGAGAGAGAGAGAGGAGTGCAAGAGTGTGAAAAGTGCGAGTGAGTTAGAAATGTTATGTAGCCCATTCACGACGAACATGTTTCTCTTCTTTTTTGTATTGCAATGAATGGGACCCATTTGGATTATTGTTTAAATTGGGAACCCAGTAGAACGGCATTATTATATAAATATTTTGTTTGTGTGTCAAAAATTAAACTAATGAATAGCGATTTTGAAACTCTGCTGCCTGAACATAGAGAGGGGGTTGTGTGTGTGGCAAGTTGATTGGTAGCATCAACATGCTCATGAAAGCGCACGCTTCTTCTTAGACAACGTCCCAGGCAGCGCATCAGTCGGCGCTGGCAAATGGATGACAGGCAAACCAGCTGCCGCCAGCTGTGGATTCGTAAAGGCAACCGCACGCTCCTTGGCCGCAAACGATGAGAATGGACGCAGTCGCACATAGAGTACAGCTGAAATCAGGCAGGATGTGAATAGTATGCCCAGCAGGACAATTAATGTTATGGCAAAGCCTGGCGTGGTCATGCATATCAGTCCCTCCTCCCGCAATGGAAAGACCATGGTCTGTGCTGCCGTTGATACCGAGTTATTGTTATTGCCACCATTGCCCAATTGCTCATCAATGGCAAAGGTCAGATCACCGGAAGACACAACTTTGATAACACGATTGAGACCCACTTGCTCCGTGGGCGTATCGGCTCCTCCAGCTGCTGCTGCCACAGCACGTGCGCGTCGCTGCACGCGCCGTTCATCGCGACGCTTGCCAATGGCACTTGCCACATGATACGCATCCACATGCAGCTGCGGCGGAGGACCATACTGTGATTCGGGGCCCACCTGCAGATGATGCACGTCCTGTAGATTTGTCTCAGCGCTGCACTGATCCGGGCAATGATAACGACAGATTTGTATGGTGCACTGGAAATGCACTTCCATGGAGTCGGGGAATTTGAAGGCCTGGAAGTGCGCATAGGACAGGACTGAAGCGGAGGCGCCAAAGTTCTTGATCTTGGTAAAGCGAGACATTAGCTTGGGTCTGGTGACGCAGCCACGTTGATCCACCAGCTGTATGGGCGCCCGTTTGCCATCATGTGCCACACAGTTGCGCACAAGCATATCAAACTTGGAATCATCATCCTTGATGGCCAACACCATAGTCATGGTCTGGCCAATTTTAACCAGACCGGATACCTCCGATGCCCATGGTCCCTTGCCCACCTGGATTTGCATCCAGCAGCCGACATTATCACCGGCAAAATCAGCACGCACCACATCCAGCATGTCCACGGGAAAAGGTCGAAAGGTAACGCTCTTCTCATACTGATCATGCCAGGTGCAGCGCAGCTTGCGCGCCTGATCCCACACCTCCTGCACCTGCGGATCATACTGTATGACGATGATGTTCTCAAAATATGTGCCCGCACCGGCACCAGCTCCACCATTCTCATGGCCATAGCCCTGATTATAGTTATCCGTATTGCCAGCGGTGCCGCATTCATGCAGACCAATGTCAAAACTTGCCGAGCTGCGACCCAATCCCGATGGCAGATGCACACAGTTCATGTTGCTGTAATGCCCCTTGGAGAAGACAATGCCATTGAAGGGTTTGTCAAATTGCACGAATACCTTCATGCCACTCTTCTCACATTTCACATCCAGCGACACAATCTTGGGCATATCCTGCACAGGCGATGCCCAGATCTCATTATTGCTCGAGGCGCCTACGCTCAAATCTGGCAGAGATTGCACCTGCACCTGTTGCACCTGTGCGGGTGGTGGTGGTGGCGGTGGCATACGCTGTGCCTGCGGCATTGATCCCTTGTAGAAATTGGCACCAGGTGGTGGTGGTGGTCCAAAAGGCTGCCCAAAACTCATCGGTATGTTCTGATGGTTGTTACCTGCAAAGAGAACGAAAAAACAAACATTGCAGGATTTAGTTGGGAATATTTTCTTAGCTGGATATGGTATTTCACTACGTTTCTATTACTTGGCGGTATAAGCCGGCCTGGCCTTGACCTTTTTTGATACTTGAAACTTTTTGGTGGGCTTACCCCAACATTTGAAATAAACTTGATCTGCGTATGGTATATAGCAACCTATATGCCAAGTTTGGTGTCCCTAGCTCTCCGAGATCGACGCGTTCATACGGACAGACGGACAGACAGACGGACGGACATGGCTAGTTCGACTTGGCCGTTGATGCTGATCAAGAATATACATCGTCGAAAACTCTTCCTTCTGCGTGTTACGTACATTTGCAGGACTTTATAACTCCCTTTTTCCCATTTTTAATGGAAACCGGGAGGAAAAATTAAAATTTCTCTCATAAGCAACATTAGCCTACACATTTTCCAACCAAATTTTCCAGAATCGATGAAATACTTGTTAAATATGATCAATTTTTACACCTAAGCAGCCCTTTTCCGAATTCCACTTTCCAATAAATTTCATTGAAAATTATATAGCATACTTTTCGAAGGATGATCAAATTAAGAATATTGATATTTTCTAAGTTTATTTACATCGAATTTGCTTCTGACAGTTGTTTTTGTGAAATTCATTCGAAAATGGAGTTCAGAACAGGCTTCATAAATCATCATTTTCAAAGAGTTTAATGCTGTTCCAATTATAATCATTAAGGTTTCACATAGTATTTTAGTTTTTCAAGAACTAGCCATAACTATCTATCCAGCTGTCTGTTTGTTCTATGAGAACTAGGTTTTCTTTGAAGCTATGTTGATAAAACTTGGTACAGCTACTTATTTTTATTTCAAGCAGTATATATGTGGGAACTGACAAGATCGGCTCACTATAACATGTAGCTGCCATAGGAATCATCGGTTGAGAATGTTTGTTTTTCAATGTTTCTTAAGAAATCTCAACAGAGCTCGCTCATAATAAGTGTTATTGCTCTTAAGACAAGCTGACTAATTGTTATTAAAATCAAAGAACTACTATATATATACTATATAGTTTGCATAGAAACAATAAGTTAAATAATTATTTCCTGTATAAAAATATATTTTGATTTTTACAGCTATATCGCAATAAAACTCATCAATTGCAAGTTTTCTTATACTTAATATAGTTTGATCAAATTTGATAAAATATTGAACAATTTTATTTCAAATATCCATAATTTGTAAGAATGGGTCTGGTTTGCATTTGGCTCAATTGTTACGGGTAAATAAACAAAATCAGGATTGCAGACTTGGCTAAATTCAAATGGTAGTACTTACTTCTAGCTGGACCCAGTCCCAGGCTCAAGGGTGGTGCGGGTGGTGGTCCATTGTGTTGATAATGCACTTGAACCTTGGGCACCGATACTGATTGTTGTTGTTGTTGCTGCTGCTGTAGTTGCTGTTGTTGTTGCTGCTGCTGCTGCTGCTGTAGCTGCTGCTGTTGTTCCTGCTCCGACTCGAGCGCCATCTGGTCCACCTCATTGTCTTGGTCGGTGAGCTCCTCGTTGAGAACGCTGCCAGTGCCGCCACCTCCACCGCCGCTGGCCTTCACCACTTCAATCTCATCCGCGGAGATCAAAACGAGCTGCAAGTAAAATGGGTCGCAAAGAAGAAGAATAAGAAGAAGAAGAGTCGCTTTTATTAATAAGGTGCCACACAACGTGGCAAGAATTCACAACTAAGTACAATGGGAGCAGAGAGCCATGTTGCATGCCAATTGGCGAATGGCGGATGCAACTCTTTTGATTCAAGCTAAAAACAAACATACTTATATATACTTATATATGTGTATATATAGTATAAATGAAAATCAAATAACAAAAAAAGAAAAAGAGCACACAACATGAAGTGTAACAATTTCACTTTTTTTTTTTGTCTTCTTCATCTTCATTTCTTTCTTTCTTTCTTTTTGCCATCCGCCATCTCAAGTGACCCAATTGCCACACAGATCCGCCTTTTGCCAACGATGTCAAGGCTAGAACCGGAGAGCTGTGGAACAGTTGGACACAGTTGGAGACAGTTAAACAGTTGGACAACAGTTGCAATCCCAGCTATTCAATTGATAGTCTTTAGAAATGATGTAGCTAAGTAATTATGTTTAATTACGCACAGTTGATCAAATCAATCTTAAACCCAACTAACTGTCTCTACATTCAGCAGCAAAAAAAAAATAGTAAAAACATTCTCTTAAATTCATCAAATTTACAATTGGAAAATTCTTGCAACTCAATAGTAGTAGACCATATGGTCAAGTTATGTTTACCATTATAATAAACAAGTTCCATACAATTTGGAAAAATTTTCCTTATATAACATAATCCCAAGTTCTAGAAATAATTTCCATTTTTCTAAGAAATTGTTTATAATTTATAGCATGAAATAAGATTCTTGTTTTTAAGAAAAGCAAAGAAGAGCTGACTTTGGTTATAAAAAGTATGCTTATATTTTGAAATCTATGGCATCTTTTTTTTCGAAGTGTATGTGAGTACTTCAAAATTTTGCACTTTAACATCCTATATAGTTTTCGAGCATCCAAATCTATATAAGCATAATTTGAGTTATGTAATACATAAAAGAAATCTTAAGGCTACACTTCGAAAATCTAACTGACAGCATAGATCTCTTCGCTTGTCAAATAACTTAATATATTATATTTAAAACAAAAATACATTTAAACAAGAAGCGTTACCTAATAAAATAATGAAAATTTCTTACACAAAGGAAAATAATCTTAAGAACATGTGCATAATATATTTCTAATACAATTTTTATTTTCTACATCTAATAAAGATATACTACAAATTTTTCTTGACTGATTTTCAAACCCGGAAACCCAAGAAATTCGTATTCAATATGTATAATAGAATCTTTTAAATGGAATTATTTTACATACAAATTGTACTTAAATTGAGAAAGCATTTGGCTCAAATTCCTATTAAAAATATAGAAAATTTTGGTTTTGGAAATACTAAACATTTCTTACAGAAAATGAACATTTGGCAGAGACTGTGAGAAGGCAAAGTCTGTGGCCAGCTGGCCCAATCCCAACTAAAACCCAAGTAAATATTTTCATTTGGCCAAACTGTGTCGCTGCAGTCAAAAACAACTTTCTCTCGAGCGTCAAGCATCGAACATTGGAGCATCCAGCATTGGAGCATTGGAGCATCCAACTATATATACTATGTATATAGTATGCTATATTGGGGGATGTCACATAATCAGCGCGATTTTGTCTTTTTGTGCAGTGTGGCCATCCTGCGGCAATCCTGTTTAGGTAGAAAGTGATGTGTGCCCAGGCGGGCAGACGGGCAGACGGGCAGACAGTGGAACACACAGACACAAATACACTTAGATAAATTGGCAAACGAGTTCCGAAAACAAATTCTAAAAATACTATAAAAATGAGCGAAGAAGAAGCAGCAGCAGCAGCAGAGGAGGCAACAAAATTTGCATGCTATCTCGGGGACAAGACGTGATTTGGAGCGTTCAACGGGCGACTCTTCCATCGGTCATGAATAATAACGAGACATAAGATGAGAGGAGGCGTGACGAGTGGGGAGTAAGGAGAGAGAAGTGCCAGCAGAGAGAGGAGAGTAAACGTGGCTTTGGTTTCATTTCGATTTTAGTTAGATTTTTGATGCGCGTGATCCGGTTCCGCAATGCGAATAGAACTCAATGGCATTGAGCAGAGACGTAGTGACGGGGGGGGGGGGGGGGCGTAGAGTGGGAGGAGGGGTGTCAGCTCCTGCTTTAATGGAAATGTGTGCCAAGTTTTCCATTTTCGCGACGGGCAAAACGCGCAAATGCCCAGCAAATATCGTGAATTGCTGTTGTTGCTGCTGCGACTGCTGCTGCTGCTGCTGCTGCTGCAACAACAGCAACAACGACAACAACAGCAGCAGCAGCAGCTGCTGCTAATGCGACAACTAATGATGCGCCATACACAGCTGAGTTGGAGACGGAACCAATGCTAAAGCCGGCTGTTGTTGTTGTTAATCTTGACCTCGACCAATGCTGAAATGTCGAGAGATGCTGTCTGGCTCAGAGTCTGGCTTGGAGTCGGATTCATCGTTGTCGATGTTGCAGTTGCACAGTCTGGCAGCGCACCAAATCGAGAGAAAGTAAACGTGAAAAAAAAAAGCAATAGCAGCAGCTTCTCTGTCCAGAGAATGCGCATATTTTTTTGTGTTTGCCACAACAATTGCCGCAGACAAAAAGACTTGGACAAGATCTGGCCAGAGTTCAAAGGTGAACCAAGTAAGGCTGACGGCATTTTCTTGCTTGAGAAAAAACCAAAAAGATAAATAAAAGGAAGAGTTTTACAACAGTTGCTGTTGTTGCTATTATTGGTTTTGCTGTTGCTGTTGCTGTTGTCGTGCAGTTAAGGAAAGGGAAATCATCTTTAGGCACTTGGACAATTGTGTCATAGTTAAGCCGAGGAACGTGAGACGCCCACATGCTCAACACAAAAACAAACAAAAAACAAAAAAAGATACTGCTAATTGATGACTTTCTAAGCAAAATTGTTGTCTAATACATATTAAATATGTATAATGTATAAATTTTAAATCTTTAAAACATTACTATGTAATTTGATGAAACAAAATAACTTTCTTATTAAATATAAACCAATGGGAACACAAAATATCAATCAACAAGAAAGAAATGTTATCTTCGGCGTGTCGAATATATATACCCTTGCAGAAAAGATTTGCACAGTAAAACTTATTTTGCAACTGATTTGCTATAAAATATAGCGGTCCGATTTTACTGAAATTTTGTCAACATCTTAAATATTGTCAGCTATATGTTATAGTGGTCCGATCTGGCCGATTCTGACATATGCACTGCTGATTTTTCAAGTAAAACACATACAAAATTTTCCAAATAAATTTTCTAAAATGTTACTACGATTTTTAGAGTAAACTACATACAAATGTTCAAGCTGAAAATCGCGGGGTCTATTCTGCATAAGAAAACCTATTTTTACTCCCTGTTCCCATTAAAAATGGGAAAAAAGGGAGCTATAAAGTGCTGTAAGTGTGTGTAACAGACAGAAGGAGGCATTTCCGACTATATATATTCTTGATCAGGATCAACAGCCGAGACGAACTAGCCATGTCCGTCTGTCTGTCTGTCTGTCTGTCCGTCTGTCCGTCTGTCCGTCTGTATGAACGCGTCAATCTCAGAGACTATAAGAGCTAGACACACCAAACTTGGCATACAGGTTTCTGTATACCATACGCAGATCAAGTTTATTTCAAATTTCGGATGCACCCCCGCAAATCGCAAAAGACTTCCACAGCCACAATTTTAATGATAAAGCTTTGATTTTAGGTACATATGTATGTTTAATCAATGTCTTTCGGATGCGTAAATTTCATTACGATCGGATAAATAGCACCCAAATTATGGAAGAATCAATTTCCCCCGTCTCAGAAGGCTGAAACAACAGTTTGACATGCACTGGTCAAGTTAAGTACGCGGCTTGCTTGTGTTCCCGTTGAACTGCTTGAAATGCAAGTTGGGAGCAGGGAGTCTCGTAGTCGGGCACACTCGACTAGAGCATTCTTACTTGTTTTCAACTGATTCCTATGGTAGCTATAAGTAATAGTGGTTCGATTTTGATAAAATTTAGTCAACATGTGAAGAACGTGCTTTAATTTAGATATAGTGAGTTTGGTCGAGTTATCTATAAGATATATTCATCCGATTTTAATGAAATTTTGCCGTCATGTATAAACTGTCCTTAAACTTAGGTTTACTGATTTTGGTTTTTATAGTGGTCCGATGTGGCTAATTGCCACATATGTACTGCTCGCAGAAAGAAGAAGCATCTGTGCCAAGTTTCATAACTATAACTCCAAAACTGAGGGACTAGTTCGCATATAAACAGACAGACAGACGGACATGACTATGTGTGAATAGAAATTTATATATGTACATTCAGTTATAGCTTTGATCTACATCTTATGTATTTGTATTTTATGTATATATAATATATATATAATATATCCAAAATTTTCCAAGTTATAGCCTATAAATTTGATATAATGATTCTAGGATAATTCTTTTCGACTATATAACTCAAAATTTTGTATATATATTATCTATATAATATCATAGTGAAGTCTGATTAAAACGATTTAAATAGCAAATGTATGGATTACAATTGATTGAAATGGCATTTGTGCATTTGCAAGTTATGGCTAAAATCCAATCGATAGTTATCTCTTTCACTTACAGATGCTGGCAAATGAGCTTATCGATAATTATCGAAAGTTGCGAGTGGTAAAAGAAAAAAATGTTAATACTCAAAGCATGTTGGTATTAGTTTAAACTGATTTTAATTAGATGCTTCGAGAGAGTGTGAGAAGAAGGACGGTTGGTAAGAAATAAAAAGCTTAAGTTGTTAAGTGTTGTCTTTGTTGTTGTTGGTGTTTGTGTTGTTGTTGTTGTTGTTGTTGTTGTTTGCTCACCTGCAGTGAAAGGAGAATGATAAGAGGCAGCCAAATCTTTTTGATTCCAAGATGATGTCGACAACAATTTTGTTGTTGTTGTTTGTTATTTGGTTGATGTTGCTGTAGCAGTGTCTGCTTATGTTGTTGCTGTGTGTGTTGCTGCTGTTGTCGTTGCATGTTGATAACTGGCACTTTTGTTGTTGTGTTGTGGTTGTTTGTATAATGTGTATAAATTGCAATTAATTTGTTATTATTTTTGTTGTTGTAACTGCTGCTGTTGTTGTTGTTGTTGTCATGTGCGCGCTTTGTGTTGCTGCTGTTGCGGTTGTTGCTGCTGCTGCTGCTGTTGTTGTTGCCTGCAATGAAATTGTGGCAAATAGAAGAGATGTTTGTAGAAGAGGAAATAGACGAAACACTAGAAAGTGTTTGCTTTGTTGCTTTTACATATAATCTTATAATGATTATTATTTATTGTTGTGAATATTAGATGTTGTTGTTGTTGCTGTTGTCGTTTTCGTTTTCGCTTTCAGGCGTGTTCGCTGTAACAGTTAATTATAATTTATTGCCGCTTGGCTGATTGACTGACTGACTGATTGATTTGACATTTATAGAAAAAATTTCACTACTACTACAACAACTCCACCCGCCTAAACACAAAACGAGCACTCACTAGCTATTCACAAGCTACTCACTTTCGGCCCAGCCCCAAAATTAGAAAATAAAGATAGCAAAAGTATAGAAAATAATAATAACAATAGTCTCGTAATGGACAACAGCCTCTTTTAATGACAAACTTATTCAACTGCTCAGTTAGCTGCTGCTGCTGCAGGTGAAATGAAATGAAATGAAATGAAATGAAATGAAATGTGTTAATAGGTTCCATAAGCCAACTGGGTCAACGTCAACTTCAACTTCAACGTCAACGTCAACCAACAACATGCCCAAGACAAATACCCCAAGTCTGAGCAATTAGAAGACTGAAGAATGAAGACTGAAGACTGGCCACAAGCCAGGAAAAAATGTGTGACAAAGGAGTGAGAGAAACAGTGTGAGAGAGAGTGTGCGAGAAAGAAAGGGAGAGAGCGGCAAGGGTAAGAAAAACGTTCAACAACAAAAAACTGAACAACATGTTGATAAATATAGTACTTTTGACACGTGCCTTTTCTCACTTTTACTTCAAATTTACTCGTTTTTTTTTTTTTTTTTTAACAAATAGAAAATTCTAAAAAATTTTGATTGTTTTTACAAAAAAAAATTTAAACTGTTTGTTTTTCAATTGATAAGTTATTGCTGATCTTAACTAGATCCATGTAAGAGTGTACATAATTTGACCTTTGAATATATATTTTTGAAAAACAAACAATATTAAATCAATGAAAAGATTATATAGATTGCCCAGTATTCTGAGTATACATAGCATAAATATATTGTTTTTATTTCTTTATGAACATTGTATTCAAGTAAGGATATGATTTATCTGAAAAACTTTACACACCATATGGTCGAATTTTCTTGACAAATTATATAACATAGCAATATTCTTCAGTTCCTGAACTTACAATGAGTGAAATATTGATCTTAAGTTGGTGAGAGAACTGTACCAGAAATGTCAAACAACATAATTTCAAGTTATGTTTTTGACAACTGCTGTAACTTTCTTAAACCCAGTTACATTATCAGATATATTACATACTTTAACAATGATTCTAAAACAGGATGTAGCTTTGTACTAATTAAATCGATCAAAATAATCGATTAATCGGTCTTTAAAGCTCTCGCAACCATATAATACCAAGCCAAAATTCTAATTTATACGACATTTTATTTACTTTAATATTTTTCAGCTTATAAACTAAATATCTGTCTGTCTAAAAGTCGGCTAACATTCTGGCATTATAACATTGCGTTTAGATATAACTTTTCAAAAATTTCTTTTAATATCAGATTATATCGATAGGGTTTCTCACTGCTTGTTTAGCAGATAAATTACTAAATTAAAATTGAAACATATCAGAAAGTAATAGATTCTAAAACATGATTTAGTAGCTCTTTACGTAATGCTCTTCAAATATCTCAGTTACAAAACTTTTGTTCTAAATAAAACAGATAACAGTCTTTAATTTGTTAAAAACTCTTTAAATACTCGACCATAACGATGGGCTTTAACAGATTTCAATCTTCAGTCTTCAGTCTTCAGTCTTGCGTCTTCGGTCAAGTGTCCAGTTGGCAAACCCGCTGCACTGCACCCACTGGCCCCAATATTGGTGGCGGGGTACGTAGATATTGGCGCTTTAGCGGCACTTACCTTCGCTTGGACCAATTCCAAGATCGCAGCAAGATTCCAATTTTGATGCAATGCTGACAAACAGGATGTGTTTCGATGTGCGACTTTCGAAAAGTAGTTGTTGTTTGTATTTGTGTTGTTGTTGTGAGCTGTTGCTGCTGTTGTTGCTGCTTGTTTTGTGGTTGTTTGTTGACAATGGTAACGCTCGCTAATTGAAGTTCGAGTCGCACGCGGGCAATTAAACTGTTGCTGCAGCACACGACACCAAAAAAATACCAACAAAAAAAGAAAATACCAACAAAATGTCAACAAAAAAAAAAGGACACAACACAAAAGACACACACACTAAGAACATGCACACACGCACAACATTTGTTCCAAAAAAGTGCACAATATATTTTGTATATATATTTTTTTTTGTTGCTCTTGTAACTGTTTGTTATGTATGTTTTGTTTTGTTTTATGATTGTTGCTTGTTTATTTATTTTTTTTGTTTTTTGTTTTTTTTTTTTTTGTGTTTTTGTTGTTGTTTATGACAAGTTGCTGTGAGTTGCAGGCAATTTGAATTGCAGCACGCAAGCGATGGTTGTTGAAAACGCGTCTGGTCCGCGCTGTGGGTAAGCGCCGAATGCTGCATCCACCTGCTTTCTCGTAGCGAAACACTTCGCATGCGCAACGACGACGACGACCACGAGGCAAGCAGCGCTGCCAACGCTGTTGCTGCTGTTGCCGCTGCTGCTGCTGCTGCTGCTGCTGCTGTTGCTGTTGCTGCTGTTGACGGCGAAATTTCTTCTTTTCATTGATAGGCAGCAAAAAGTGAGACACTCTGAGACACGAATACAAATACGGTAACTGGGCATTGGTATCGGTATCGGTATCGTTTTCGGTATCGAGGTAAGTGTAAGTCTATGTCTGTGGCAACAACAACAACAACAACAACAACAACAATCTTTGCCGGCTGCTGCTGCTGCTGCTCGTGGCATGTGTTGTTGTCGTCGTCGTCGTCGTCGCTCGGCGCATCGGTTTCCCCATTCGTCTGTTTGTTTATACTGGGCAGACAGCAACTTTCAGTTGCAATGGGCAACCAAGAGGCAGACGCTGTACCTGATCCTCAAACTGTTTGCACTTTCTATACCTCAGCCCCCCTCCCCCCCCACCCTCCTTTTACCATCCAACATCAGCATCAACGATCACAAGTGCAACACATTATGCTACTTTTTATAGTATTTCACGATCGATCAAGTTCAACTCACAACACAAATCTTGTGGGCGTCTTGCCACGCCCTATTTCTCATTGCTTGCTTAGATATTGGTTTTAAATATTGTTAACTGGGCGATACTCAGATATATCTGCCCTAATGCCATTATTCAGCTAACATCTTCATTTCGTATTTGTTTTTCTTTATTTTGCTCAATCGATTGTGTTCCACTTTTCCATCAAATATTTTTGCTTTAGCCAGCGATAATGGCATTAAAGATGACGCTGCAGACCTGACTTCATCGGTGAATCTTCTTCTCCATCTCTGATATTATACATGTTATATATTGCACACTATAGCCGATCGGTTTTGAAACACTTCTATAAGTCTTTTTTCTTAAATTAGTTTTTTAAAACACGCATCTGTTTATTTTTTGACTAGTCAATTACTTTTTAAAGTTATATGATAATGTAAATTGAAATTATATTAATTTGATTTGAATTGATTTGAAATCGAAAATACTATAATTACAGAACATTTTAAGCATTATTTTATATATGATTAGACAGTTGAAAGTACGAATGCAATACGTCAACCTTAAATCAATATTGCCTTGAACACTATATCGCAAAGCAGCATCGATATCCTCTGATATATCTTTAAGAGTATTGATCTATGGACTATTTCTTAGAATTATAAATTTGAATTCAGTTTTGATTTAATTTGTTTAATTCACAACTAACAAGAAAGATGATACTAGCCTTGCAGAAAAAATTTGCTTATCAAAACATAATTTTCAATTGTTCCGATTCTTCCCATGACAGCTATAAGATATAGTCGTCCGATTTTGATACAACTTAGTCAGCATGTGTAGAACATACTAAAACTGAGTAGGTGCTAGCGAGTTTTGTTGAAATATCTGAATAAACAAACAATTTTTTCATACAAAAACGCATTTTTCAAGAGATTGTTCATATGGCAACTGTAAGCTACAGCGGTCCGATTTTAATGAAAGAATCATCTGTGCCAAGTTTCATCACAATAGCTCTCAATCTAAGGCATAAGTATACAGACGGACAAGACGGACTTGACTCTGCTGTTGAGGTTGATGCACAACCCTTTTTACACATTTCGTGACAAACTTATAATACCCTCAAGGTATGCAATGGTATAAATACTTAGTTTTTATGAAAGTGGCGCTTATAATCCTCAAATGGTTTAAGCACACACTAACTAATATCATCTCATTTATTTTATTTTTATGGTATATTATATATATCAAAAAATTAATTAAAGCTGTTGGGAATGTTTCGAATGCTTATCGATTTATATATGTATATATATATATATATGTAACGGTTGCGAAACTTTTCTTGTTTTTTCTTATTTATGTTACTTTGATTTTTCAAGTAAAACACATACAAAATTTTACAAATAGATTTTCTAAAATGTAGCTACGATTTTTAGTGTAAAATACATACAAATCTTCAAGTGGAAAATCGCGAGCTCTATTCTGATTTTACCTCCTGGTATGATAAATAAAGTTTGGCAGTATCCGAGGGAACAGTTGGGACCCGAGAGAAATTTCGTGACCAGCGGGATATTCGAAATAGATAGATTGAGATTTGTACGATCCCATCTCTAATATACAGATATATACATATTTACAAGGTGCAGGAAAATTATGCACGTGTGCCAAGTTTCAATTCTACATGGCTAGATCGACTAAGCTGTTGATGCTGATGAATATTACATATATAATTTATGAGCTCAGAGACTCAAATATATATATATATATATAGCAAAATTATATAAAAAACTGTAAATTGTCTAGTTTGTTTGACATATCTGCTTGTCTTGTTCAGCTTTAAAATCTGAAAAAGGCTGAAAAATTTCCCAAGAAAATTCCCAGCGATAACTTATTGGGACCATTTATCGGAACAGGTGTTGTTGTATTTAATACATATGTAGTAGTACTACAGAGTTATCGATAAGACTATTGAATTCGTTGATAGTCGATTAATTTGCATCTACGGTAGTATATCGATAATAACGATGTTAAGTACTTTAGTATCAATGGTTTACCATCTCTAGCATATCGACATATTTGGCACTGTGTACTGTTCGCACCACTGTGCATCATTTGGTATAGCCAGCGATTTCATCGCCATTTCAAGTCAACGTGGACAGTAGTTTTAGGAGCAGTGTTCGATTCCAGTTTACTAAATATGACCAAAAAGACTTGTCTCGAAATTGGAGTAATTTCATCGCCTCTTTCAAAAGCTGGTTACCCCCGATTGACTGCTCCACTGCTGGATAGCTGGTTGGTTGTTGCCTTGTTGCCTGGTTCCGCCTGAAATTGGCCATTGGAGCCAGTCTCTGTTGCTGTCTCCGTCGCCATCACCATCATCGTCGTCTCCATCGTCGTCTATCGATGCACATTAAGTAACACGCGGACGCGACTTTTGCTTTGGCCGTGTCGCGCCACAATGTCTGCCAGTTGGCCAGTTTGTTCAATTATTAGCTAGTTTTGAATATTGAATGCAATATGGCAGTCGGTCTATAGATACAAACATTTATAGTTAGATAGTTGCTATATGCCCAATTGGGTTTCAAATACATCAAAGGCGGCTAGCCGCAAGCGAGGGTCAAGCGCAAGAGGCAAGGGGCAAGGGCTTTGTGGCACTGGCAGTGGCAGGTTTCCATCTTGTTGCTGCTGCTTAATTGCTGGGCGCATGCCGCACGCATCTTAAGTAAACGCTGCCCCCCTTAACCTCTCCACCCGCTCCCTCCGCACTGCTGTCGCACTCTCTGCTCAGATGTCTTATTAAAAGTATCTTGTTACTTTCACCATCCACAGACTTGAATTGCGCTTCAATTTCACACACACATACAGAGATGTTGTGAAAAAAGAAAGAGAGAGAGAGACAGCGGGGTGTGCAAAGGGGCGGTGGAGCGGTCAGTTGGACAACCGGACAGTTGACACTCTGACCAAAATTGTTATTGAGCTGAGCTCTTCCCGTTTGTCAGCTTCCATCATCATCATCATCTTACATACATAAGTACTGCATTTAAAATAGAAAAACGTTGACATTGTAAACTTACTAGGTATGTTCAAAAATATATTCAAATAAATGTGTTGTGGCAATAATCGTGGCAATTCTAAAACAGAAACATAGCTTATTTCAAAATGGAAAGCATTTCAAATAAAGTCCTTTCCGTGTTTCCACTTTGCGGAAGTAGGTTTCTTTTAAACTTTCCTATTTTCATTATTGTTGTGAAAATGAATCCCATCACAATGCCAAGTGTATTCAATCGTAGCTGCAAGACAAGTGAATTCAAATCGCACAATCTTGTGAAGTGTGAAAATAGGCACATTTAAGTGAAGTTCACTTACCCCAAGATTTTATCTAATGTTAAATAAGAATAGACTTTTGATTAAATGAGAAAAAGACCCTGAAAAATATCGACATTGGGCTTTTTCTCGATAATTTGCAAGATAAATATCGATATTCACGCTTTTAAAAATCCATCTTATCGGTCCTTAATTTAAAAATGATCGATTTTAAATATTGATATTTTCGGTTCTAAACATGGATATTGTCGATTTTAAATATCGATATTTGATATCGATATTCTTGATTTTAGATATTGATTTAAAACATCAATTTTATAGTTTGTAAATATTGATACAATCGATTTAAATATTGATATTGTTGGTTCTAAATATCAAAACTGTCGATTTTGAATTTCGATATTATCGGTTCTAAATATCAACATCAATGATTTGCAATATCGATGCTATCGATTTAATATATCAATGTTATCGATTTAATATCGATACTTTCGATTTTAAATGTCGAAAAACTATCGTTTATGCATTTAACTCAAAAAAAAATGCGGCATGCCAAAGCTTTTGAGCACTATTTTTAAACTGAGTTTAATTTATTGAATTTGTACTTAAAAGTTCTTATAAAAATTAAAAATAAACAAATGTCAATTGTTTAATTTTAAATTACTTAATTTACAATCAAACCAGTTTTTGTTATTGCTATCCTAACTACCGCTTTCCATGTTCTCTGATATTAAAGTAGATCAATTTTGAGCGAAAAGCCAACAATCGATACTATCGATAGTATTGATGTTGTTGGTCTTACCTCACTATTAGATAATCACAAGTTGATTTTGTTTCGGAATACATTTTTGTAACTTTATTATTGCAAAATGAATAAATTTAAAATTATAAAGCGGAAACTAAAAGTGCAATCTTTGCGTGACTCTCAAATTGGATGAAACGTTTATTTATGAGGTTGGTCACTTGATTTGCATAGAGTTGGCTCCCACGCTTTTTGTTAATATTTACTTGACGGGGGATAGCGGGGTGCCAGCTGCCACACCCCGACCAATAGTTTAGAAACCAATGTTTAAAACCATCATCATCGCCCAGTAAATCCTCTTTGCACGCCAGTTTCTAGCCAGCTATTTGGGTCGCTCTCACAATTTATTAGTTTAGTTTTCATTGCATTGACACTCCATCATCGAGTGGCTGTCGTTTGTCATCTGCCGCATTCAACTTGTAGTTGTTGTTGCTTGTGTTGCAGCTACTGCTTTTGTTGCTGTTGGTGTTGCTGCTGCTGCTGCTGCTGTTGCTGTTGCTGTTGCTGCTGTTGCAATAACCTTTGCGCTAGCTGCAATCGGTCGCATGTGTCCATTATTGTCGGGTTACAAGGTGGCAATGGCAATGGCAATGCCAACTGCAACGGTGGCCAAAGTGAAAACACCACAAACAAGTAACAAACAACAGCAACAACATACAACAACAACATACAACAACAACATAAAACAACGCGCCGAGAAACAGTAGCAACAACTGCCATTAAGCAATGAGAAGACACTTCTTTTCTTTTTTTTGTCTACATTGCATCTACACTTAAAAAAAAATAAAACATCTTTCCATAACACAAAAGTTGAAGCTCGAATCGAAAAATATACCCTTGCAGAAAAGATTTGCATAAGAAAACTTATTTTTCAACTGATTGTTCCTATGGCAGCTATAAGATATATTGATCCGATTTTGATAAAATTTGTGTAGAAAGTGCTTTTGTTTAGACATAGTGCGTTTGGTCGAACTATTTTGAAAAACAAAAAGCGTTTTTTTTACAAAAACTTAATTTCTCAAGATCGTTCCTATGGCAGCTATAAGATATAGTCATCCGATTTTGATGAAAGTTTTGTCAACATGTATAAACTGTCCTTAAAGTAAAGTGACTTAGGTTGAGTTATCTTGAAAACAAAAAAGTTTTTCTTACAAAAACTTAATTTCTAAAGATCGTTCCTATGGCAGCTATAAGATATAATCGTCTGATTTTGTTGAAATTTTGTCAACATATATAAACTGTCCTTAAACTTAGGTTTTGTGAGTTTAGTTAAGTTATCTTGAAAAACCAAAAACTTTTTTAAGCAAAAACTAATTTTTCAACGAATTATTCCAATGGCAGCTTTATGTTATAGTTATGCAATCTGGCCGATTCAAACTTAGGTACTAACTGCAGGCAGCTCTAAAACTGAGTACTGGAAAATGCATACAAATAGATGGACAGACGAACATGGCTAGTACAACTGTTGCTGATCAAGAATATATATACTTTATATGGTGGAAAATGCCTTCTAATGCCTGTTGCATACATTTGCAGTACTTTCTTAGCTCCTTTTACTGCTTTTACCCCTCATTTTTCTTTTAAAATTTGTGTAGTACATGTATATTTGTGCTCAGTGTATGGAGTCGAAGTTGAAGTTGGTGTTGAAGCTGGGTGTCGGAGAGGCCCTATGGAGAAGAGAAGTTCACTGGCAATGCGGCGGAAATGCAGCCAAAGAATTGGGTTAAAGCCGTTGCCAGTTTGAGATGCCACCATTGTTATTGTTGTTGTTGTTGGTACTGCTGCTGTAGTTGTTGTTGTTGTTGTTGTTGTTGCTGTTGTTGCTGTTTCTGATATTTGCTCGTTTCGTTTCGCTTTTAACTGTCGCCGACATATGCGTGGTAAAAGCTGAAGCTGCAACTCATGCAACTTATCCCAACAGCAACAGTTGCAGCTACAGCTAATGCAGCTTAGAAAGCGGCAACTACTTAGCTGCTGCTTCCTCCTTAGAATCCCTGTGGCATGTGCAACAAGCAACACTCTCTTACAACAACACAGCTCCATAAATCACCAAAAAAAAGCAACAATTTCACATAAAAAAGCAAAAAAACAAAAAAACTCCCAAGGCCCAGCGCTGAGGCATGTAGTACACCAAGCCTCTTCTTCTTCTTCAAGTGCCACTTGCCGCACGTTGATCAATTTCACTTTCTTAGCACCAAAAAAAAAAAAAAAACAAAAAAAGCACACAACATTGAAAGTCAATTAGCTGCTGTCCAAAAAAGATTCTTCTGCCTTATAGAGTCCATATTGGGGGTGGGCAAGGGAGTAGCTACAGGCGGGGGGTGCTAAGGCATGTTCATATATTCATCAATTCTAGCTATTGTTATTCTTTCTCTGTCTTAGCTCACTTTTAAATATATATATATATTTTTTCAAACTTTTTGGCAAACTGGGCTTGCGAACATTTATTCACAAACACTTACATTCACACTTGCACTCATTTTCATATTCATACTCGTACTTGTACACTCATACTCATACCCTGATCACATCTTTGAAAAATTTGTATATTCGTGATCAGCCGAGTCATGTCCGTCTGTCTGTCTGTCTGTCTGTCTGTCTGTCTGTCTGTCTGTCTGTCTGTCTGTCTGTCTGTCTGTATGTATGTATGTATGTCTGTCTGTCTGTCTGTCTGTCTGTCTGTCTGTCTGTCTGTCTGTCTGTCTGTCTGTCTGTCTGTCTGTCTGTTTACATATATATTATATGCCCCTCAGTTTTAGAGCTAAAGTTATGAAACGTGGCACAGATGCGTCTTTTTTTTGCAAGCAGTACATATGTCAGAATCGGCCAGATCGGACCACTATAACATGTATATATCTTTTGAAAAATGCGTATTTTAACCAAACTCACTTTACCTGAGTTTAAGAAGAGTTTAAACATGATGAAAAAATTTCATCAAAATCGATCTTATAGCTGCCATAGGAACGATCGATTGAAAATAAGTTTTTGTATGAAAAACTTTTTTGTTTCTCAAAATAACTCGACCAAACTCAATATGTCCAAATTTAAGCTCAATCCACATATGTGGACAAAATTGCATTACAATCGGACTACTATATCTTATAGCTGCCACATGAACAATCGGTTGAGAAATATGATTGTGCATGATATATAAGTTTTTGAATGAAAACCTTTTCATTATAATTTGTATTAACCAAACTCACCTATTCTGTGTTTTAGAATATTATTTGAATGTTAACTACATTTTTTTTTTTAGATTGGGTGACTATATCCCATAGCTGCTATAGGAACAATCTGTTGAAAATTTAGTTTTCTTATGAAAAACTTTTCTGTAAGAGTATATATTTTCGGCACACCGAAGATAACATTCCTATCTTGTTTTTTTTTTAGTTCTAAGAGTTTTGCTTTTATACTACGCGAAGAGTATTATAATTTTGTCACGAAATGTATAACGCACTGAAAGCAAAATTAATAAATAAGAACACCAAAATTGGAAATCACATTATTCTTAAATTTTTTCGCATTATAAGAAACCTGAAGAACTGTGCACAGTTGCAGCATATTGCCAATTTATGGAAATGCTTTTCCCAAGCAAACTAAAAATATTAAGAAAATAAGAAAATGAAAAATAAGATACTGGTCCGTCTGCTCGCAAAGGCTAGAGTCGAATGAAATGATATTCGTAGTCGGCTTTATTTATAGTCGCAAATGTCAAGGAACATTGTCGATAACTCGCTGATGACAAAATCAAAGCAACTCGAAAATTGTCTATAGTTATCGATAAGCAAAAATATATGCGTGTATTTCCGAATTTGAAAAGAAATTCAAAGCTTAACTGATTCAGTGAATTGAATTGAATTTGAAGAGTTATAAACAATAGTTTTATGAAGCAAGGTAAACTCAGCATTTGCCAGTTTTCTTTTCAAATCGAGTGACTATAACTTATAACTTTCATAGAACAATTGGTCGAAAATTCGGCTTTAGTTTTTCTTTCTAGGTTTTGTCACGAAATGGGAAAACAATTGAAGGGGACGTCTCTACAAAAAAAAAAATTGTATATTCGTGATCAGCATCAACAGCCGAGTCATGTACGTCATGTCCGTCTTTCCGTCTGTCTGTCCGTCTGTTTATTTGCGTTTTTCAAGACTTTGTTCTAGAGCTATCTTGATGAAACTTGGCCCAGATGCTTCTTCTTATTACAGGTAGTATCTACAGTTGAATTAGCCAGATCGGACCATTATATCTTATAGCTGGAACAATCAGTTGAAAAAAAGTTTTCTTATGCAAATCTTTTCTGAAAGGTTATATATCTTCGGCATGCCGAAGATAACGTTTCTATCTTGTTTCTTTTTCAATTTGCATTTAATTTCGAAATTTAATTTTAATTTGTTTGCTAGGATAAAAGGTATGGTAATAAATTATTGTGCTTGTAACCTAGTCTCATGTCAAATATTTTGCTCAAAATTTTCTAAAAAAAAAGAAAAAAAAAGAGAGACAAAAGCACACGCACTTTCGAAATGAAAACAAAATGATAGTTTTGTGAATAGCAACACGAAACGAAGTATTTGGAACGCTGCAGACGTCCCAATCTCAAAACTCAAAACCAATCCCAGTTCCAAGATCAGAGAGGAAAGAAGACAAGAGAAGAGAAGAGAAGACGTCAATGATAGTGAAATATTTAAAGCTGAATGTGCCACGCATGCGCAAACAAATGAAATTTGAAAAGTGTGCTGCAAGAAGATGTGGCAAGATGGAAGATGAATGGTGCAAGTGGAAGGGCACGCACAGCCAAATGGTTGTTGTATGTGTCTGCGCATAATTTAGTTGCAACTTGCAACAACAAAGCGTTGCAAAGTGTATGAACGAGTTGAGTCAAGTCAAGTGGAACGAGTGTTTCTATAAACAAAACCCCAGACTACAATATTGATCAAAATTATGAACTGACATACTTACTTTCAAGTGCTTGACTTGACTTGACTTGCAACTCAATCAACTACGAGTACCATAACTGTATTCATTGTGAATATTTCATTTAGACTCGAAAAAAAACAACAACAAAATTATTAGTTTCTATCTCTATTTGATGAAAGAAAAAAACAATTAATTTAAGTTTTGAATTCTTTTTTAAATTCGAAAATACATAAATGCACTTTTTTGCTTATGGATAACTATATAAAGTTTACGATTTTAGTTTTTCGAGTTGCTTTGACTTCGTCATCAGCTACATCAGTTATCGATAGGATTGTCGATTATTTGACATTTGGGACTTTTAATCAATCTTATTTCTATTTTAAATCTTAAAAAGTATTCTTTTCTCAATTCTGTTTTTATTCCCTGTTCCCATTTAAAATGGGAAAAAGGGAGTTATAAAGTACTGCAAATATGTGTAACAGGCAGAAGGAGACATTTCCGACTATATAAACTATATATATTCTTGATCAGCATCGACAGCCGAGACGAACTAGAAATGTCCGTCTGTCTGTCCGTCTGTCTGTCTGTCCGTCTGTCCATATGAACACACAGATCTCGGAGACTATAAGAGCTAGAGACACCAAATTTGGCATGCAGGCTCCTATATACCGTACGCAGATCAAGTTTATTTCAAATTTCGGATGCATATCGACGCACCCCCGCAAATCGCAACAAACTCCCACAACCACAATTTTAAAGATTTAATTAATGTTGATCGGTTGCGTAAATTTCATTACGATCGGATAAAGAGCACAAAAGTTATTGAAGAATCTATTACCCCCTTCTCAGCAGGTAGAAACAACAGTTTGACAGGCACTTTTCGAGTTAAGTGCACTGCTTGCTTGTGTTGCCGCTGAACTGCTTGAAATGCAAGTTGGGAGCAGGGAGTCTCGTAGTCGGGCACACTCGACTAGAGCATTCTTACTTGTTTAATTCACAAAATTGGGAACTTTTGCATTGCTTTAGTTCGAAAAATTTAAAAAGATTACAATTTCCATTTTCTTATTTATTCATCTTGCGTTTTAAAGCAAACGATCCATAAATTGTTGATGCTCATCACGAATATACAAACGCTTTTTTCTGAGATGTTTCCTTCAATGCGTTACACATTTCGTGAAAAAATGCAGTACCTTCTATAATGAGAATCTTAAAATTTGTTTAAGCTAAATTTTCCAAATATCGATTAATCGATTTATTCCACACACTTAATCGAAGCACGATCGATTGTAATTTTGTAAAACCGATAACCAAACTAATCGATTATTTCATAATTGCTTACGTCGGTACTTTATATAGAGGCTTGAACAAATTTTGTATATTGAAGTTCCCTGGCACGCAAATTGATCAAATGAAATTACAAAAGCCACAATTGTTATAAGTCAAGTAATATATATATATGTATGTATGTATTGGCTATTGGATAGCTCAATGATGAGCCACGGATTTATGAGCATATAGCATAGAAATCAATACAATGGAATACATACAAACATTCACATAGTAGAAGCGCCATTGGTGTTGATGATGATGATGATGATGATGATAATAATGATGATGATGAATCTTGTGGGTTCGTGCCACACAGTGAGTGATGTCCAGCCGCGACTTTTGGCTTTAGCTTTACCGTTTGCCGTTTGCGTTTGCGTTTGCGTTTGCCGCCTGCCAGCCAAACATCAATCAATTGCAAATAGAAAACAAATCTCCAATCAGACGAATTGATCTTTTGGTATTGCTCTTGGGGCTGGGTCTGTCTCTGGCTCTGGGTCCGGGTATGCTTATGTGTGTGTGCGTTTGTATGTGTGTGTGCAGTGGTATGGCCTGAGGGGAAGCACATGCCTCCGGGGTATATGTATATGCAATGTTTAATGCCTGCGCTTGCGGGTGGGCCCCACCTGCCAAATGAAATTGAGGCTGCGTGTGCAAAGAGAGAATAAGAGAGAGAGAGAGTGGGAGGGGTGTATAGAGCAGGTTGGGTGGGGGGGAGGGTAGTCTGGAATCTGGAGAGCTGCGCGCCGCAAGTGTTAGAAGAAAGTGTTAAGTCCAATTTCAAATATTCGCTGTGGTGAAATTTAAATCATTTTCAAATTTAATTACCAACAAATAAACGTTTGACATTCCGGGCGAGCCGACTGCCACCTGCTTGTCACCTGCTGCTGCTGTTGTTGTTGTTGTTGTAACAGCAGCAACAATTGTTGGGCGTGGCAAAAACGCGCATTTCAAGCATTTCAAGTGTAGCATCTCTCAAACATCATTCATCATCATTCAACATGATGATCATTGGCTTATTCTACGAATACGCACATGACTTTTTCTCTTTTATGTCTTATGTTGTTGTTTCTGTGCTGCTGTTGTTATTGTTGCTATTGTTGTTGTTGTTGTTGTTGTTGTTGAACAAGTGATTGCTGTTGTCATTGCAATCTTGGCATGTCCAAAACTTTAATGGCAAACTCTTTGGTTCATTGAGAAATCGGTCCACCATGCACAGTGGTTATCAATCGAATTTCAATGCACAAAATCATATGCCATGGCATCTAAGTACATATGTATAAAGACATTCATAAGTATAGTTTTTAGACAACTTTCACTCATACTATTGTATATATTTGTAAAACTTAATAAATACATATGCAAGAGTTGAAAACATTTGTATGAAAAAGTTCATTGCTCGTGAAACGTTTAAGAACGAGCGCACAAAGCAGACTCTGCAAGCATATCGAGAGAGCGCGTAATTAAATGAGAGTTAGAGTATATGCGTGAGGTGGGAAAGAGTGAGACCTAAAAATATCGATAGTATCGTCAATACTATCGAAAAAATAAGAGTTGAAAATATCGAAACCAACGCCAGTACTATCGAAAAGCTAGTTGTAGATAGTGATTAAATTAGCATTATTCATAAAACTAAAACTTATAAGGTTTTCGAAAAAAAAAATCTACATGACTTTTGAAATACCTCAGAAAAAGTTTTGAAATAGTTTTTTATGCTAATTTTGGAATCAGCAATCGATTAAAAGTAAAATTTCCGAAATGTGTAATTTTTCAATAAAAATATTGTTTTTGGCAATTAAAAGGGTAAAATATGACCAAAAAGTTATTCCGCATTGAAATCGGTGAATTTTGTGCAAAGTTCTTGGTGTCATGTTTTAAATATTTAAGCCCCAAAAAAAAAATTTTAATCAAAACAGGACAACGCCGGGCTATAGTAACTGATACATTTTGAAATAGGTTTAACTTAACTTGATATATATTTATTCTCTGGTCAGTTTATAATTTTGAAATCAGTATGCTGCAAATTTAAACTTATATAGAAAGTTAGTGGAAACACACAACTCTTAAACTAACTTTGAGTTTTGTACAGTGTAGAACCCTTTTGAAGACTAAGCTGAAATTAGTTGTATTTTGTTGTTGACAGTTCTTAAGACAAACCACTATGGTCATTGCACCACCCCTGCCCCACCGTGTCCCATGCCTAGCCTGTGCCAGTGCAAGCACATTCCAGTTTATTGCATATTGCAACAACTGCAACAATGTTGCACGCATTGTGATTTGAGTTAGTGGCAGATACAATTACGAGCAGAGTTGAGAGTATGAATATGGGTTAGCTGCTTGTCAACGCCCTTGGCGCATGCGTAAATTGCCAGTCATTTTATACCCTGTAACCAAAACATTTCTAACAGGCTAGTATGAACTATTCCTACATTGCATTTTATGGCATTTTGATTTAATTCTTTTATCAATGATACATTTTTTACATAAAAGTAACAATAATTAATGTAGAAAAATATTTATAGCAGAAAACAAAAAAAGGATTAAGTATTTTTATATTTATTTAAATATTAGAAATTATTTATTAATGAACAGCTTAGTAAGTCTTCATTTAGGCGTTAATGAAGTTTATTCATTGAGTACTCATTTTTAAGAACAGTTCAATAAAGAAAACCTTAACGAACAATTTCACTATTGAACCGATTTTGCGGATTGAATTCACATGCCTTTGAGCGAGCATTGATATCACTTTCCGTAAAACCAAAAGCTCAATTTTGGAATATTTAAGAGACATGTACAATTCAAAATCTTGTCTTCCTTTAAACTCTATTTTTTTTCTAGAATAGATGTGTGAAAGTGCCTGTATCGATATCCTCCGATATATCGACATTATAATATTGATACATCGATTTATCGACTGAAATTGAATTGAATTTTGCAGAAGATTCATAATTTAAACAAAATATATCAATTTATACAGAAGCTGGTATTAAAGCATTATGCCGACCTGTTCTGAATTTCACATGTGAAATATGTTCACAGAAAAGAGTGTAGCATACTTTATAGCGCAATATAGAATAAAAACCTTTCGAAGAACCTAAAAGTTTGCTGTGGTATTAATTCGCATGTGAAATTCGGAACAGGCCTGATAATTTCATTTGTAAAAAGTGCGTTTTTGAAATATTTTAATTGTTCCAAATTGTACAGGGTATTTGATAATCGAGTAAGGCGCAACTCAAGCGTTTTTACTTATTTTTCATTCATCTTCAGCGCACAGCGCAAACACTCAAGTATACACGTGTGTGTGTGCGAACGTATATGTGTATGAACGTATGTATGTGTGTGTGAATGTGTGTGTGATCAGGAGACATTTCTCGTTGGTCGTTTTCTCGCCTTTTTCGCGCTGGCCGCTCATTTCGATTCATTTCTTTCTTTTTTTTTTTTGCTTATTTTTTTTTGTTTTTGGCGCACATAAAAAAGCGGCTTTTTGTTTAAGTGCGTCGCGCCTGGATGAGACGCTGTCTGTCCGTATGTCTGTCTCAGTCTCTGTCTGGCTGCTTGCAGCGTCTGCGTCTACGTCTGCGTCTGCGTCTGCGTCTGCGTCTGCGTCTGCGTCTGCTCCGCAAGAAATGACCGCTAAAGCCGGAACTGTCCATGGCCATGGCCAAGCGACGCAGTTGCAGTTGCAGTCGCAATCAACGTCAGCGACAGCGATGGCGACGGCGACGGCGACGGCGACAGCACGACGAAAGTTGCGCCGTTTTTGGGCTGGCCAAGTGACTGACTGACCAAACCAGACAGTGGCAGAGACGCAGGCGCAGACGCAGACGCAGGCGGAAGAAGGAAAGTGAAGACGCTGCAGCGAGGCCGTCGCGTTGACGTCCGCGTCGCTGCAGAACTGAGCTAAGCTTAGGCTGAGGATGCTGTGTGGATGGCAATATTGTGGATGGCATATTGTGGATATCGATTGGCGTTTTGCGCTGCCTGCGTGAAAATGCCGCCCAACAAGTTTTGCAATAAAGAGAAAGTGTCCAAGGCAGAGGCAGAGGCTGTTCTCGCGATCGTAAAGAATAAATTTGTGTTTCCTGTTTTTTTCTTCGACAACAAAAATTTCATCTTTATCAAGTCCTCCCTCCCCGCATCTCCTTGCGCCACCTGCCGTGCAGTGGGCCCAGCAAGTGCCGCGAGAAAGTTATATATGAATGTGGGAATGAATGTGGATGGATGGGAATGAATGTGGATGGATGGGAAGCCTGTGGGCAAAGTTGTTTTTTTTTTTTTTTGTTGGTCAGCATGGAAATAGTATTATATATTAAAGGGACCGCGCTGCAAAACCGAACCGGACTGAGATCAATGCGCTGCTGCGTCAAGTGAAAACTGCAAAAATTGACAATAACTGAAATAAAATGTGCGAACTGCATCCAAAAATACTTTTCGTGCAGACGCTGGAATCCAAAGTGCTCTTGCACAGTGGTACAAGCGTTATGAGCATGACATTATTATAAAATAATATGACCCGACTGACTGGCTTATGTAAATCAACCGTTAGAGATAGGAAGCTCATTTTTTCATAGAAACTTTAGCTTAAGCCCAAATGAGCACAGAAAAGGGATTTTGGAAAAATCTATCAGCAAGTGAAACTTTTCCATCGTTTTTTTGGTGCGATTGATTTTAAGGTAATTCATAAATCTTATGACAAGAAATACATAATTAATTTAGGAAAATCTACTAGCACGGGCGGGGTTGGAAAACTGTGCTATGGAACATTTTGTTAAACTAGATTTTTCTTAAGTTCAGTTTCAAAGCTCGGCCTAAGAAACTGTTAAGCGTGTTTGATCTTTGAAATTGGTGGTCAAGAACAAATACTTTGCCGAGCAATGCCGGGGCAAACCGGTTATGTATGTTTGTATGTGGGTATGTGGGTGGCTTGAAATGATAAGACAGCTATCGATATCGCTGCATGCCTTTCCAACATTCCAGTAACAATATTCAAAAGCAAAATGACGCATTCCACAAAAAGACATACTCACACACACACACACACACACACACACACACACACACACAGATGCACACACACAAGTGCATAGGAATGTGCGTTGATGTGCGCTACTATTTCCAGCTGATTCGCCATTTCCCGCTAGATTGCTATAGCTAAAAAGAAGCTAATTTTGTAAAAAAAAAAATGTATTTATTCGTGATCAGCATCAACAGCCGACTCATGTCCGTCTGTGCTGTAAAGCTTATAGCTGTATAACATATAGCTGCCATAGGAACGATCGTTTCAAAAATTAGTTTTTGTATGAAAAACTTTTTTGTTTTCCAAGATAACCCAACCAAACTCACTTTACCTATGTTTAAGGACAGTTTATACATGTTGTTCAAATTTCATCAAAATCGAACATCTATATCTTATAGCTACCATAGGAACGATCAGTTGAAAAATAAGTTTTCTTATGCAAATCTTTTCTGCAAGAGTATATTTCTTTGGCACGCCGAAGAAAACATTTCTTTCTTGTTTTTATTTGCTTTTAAAAACTTGAAAACTTTTCGACGCTTCACTCTTATATATCCATTCTTGCTCAAAACTTAACCGAATCAAAAGTTTGCCTAGATTTCTTTATCTAAAACTTTTGCATTTGCTTCAAATATATATTCTTTTCAATTAATAAGGAATCTCTTATACTCTAACTGCCTATTAGTAACACTCTCAACTTCTAAAAAAATATTATAATTTCATCATCATCTGTTGCATTTTAATGTCATGCATTGGGGATATACACAGTACAAATATGTATAATGTAATTGAATTTCTAGATATTTAAAGCTTACTGTCTTATCATAAAGACGTAATTTTCTAGAAGCTATAAGTCAGATTTTCTTCAATATCATTTGAAAATCAGTCTACAAAACTACAGTTTACACAGCACTGACAACATGGCAGATAAATGATAAGGCTGCCAGATAGATAAATAAACTGTCAAGGATTTTGTTTATGCTTACTTATGCATGAACTGTGACAATAATATGCATAATTTACCCCTAATACTTAAATTTAAGACTAGCTTTGTAAGGAAGTACAAAACATAAGCGTCGTTTATTCGATGCCAGTTAACTGACAGTACAGCCAGTGTGTACAACAAGTGTGTGTGTGTGTGTGTGTGTGTGCGTGTGTGTGTGTGTGCTGGTTGTACGTTCGTTTTATTTTCAGCTACGATAATGAATAAGCAAAGAGCGCGACAACAACGCGCAATGTTTTTATAAAATCTACATAAAAGTTCTGTGCAATATACAATTATATATATACTATATATATAAATATATGCGTATATGAATGTAATTGTATTTATGTACTTAGTACTCGTCTTATCCGCTAAAACTCAATACGGTTGCGGCGGGGCAGCTTGCGGGGGATGGTCTGCTGCTTGGGGCATCCGTTCGAGACGGAATCGGAGTCGCAGTGCCAAGCAGAACGCAGCGTCGAGCGGTCAAAACAAACGTTTACGGATAAGGAGAAGGGATAAATCAACAATTGGCGATGACTTTGTGGCACAGAGCAGCTCTGCTGCTGCTCCTGCTTCAACTGGTGGAGCTACCCAGCACCTTTGCGTGGATGAAGTTCAACAGTTACACGGCTACAGGCAGAAAGCGCACAGATCTGCGCCGGAGATGTCCAAATGTGAGTGAGTGACAGCGAGAGAGAGAGAGAGAGAGAGAGAATGAGAGAGAGAATGAGAGAGAATTTGTGTCATGATATTTATTTATATGTTTTTTGTGAAAGAACTTTAATTATATGATTGAGTAAGCTTTCCGGTTTCCACTTTCATCAAAATTTTTTGATTTGGCTATGATTGAAAGCGGGTTGAATTCACTAGCTCAACAGCAATTATGAACATCGAGCATTAAAGAGAAGTTTGTTTGCATTTATATGATTTTATTTTCACTTTTGGCGGATTGAATTCACTTAAATTTGATGTAGGTCTGAATTCACTAGTTTCAACAGACATAATGAAAATTGGGCATTTAAGAGAAATTCATTTCCACAAAATTGAAGTGAGTTGCATTTAATTTCTGACAACTTTTGCGGTTGGAATTCACTTGCCTTTCGATCATCTAAGAAATGTTAATTTCTTTAAAATTCAAGTAAATTTTACTTAATTGTGACCATTTTAAATTTTGATAAGCTTTTGTGAATCATTTGTGAAATGTCCGTCTGTCCGTCTGTCCGTCTGTCTGTCTGTATGAACGCAGGTTTTTCCCACAGCTTTGAAGCTAGAGCAACCAAACTTGGTGTACATGTTGATATATACCATAGTCAGACAAAGTGTCAAGATCTCCCCTTCACCCCCACCCCTTCCCCAACAAACCGCAAAAACCTATATCTTCCACAGTTTTACAGCTAGAGTAATCAAATTTAGCACTAGGGCTACTAATCACTTCCTTGATTGGTTTGACTGAATAAAATTTGACCACGCCCACCCCCGCCCCCATAAATAAGCAAAGTCTGTATCTCTCACACGCCTTTAGCTAGAATCACCAAATTTTGCAGGCTGAATTCTGTTGCCCTATTAAATAGATTGGATTTTGCTACGCCCATCCCCGCCCTTGCAATTGACCAAAGTTTGTTTCTTCCAAACATGTATTTCTACACTCAACGAAGTGGTATTTTTCTTTATCTTAAAGCTTTGTATGCCAAGTCTGGTTGCTCAAGCTTAAAAACGGTCGATAAAACTACATACATACAGACGGACAGACGGACATTTCACAAACCCAATATACTCTTTTATTCAATTTCTAAAATAAAGACTATTTAAACTTTGCTAAAAACAACAAGTCTGTTGAAATAATCTTTTGGTGAAATACTTTCGAAATATAATTATTACGCTTGCATTTCATAAAAGTAGAATTGTTTTCCTAAATGTATAGTTCCAAAACAAATTATTTGTTTTGTTTATTTTTTTTAAGAACTTTATTACTAAAAAGTATCAATGCAGATCACAATTGAAAACTTTTAGAACATGTCTTTCTTTATTTTCATAAAAAATGACTTGCTTAAGCCTTGCTTCAAAAATACACATTCCAAAAGAAACATCTATAAAAGAATAACAATTTTGTTAATTTTATGTAATGTTTTTCTCTAAGTGTACAAGCACAAGGCCTTGTGGCAAAACTTCATGAAGTAACTTTATCTGAGTGCAGTCTAAGTACAGGTGTCTATGTATGTGTGTGTGTGTGTGTGTCTGCTCTTTTGAATATGCAAGTCACTCAAGCTCGCATTCAGAATGTCTGCAGGAGGGAGTAGAAGAGCGTGGTTGGGGTGAGGAGGGGAAATGGGCGCACACTAATGCCAAAATCAATCACACTTTCTAAGTGGCTGCTGGCATGCTGACGTTTGTCGTCGCCGTTGCAGTCGGCGTCGACGTCGACGTCGGTGCCAGCGTCGCTGTTGGCAGCGCCATATCGTTGACAGCGGTCAAGTGCAGCATATTGTGTTGTTGTTGCTGTTATTGTTGTTGTTGTCGTTGTTTTTGTGGCATTTGTAAAACGCATAGCCAAAAGCCACAAAAACAAATTTGAACAAATGCGCAAAGTGACATGCAACTAGACTTTGTATCTTGATATTGGTGTGTGTGTGTGTGTGTGCGTGTGTGTGTGTGTGTGCTGGCATTTGTTGTGTGTGTGTGTGTGTGTAAGCTAAATTTTGTTTGGCACTCATTCAATTCTCACCTGTGTCTGTGTATGACAACTGTTGTTATTGTTGTTTTTATGTCCTTGCAGGCGATATTATTATCCTGCCACTACATGTTTTAGCTTTAAACTTTAAAGGAATGCATTTCTAACTCCGCCAAATATTAAATATATTTTTTTACTCCCTGTTCCCATTAAAAATGGGAAAAAGGGAGTTATAAAGTACTGCAAATGTGGGTAACAGACAGAAGGAAGCATTTCCGACTATATAAACTATATATATTCTTGATCAGCATCAACAGCCGTGACGATCTAGCCATGTCCGTCTGTCTGTCTGTCCGTCTGTCCGTATGAACACACAGATCTCGGAGACTACAAAAGCTAGAGACACCAAACTTGGCATGCAGGTTCCTGTATACCATACGCAGATCAAGTTTATTTCAAATTTCGGATGGACCCCCCCGCACCCCCGCAAATCGCAAAAGACTCCCACAGCCACAATTTTAAAGATAAAGCTTTTGGTACACATGTATTTTTAACCAATGTTTTTCGGATGTGTAAATTTCAACACGATCGGATAAATAGCACCAAAGTTATGGAAAAACTTATTTCCCCTGTCTCAGCAGGCAGAAACAACAGTTTGACATGCACTGTGCAAGTTGAGTACGCTGCTTGATTTAATTTCGATTTTGAATACATTTTGTTCGAATTCGCAATTATTAGCTGCTCTAAATTCAGAAGAATTTTCGTTTTGAGCAATGGAATGAATGTGGCTTAAACATGAAAGAAAATATCCTCGGGTGTCAAAGATTCATATTTACCCTTGTTGTTCGTATGATAGCTATAGTATATAAACGTTAAATCGGCGCAAACTATTTACAATTCAACTTAGAATTGTTAACTTTGGTTGAGATAACTTCAAAAGCAACATTTTCGACCAATTACTTTATTTATTAACAGGTGCGCGCCATTCGCAACTTTGATCTGGAGCTGATGATGGGCAATTGGCATGTGGTACAGTATTATGCATCCACCGAGGAGGTGCCAGAATATGCCTGCATGCGGAGTAACTTTGCCTTTTCCAGCGAGGATCAACATGTAAGTTTAAAGCTAACTATAAAATATACTTACAACATGCAAAAAGTTCGAATAAATATTCAGTTTTGACAGAGATTACAACAAGAGCTTTTAAAGAGCTAATTTGTAATTAATATTAAGTTTTCTGAATAACGAAACTTTGTTCGGTCTTCATTGAATTCGAAATGGGGAAGTACACAGTATTAACGATAGTGACATCGATAGATTAACATAACGAAGCATAAGCGTACCTTCGATGCAATCGATATTAATATCCATATAACCGATATTTATCGCCATTTGCAGATCACCATGAACTTTAGCTACATCTTTGCCGAAGATCCACTGCGTGAAAAACTCCAGGGCAATATCACCTGGCTAATACCGGACTTTGGGACACCGGGTCACTGGATGCACACCGAAGATATATGTAAGTGATAAGCTATTAAAATAATTTATACATAAATTAATCCCTTCTTCATTTAGACGAGGGAATTTACAACACATATGTGCTGGATACAGACTATCATAGTTGGGGTCTCATAATGCACTGTGCGGAAAAGAAGAAACATACGCGATATTTGTCCGCTTTGTTGCTTTCGCGGGAGCCTACGCTGGGCGATAATGTGATTACCTTTTTGAGGTAATATAATTTAATGAGCATTTGCCTAGACTAAACGTTAATAATCTTTAATATTTGTAGGGAGAAATTGCCACGTTATGATATTGATTTATCTTTTATGTTTGCCATTAATCAAACTTCGTGCGAACATCTGATGGAATCAAGCAAAGACGATCCACTGGCGTACATTGTAAATGGCCAACAGAGTGAAAAAGATACATTTAAACTTATAAACAAACCATAACTTATTAATAAAAATGTATTAAAATTTTAAATCACTTTTTAAATCTGGCGCTAAGACAAATCACTTAAAGTTGGCTGCGCTCGAAATTATTGACTCGCATGAAGTTGGCTGCGCGTAAATTTGACAGACTTGAAGTTGGCTACGCCGTTTTGTTGCGACTACGTAAAGTGAGCTGCGCCATTGCGTTGCGGTTAAGTGAAGTGAGCTGCGCCATTGCGTTGCGTTTACGTGAAGTTGGCTGCGCGCAGTGCCCAAATTAATCGTTATCGAGCGCGAACAAAAACACAACACTGTGTTGCGTTCGTCGCGAATGGCAAGGCCCGAACAACGCAAACAAAATTTGGTCACTCTCAATCTTAGTTGCGAAGAAAAAAATTAAATATATTTTGTGTTGTTTTGAAACCAATTGAATTGGATTTGTCAAACGACAAATTGTGCATTTGCAACGTATTATCGAACGCAGTCAACGATATGTGCAATAATTGCAAGCTACACGCACGCAAGCTTAAATGTGTATGTATGTAATGTGTAGGCTGTTGTTGTTGTTGTAGCTGTAGCTGGGATTCGTGTTGCGATTTTCGTAGGCTATGCTGCCTGTGTGTTGTTGTTCTTGTGTGTGGAGTGATGTTAAAAGTGGTGGAAAATGTTGTGTGCAACAAAAAAACATGCAGTTCGTATTAACTATGCAGCAAGCAGCAGCAGCACTCAGTCGCAATAGTGCGTTTGTAATTATTGCGAGTGCGTAAAGAGAGAGTGCGAGTGAGAGAGACGAAGAAGCAAGAGCTCAATAAAGTCCAGCAAAAATAATATACAAACTTTTGCAAAAGAATTCGCGCGTGCAACAACAAAATTGCGCCAATAAGCAAAAACGTTTGCTGTTGCTGTTTTTGTCGTTTTTTTTTTTTTTTGATTGCATTCCTGCTCAAACGCATACATACGAAGAGACGGAGCAACAGAGATTTTTATTAACATACGCACATATTTTGTGCATCTGTATGTGTATGTTTGCAATATGCATTCACGCAACAACAACAACAATAAACAACAACTTGAAATGTTTTATGCCAGGTGAGCGAAAGAAGTACACGAAAACCAAAAACAAACAATAAAAAACATACACCAAACAAAAAACGAAACATTCCCAAATTTCAAAAAACTCAAGTCAAGTGCAACAAATAGTTGCGAGCTGCATTGATTTGTTTTTGGTAACAATCAAAATCAAATACAAAAAAAGGAAATATTTTGTTCGGAGCGCAGCTCGCGCGCTCAGCAAGCATATTGTGTGCTCACTCACACGCATGTTATGCTTATGGCAGAGCGTTTGTTGTGTTTTGTTGTTGTTGCTTTTTGACATTTGGCTATGCGTGCTCCTCTTTGAGTGTGTTATTTTTTTCATCCTTTTTCCGTCTTCTTGTTTTTTTTTTTTTTGTTGCTTTGCCATTGTCAAAATACACAGGAGTAAATTTACAGTTGCATATTGTACAGTGTGTACACACTGTGCGCAAAGTGTGTGAAAATTGTAATCAATTAATTTGTCAATAAATAATAAATAAATATATAATTGTTTCTCTCTTTCTCTCTCTCTCTCTCTTTTCTTAACACAGTGTAATTGCGAGCAAGTGGCCCGCTTAGAAGCAAAAGTGTAAACAAAACAGCTAGCAAAATAAAAAAATAAACAATCGACAAAATAAAGCACTTCCACACACACAAACACACCAGTTGCAACAACATGTCGCGCTGGGGCAAGAACATTGTTGTGCCGCTGGACTCGCTATGCAAGGAGAAGGAGAACACAAATCGCCCCACAGTGGCACGCTCCATTGGCACAGTGGGCAAATGGGGCAAAATAGGTTTCACATCGACGCGAACCTATTCCTCGCTATCCGCATTACACCCAATGGCCGCTGCAGCGGCCGCAGCTGCAGCAGCCGCTAGTCCCGGACAGAGTCCAGCCTCCACACATGATCATGATCCCAATGATATGTCCGTTTCGGTTCCAGAGCCACCAAAACCGAAAAAGTTCTTCAAATCACGCAATGCGGCGCCACCCGAAGTCATAGCACAAATAATGCAATCGCTGCCGCATTGCATTGATGGCAGCTCACCGATGCGAGAGACGACAGGTGGAGCGGGCGGTGCGGGTGCGTTATCGGGCATGATGACACCCACTCGCGAACCCATTAAACTAAAGCTGGCCAAAAGCACATCCGCAGAGCGGAAACGCAAATCGCCGAAAAAGAAACCTTCAGCGGCAGCGGGCTCAGCGGCAGCTCTAACGACAGGTGCGTTAGATGAGCTGGACAATATGGACTTGGATGCAATGGATGAAATTGATAATGGTAATTCTAGTGATTCCATGATGACAATTTCGACAATATTTTGCGGAACTTAAATTTAGTTACTTATTACTGTTAGATTAAATTTCATTATAATTCAATAGCTAGTTCAATCAATTCTTAATCAAATGCAAGTGAATTCAATGCGCCAAAACTCGTTAAAAGTGAAATTGGAAACACTTAAGAGTAACTCACTTTTTCAATTGAAATATCTTTACTTATTTCTCTTAGATTCAATTGAATTATAATTCAATATCAAGTTTAATCAATTCCTAATCCAAAACAAGTGAATTTAATTTGCAAATTCTTGTTAAAAGTGAAATTGGGAACTGTAACTCACTATTTCTATATCTTGCCGAAAGTGAAAGCGGAACGTTTTATACAAAATATGAAAGGCTTTGAAATTATTTATTTTGATTACACACATCATTTGTAATCCAAAAATACAGAACAATCATTTAATTATCAGATTGATTAAAAATTTTTTTTTTGCCAACAGTAGGTAAATCGCCCAGAAGAGCTGCATCCGCCGCAGCAGCAGAGCCCAAAAGCAAGAAGAAGAAAGTCAAGGAGGAGAAGAAACTGAAGCCAGAGGCGCCACCTTCACGCATTTTGGGACGTGCACGCAAGGCGGTCAACTATTGTGAGGTGGACGAGGATGATCGATATCCGACGCCCATCAAGGATCTAATCATTCCCAAAGTGCGTGCAGCTCCTTGCGAAACAATAACATCATCATCAGCAGCAGCAGCAACAACAACAACAATAGAAACAACAGATGCAACAGATGCTTCAGCAGCAGCACCTTCCAGTCCATCGCTGCCTCCGCCGGCAACGGCGCCCAGTGCCGTAGCCGCAGCAGCAGCGGCAGCCTCCGCCGCAGTAATAACAGCCGCAACTGCAGCCGCTTTGACGGCACCAACTCCCGTGCCATCTACTTCCGCCTCATCGAGTGCTTCCCGCACACCTGAACATCCACCAATCGTTCTGCGCATTTCCAAAGTAAGTTTTCCGATTGAGCAATTTAAATTTAGCTTTTAATTTTTGGAAATGGTCGCATAAAATCAAATGAGTCTATATTTAAAACTTTTATATTACAGAGAGTCAAAAATAACAATCATTCGTATGATTATTATTATGATATTTTGTTATTGCACATCCATACATATAAAGAATATATTTATCGGATCATACGGATGTTCGACGAACCGCTGAAAGATGATGCTTTCGCATTAAATGTTCCCCTCCAAGAACTTAAAAAATTTTTATTTGGCTTATCGAAGACTCGTTATTGAATAAGGACGATATTTTTCATTAAAATATCGATAATATCGATAAATTTTGTGCACCTCTAATTCAGATTTGCAAAGAAATCATTGCAATTTTAGTGGCCAGCAAAGAAAATGCTTGAAGGAATTGCATTTCATGTATCAAATGTCAACTCCCAAATTCAAAACAGTGATTTATATTCTCCAATGACAATCAAAGCTAAAAACCAACGATTCACTGCTTTTAAATTTTTATTGTTTTTTATTGATTTTCCAATGTACTTCCCTCCCGCATCTATAAACTTTTGATAGCAACTTAAAAGCGATTCATGTGAGTGTCCTCACATAACCTCAACGAGCATTGTCTTGATTTTGGATGACTCCTAAACGCATTTCTTGGGATTTCGATTCTCTGGCTGACTTTCAGCATCATATTAAAAACTAACAAGTCTCGGCTCCAATCACAAAAAAAAAAAAAACAAAATGTTATATTTCAGGCATTTCTGGAGCTAAGGCTGTGTTCAATATATGGCTTTTATAAACAATCTCAAATTCTCACAGATGGCGATACGTGCTTAGTCGTCAAATTTCAGGTCTCCTTGGAAAGTTGGGGCGTTGTGTAAACAAGCTCGCTAAACTTATATCTGTGAATTTATAAAGAAAATTGAATGTTTAAACTTTCAAAAGAACTCAAATGTCGCATACAACAATTTTAAGACCTATGGGATAGGATATTCCAAAAAAATTGGCATGCAGTTATTGTGGAATTTTCATATAGATCTTTGAAAATGATTTTGAGCCTGATAAACAAAATAGTTATATACATCAGTTTTCCTGAAATGTCCAAAAACCGATCTTATTATTAATTTTAAGCATAAAATGAAACTGTGAAAAATTCCGCTTTCTTTCTTTTGTAGTTTCAATAAGTGAATCACTCAAAGAATTAGTCAGTCATTAGTTAGACACTTTAACTACAAAAAAATAAAGCACAATAAAATGATTCCAATTTACACTTAAATCCAAAAAATCAAACATTCTTACCTTTTCTTACATGTACCAATACTAGCCCATTATAAAAATATTAACTTTCTTTATTAAAATGTCTATATCAATTTCGATCTTAATATCAATACAATATCAATTAATCAGATCCAAGCAGAATGCATTGAGCTCATGTTAGCTATATATATCTATAAAGGTTCGCTCAATATGGATCTATCTTCTAGTAATTTTGATGAAAGTCCACCCTTTTAGACCCTCCCTTAGCTATAGTCCCTATTTTTTGTTTTATAAAATAATTGATTTAACAAGTTAAATTAGCTAATTATCACTGCACATCTTAAACTTCCTTGGATTGACAGTCAAATCAAAGTAAATTAAAATCAAAAGTGGTATGCTGTTCATTTTATTTTGGCACATATGATCATTTTTAAACTTGACTTAAATTTCACTATATGTCCGAATCCCCATGATTCGAATCTTTGCGAAAAATCGTTTAGAAAAAACAATTATTTTAACAGATTCTGTTATATATTTTAATATAATTTTGACTATCTTTGTAAATTAAAATTAGTTTGATTTTTGTCATTCTGAAACCATCCCTTGATCTTTGTTTTGTTTGCTTTTTGTCTGCACTGCGCACCACTGTGTAACTGAGCGCGCATGAGCAATGCGCTAACTGAGAGAGCGCCGATCACAGCTAGGCGTGCTCTCCCTCTCTCGCTATGGCTGTCTCTCTCTGACTGTATTTCGTGTCAGCTTTGAACCGCTCTTTGAGTGCGTTGTGTGTGTGTGGGGGGGAAAGAGAAAGCGACAAAAATAACAACAAAAGCAACGAACGCAAACGCAGTGTTAAATTACGCGCGCTTTTACATTAACTGGAGTCTTTTTTTTGTTGTATTTCTTTCTTTGCCTGCTTCGCTTCTTTGGTTTCTTAGTTTTGTTTTACTTTGCCCCGCGCGCGTTCTCAGTTTCCGTTTGTTACTGTTGTGCGGCAGTTGTTTTTATTATTTTTATTTTCTATACTCAAGTGTTAATTGCGGCTGAAAAAATAAACTAAACGGGAAAATTGTACATACAAATATATATATGTATATATACTTATATTTAAAATAATGGCAACTTTTGCAATAATTTGTATTTGTTCATTTGCATTTGCAGGGCACTTCGCGCTTAGTCAGCACAGACAGCGAGGAGCCGCCAAATAGTTCGCCTGCACAGCGGCAGCAGCAGTATCAGCAGCAGCATCATTATCAGCAGCAGCAGCAGCATCTTGAGGCGCTCAACGATGCGTATCTAAATGAAGTTTCTGCCACAAGTACGCCAAAAATAACAGTTAAAGCGCTGCGGCCGCCGCCGTCGTCGTCGCAGCAACAAGACGTTGTTGTTACTTCACAAGCTGATAGCAACATTGACAACTACAACGACAACGACAATAAGGACGACGAAGACGAGGAGGAGGAAGACGAAGACGAGGACGAGGAGGAAGAAGAGCCACCCGAAATTAACTATTGCACTGTTAAAATCTCACCCGATAAGCCGCCCAAAGAGCGTCTCAAGCTTATCATCAAAACCGATGTTATACGCAACGCCATTGCCAAGGCAGCAGCCGCAGCTGCAGCAAAGGCCGCTGGCGAGGATTACCGCAGCGGCAAGAAGTCCAAGAGCAGAAAACATAAGCATCTAAAGCACGCAGCGCAGCAGCAGGCACAGGTACAACACATTTTCGAATCGCTTATTTTGCTTTTTAATATGCAATTTAATTATATTCCAAATTCATCTATTCGTTTAATTGACAAATTAATGGATAGTTTCCAAAACAGTTAGAGTTGGTTCGATGCGATCTGAACTAGTTCTAAAGAACGTTTCCTTTAAAGGAACTATCGAACTATTTCTTATAGTTAGAATATAGATTATAGTTCTCATAGTTCGTTAAGTTCTTTAGGCTTTAGAAACTAAAGAAACCGGAACTACAGAATAAATAATGAAGAAATCAGCTAAATCCAAACGTTATAAATGATTTCTACTGCTCATGTATGACTAAACAAAAGAATTTAAAGGAATAAAACGATTAGGTCTTGTATGCGGAAAGGAACTAAATGAAAAATTGGTTCTATTATCCGGAAGGGGCTTAATGAAAGATTAGTTCTTTTAGAAGGAAAGGAACTCAATGAAAGATTCGTTTTTTTATTCAAAAAGTAACTAAATGAAAGATTAGTTCTTTTATCTGACAAAGAACCAAATGAAAGACTGGTTCTTTTACAAGGAAAGGAACTCAATGTTCTTTTATCCGGAAAAGAACTACTGAACTATATCCGCAAACGGAACTAGTAAAAATCAAATATCAATATCGATAATATTTCGTTATGAAAAAAAAAGGATTTGATCAGGATAGAAATAGAAAATTCAGTTTTGATTGATTGACAATGATCAAGGCGTACATTTACTTGTTACTTTCGCAATATTTTAAAACTTGAAGTTTTCAAAATGAAAATGCCGATTAATAACATTATTTTGTTTGCCAACAGCAGGCACAGGCGCAGGCATTGGTGGAGCAGACACAAACGTTGGAAGCAACTCAACCCGCTGCAGCTGTCACAGAGGTGTCCAGCTCTGAGTTTAAGACGCCTTCGCCACAGCTGGAGGCAACACCACAGCAGCAGCAACAACCACAACAACGTCAAGCATCACCCACAACACGCTCCGAGCACGATTTCGATTCGCAATCCTCGGTGCTGGGCAGCATTTCATCCAAAGGCAACAGCACACCACAACTGCTGGCCCAAGCGGTGCAAGAGGATAGCTGCGTCATACGCAGTCGCGGCTCGAGTGTTATAACAAGCGATCTGGAGACGAGTCAGCATTCATCGCTGGTGGCGCCACCCTCTGATATTGAATCCAGACTGGAATCCATGATGATGAGCATGGATGGCAGCACATCAGTGGCGCCGGGTGCAGCTGTTTTGGCAGCAGCAAATGCAATTGCAGCTGCCGCTGAGGGCAACGTGGAGTCGCCGCTGCAGGAAGATATACTGGCAGTGCTGCGTGGCGACTTGCCGCGTCAAAATGGTGGCGATGTGCCAGCGGAGGTGCAGCCAAAGCGCACAGCGCGTGGACGCGGACGTGGACGCAAGCCGGCAGCAGCAGCAGCTGCAACAGTTGCACCTGCGGAAAAGCGCACGAGGGGACGTGGCAAGCAGCAGCAACAGCAGGAGGCAACACCTACAGCTGCAGTCACAACAACAGCAAAGCGTGCCACACGCACCCGTGGCGGCAAGAAAACAGAAACAGTTGAAATGGAAGTCGATCCTCCAGAGCCGCCGCCGTCACCGCCTGTGGCAGCAACAGTTGCTGCTAGCGAAGCGCCGACGCGACGTGGACGCCGCGCTGCTGCTGCCGCCGCCGCCATAAATAATAATGTGGCCAGCAATATTAACAATAATAATATTAATAAAATTACAGACAATGTGTCGGCCAAAGCGGAGGCCACCTCCACGCGCAGCTATGGACGCAAACGCAAGAATCCGCAAGCGCAACAGCAGATGGAGCAGCTGCAGCTGCAGCAGCAGCAACAACAACAACAACAACAGGCAGAGCAGCAGCAGCAACAACAGCAACAGCAGTTGCAAGAATTGCAACAGCTGCAACAGTTGCAGCAGGTGCACGATTTACAGCTGCCACAAGTCTTTCCACCCGCCGCAGTAGAAGCAACAACCGACGATGACATAGTTGCCACATCCAGCGTAGATCAATTAAAGATTAAACTCCTGGCGCAACAGCTTGAACAAGATGCGGCAAATGTGCAGCTGCGGCAGTTGGAGGAGGATGCACATCCCACGCCCGCCAAACTGATACATACCGAAATGGAGCTTTTAGATTTGGATTTACCGGAGCTAAGAGAACACGATCCCATGATGGATGACCTTTCAAATGGCTCAAATAGCTCGTCCATGCAACACGATGGCAGCAACTCATCGCCGCCAGTGCGGGACTACAAGTTTAAGGATAAATTCAAGCGCACGCTGACGCTGGACACGCAGCTGGCAATGGAGCAGGCTAATGCGGCTGCGGCAGCTGCAGCTGCTGCTATTGCAGGTAATGCTGCAGTTGCAGGAACTGCTGGCAATGCTGGAGTTGCTGCAGTTGCAGGCATTACTGCTGCTGCAACAGGCGTCATTGTCGCTGCGGGCGTAGCTGCAACAGCTGAGATGGCTACGAGCAGCACCCCAGCTGATCCCAGCGAGGACACGCAACGCGGCGCCGTCAAGCTGGTCATATCCAAGAAAAAAGGCAGCATCTTCAAGAGTCGCGCCTTGGTGCCCTCCGACCAAGCCGAGCAGGCGTCCGTCGCCAAGCGGCATCTCTATAAGCATAGCTGGGATGCCGCCTTGGAAGCAAATGGCGGTGGCACTGGAAGCGATGATGCCAGCAATGCATCCGCTTCGACGGGTGCCGCTGGCAGCTCGAAAGTGGACAGCTTGGCTGCCAGCAAATCGACCGTGATTGATGCCATCTTTAGCGATTTTAATGATAGCAACTCCAACAACAACACCTGCAGCAGCAGCGCATTGCGTGGCGAGAGTCCTGGTTTGGTTAAGCTGACGCGTCAGTTGAAGCCACAGCTAAGTGGTCAATCCTCAAATGCGGTTTCAATGGATGCTTTTGACCTGGACTTGGAGCCCAGTTTGGATGAGGGAAGCGCCGGCGGTGGCAGCAGCAGCAGTGGTGGCAACAACAATACCGGCGGTGGCGAACGCACAGGTATGCGTGTCGATCGCAAACAAAAGGATTTCTATACGGTTGTCCGTAATGTTAAGACCGCACATCAAATACAGGAAATTGGCGAGTACCAGGAGATGTATGACGATGTTGAATATATTCTGGATGCACTACAGCCACATAATCCGGCGCCCACACGCTGTCTATCCGCCCTTCAGTTAGCCACCAAGTGCATGACACCCGCTTTTCGTATGCATGTGCGTGCGCATGGCGTTGTCACCAAGTTCTTCAAGGTGAGTAAGGTGTAGCGAGTGAAAATTAAGGAGTAGTTCTCAATTGAAATAAGTTTTTGCAACTTTGCAATAAAAGAAAGTAGATTGTAGTATAAGAGAGTTAGGAGTAATAAGTTGTGAGTATTGATTAGTATGTTGCATTAAGTTAACGAGTGCAAAATAACGAGCTAAACCTAATTAGAAGCAAATGAAAAGTAGCGAGTATTATTTGCAAGTAGTAAGAAACGAATGAAAAGAAGCGATTATTATTTATTAGTAAGTAATAAGAAACGAGGGAAATGTAGCGAGTATTACTAGCGAGTAATAAGAAACGAGTGAAATGTAGCGAGTCTTAATAAAAACGTGTGAAACGTAGCGAATGATAAGTATTAGAGAGGAAACAGAAGCGTGTAATGAGTTGGGAGTATCGATTGGTGTGATACACAAACGAGTAATTGATAATAAACATAAGCGATTGAAAATAAACGAGCTAAGACTTCTTAAAAGCGAGTTAAAAGAAGCAAGTATTATTAGAGATTTGTAAGAAGAAAGTTAAAAGTTTCAGCGAGTGATTTGATATAAATACAACAGTAGATTGTATTACAGAGTGGAAAGAAGCGATTAATAAGTTAAAATCGTTTATGAGCGATTAATAAGTAAGAAGTGTGGATGACTATGAACGAATAATAAGCTGGAAGGGACGATTATCATGAGCGAGTAATAAGTGTGAAGTGTTGATTACCATGATTTAGCGAGTGAAATATAGCGAGTTAAGATAATAAAAAGCAACTTAAAAGTAGTAATGCGCAATTAGTGCTATACATTGAAAAGCAGCGAGTAAAAAGTAGCGAGTGATAAGTAGCGAGTGATTAGTAGCGAGTAAGTTGTTGTAACATGCACAAAACTTTAACATGATCACGTTTGCTAATTCTATTTTGATCTCATACGTAGGCGCTTTCGGATGCCAACAAGGATCTGAGCCTGGGTCTATGCACCTCAGCCATTATGTACATACTGTCGCAGGAGGGTCTCAATATGGACTTGGATCGCGATTCGCTCGAGCTAATGATTAATTTGCTGGAGGCTGAGGGCGTGACAGCGCCCACAGATCGTTCCAACTACGAGCGGAACAAGCAAAAGGTGCGCGAATTATGCGAGGAGATCAAGGCGCAGGGTAAGGCGACACATTTAAATGTGGAGTCCATAACGGTGGGCACACTCGCCATGGAGACACTGCTCTCTTTAACTTCAAAGCGTGCGGGTGAATGGTTTAAGGAGGATCTACGCAAACTTGGCGGCCTGGATCACATTATCAAAACAATATCGGACTTTTGCAAGCCGGTTATTGAAACAGACATGGCCATGATATCCTGGCAACCTGCACTGCTCGATAATATACAAACTGTGGCACGTTGCCTCCGCGTCCTTGAGAATGTCACCCAACACAATGAGGTTAATCAACGGTACATGCTCACCTATGCCAATGGGCTTGCCGTCGACACATTGTGCTTTATTTATCGCCTTTGCGACAAGCAGTTCATGTTGTATCCCTCATACGAGAACAACAAGGAGCAGCCGGCGGCTGCGATGCGTGAACTACTCATGCATGTCCTCAAGGTGCTCATCAATCTGACGCATACCTTCAACGAGTCACAGCCCTCCCTGGGCGCCGAAATGATGGGCAGGCGAGAGGATGTACTCGAGACGAGCTTTCATCTGCTGCTACTTATGCCCAACTTTGTGCCAGATAACTATGTCTTTGAGCCGAGCATTCTGGTGAGTATTTTGTGTTTGAAAACTAGAAATGGTTACGGGTTACAAATATACGAATTCAAATACCGTCTTGGAGGTTTTTTTCAAACTGCCCAGCGGATCAGATTGCGAACTTTGATTAGAGAGTGAAAATCCGTGTTGTGTCCAAAGGAAAAATCAGTATTTTGTTATTATTGTTATAAAAAATGTAACAATAATGAAAACACCTAAGTATTTCAAAAAACAGTTTAAAATTTTCATTAGAATTGAAAAAAGTATAATGGAAATTATTTTTCATTATTATTACGCTACGAGGAATTTCAGTAATGGGAGAATCTTTGAAATGTAACCCAAATGCCAGCTCTAGTTTCTGTCAAATCAAACAAATATTAACTTTTTTATTTTTATTGCAGGTGACAACCCTACTCATCAATATCTGCATGTTTACACCGGAGCATGTGGTCACCCTGATGCACGCATATGCGCCAGCCGATTATATTGCTGAAAATCCGCCGCCGGGTGATCAGGCGGTGACCGCACTGCAGTCGCTGCTTGAGTACTTCTACAAATGCGAGGAGCTAGCCAGGTGCGTTTATTTTCACAACATTTTATTACGTAAGGGTATTAATTGTTTTGTTTTCAAACGCACAGACTTGTGGAGGAGAATACGGATGCTTTCCTCGAGGCGCCGCGGACGGATGAAGTCGAGGAGACTGTGAACGGTCGTAAGTTGTCTTTTAACATTTGTATACACTAAAATCATTTTCATGTTAACTTTAATCTCTGTTTTAACTTGTGGTCCAATTGAACATTAAGACAAAATAATGCTCAAGTCAATCAGAAATGTATACCCTACTTGTATATGTATTACTAATATGATAAACATATGTAGAAATAATCGTAGGGCTTTTAATTTCGATATAGCTGCTAGATTTAAGCTTAGGCCAGGTTACAATATTAATATTGATAAAACATATGTATATTATTTAATAATTATAGTTGTCCAACGAGCTGGTCACCACATGGAGCATACGCTTAAGGGCAGCTATGTAGGGATATTATTTGGTTGCCTGATCAAGAACAACGAGGTGAACGAGGCAATTTTACGACGAAAGCTGCGTGGCAATAACTTCCAGGAGGTTATAATGGTGCTGGAGAAATATCAGACGTTCATGAATGTAACCACATCCAGTGTAAGTACCTATATTGAATTGAAGTTTTAAAAAAAGTTAAAGAACATGTTTATATTAATTTGTATTTTTGTGTACTGTAGATGGAGGCAGCTTTTGTGGCGCACATGAAATCGACAAGAAAGATAATTGATGACTTTAAGAAGCTCGATTATATCTATGCGCATCAGCATGATGAGGACGATGCAATGTCAATGCCATTAAATCTTGAGATGACAACGCATTCACCGATGGATCCGATGGAGAGTGTACAGCTAATGGAGGCAATGGCATCGGCAACATCGCCGGCAATGCGCAGCACAAGTAGCAGCAGTAATGGTGGCGGTGGCGGCATCGGCGGTGGCAGCAACAGCAGCAGCAGCAATAACAGCAGCGCCACCAATAATACCAACAACAGCAACAACACCAATAGCAGTACCAGCAGCAGCAACAATAGCAATAGCAACAGCATGCCACGTGTCTTCAAGACCTACAGCAGCCATAGATAATTTCAATTCGAGTAAAAAAAAAAAATATTGCCAAAAAACATAAAAGAAATAGAAAAGAGAAAGTCAAAAAAAAAAAAAAAAAAAAAGAAAACACCGAAAGCCTGCCACCAAAATATAATTCTATATATGTGTATATGTTGTTTGTAATTGCTATTGCATAAATGTAATTATTCAGGTCTGTCAACATTTTTGATTCATTAGCTGATCTGAATTTCACAAAAAACGTTTAGTCAGATTCTAAACGAACTTTTAAAATGTTTAACATGGAATTGCGGATTGAAAACGTAAACATAAATGGAAACAGTTCTGATTATTTCAATTCCTATTATGTATGTCTATATGTGTTGTGTCTATATAGATGTTTCATCTGTATTCAAACAAATATTGTCGTCAATATAGATGTTTTATCTGTATGCAAACAAACAAATAAACACACACTAAACAAGTACAACACAACACAACACATACACAGAGAGAGAGTGAGACAACACAATGCGCTGCTCGCAATTAATTTAATATATATGCATATATATAAGTATATATGTATATATTATATATATATTATATATATATATATATATATATATATATATATATATATATGCTGTGCTTTGTTTTTAGCTTAGCCAAGAAATCGCGTTTTGTAACCGTATATCGTATATTGTATTGTATTAAACAAAAAGTGATAGCAAAAATTTCATGAGCATGGTCAGCGTTTTAACTACAATCACATACATTTACACACACACACACACACACACACATGCACACACAGATACTAAACACAAACACATACAAACTCAAAGATTCAAATTATAACTGATATGTGTACGTTATATAGTCATAAGCAATATTAGAAAACCTATTATTATTCTATTTACACCATCCCTAAAATATATAAATTGTACATATTGTTTATTCAACGATTTTATATTAAAAAAACAAAAAGCGCAACTTAGGATTTATTTAATGTTTCTATTTTTTAATTTTATTCTTATGATACATACCCTATAATTATTATGTATTTCTATATAAAGTTTTTTTTTTTTTAATATAATTCTAGCATACTCCTTATAAGCACACATAATTATATATATATAAATGTACTACATGTAAAAAAAAGTAAAGAAAAGCTAAGATTTGGATTGGATAGCGAAAAAAAACGTGAAAGCAAGAACGAAAAAATATATAGTTATTTTATTGCGTCTTAATGTAAGCAAAAAAAAAACTCTATCCATAAATATAATATTAAATTTATATATATATAAATATATATATGTATATCTATGTATGTATGTGTATCTATGTTTAAAAGAAATGTCATATTTAGGCTTACAACTGAGATATAAAACCAGAGGATAAACAAAAAAAAAACAACAAAAAAATGAGAAAAAACACAATTTCGGGAACAAAATATATATGTATTTATTTTTTTGATTTAAAATTGTCGATAATGTGAAATATATGTCTTAAGCTACTCTTACAACCACTATACATATAAATATTGTTCTTGCAGAAAAAAAAAAACAAAAAATACAAAAATAAAATAAAATTTCAATGGAATAATTATACTGAATTGTTTTTAATTAATTTGACTTCGCCTTAATTGGCTGAAACTTTTGAAAGGGTGTTCCAGCTAGCGGTTTTGTTTTTAACAAGAAAATCTTTTTCTATAATAAAATATCAGACAGAACTATCAAAAGAATACTAAACAGATATCAGTACCAATCTATGATGTTCAAATAGTTTAGATGCGGCGATCTTAGGAATAAGATACCATTATTTTCAGCAAATATTCTACCAAAAATGTTGAAGCCCGGCATTCTAGTTTTTTACTTTCTCTGAACAGGACCAGTTATCGAAAATGGGAAAAAATATAAGAACAAAGATTTGATATATGTAAGTATGTAAATTAAATTTGAAAGTCCACAATCGATTCAATTTTCTTAAATAAGAGGAAACTAGTGTAAAACATAGTAATAAGAATTAAAAAAGAATTATTTCAGATATAAATAAAATTCAAATGCCAAATCAATATAGAGTTCGGTTTTGACAATGTTATGTGATATTGTCAAAAATGATCATTTATTAAAATTTATGGTTGAATATCTAATAAATAGCCAGTCGAACATATAAATAAAATATTCTTTTTAAAATAAAAAATAGAATTTAGAATACTTGAGCTTCTTGAGCTTTATAAATAAGAAGAATACTGCCAGTTAATGAAGTTGATATTTTCCAATTATCTATATTGTTTAACATACCATGCATATCGCTATAGATATATATTATTGATCTAAACATAACTTTCAAATCAAATCTCAAAAATAAATACAACTTGTTATTTTTCAAGTTTCGAAAATGTTATGTATTCTTATTTGCTTATTTATGTGTTTTAAGACTTTTTCATTGTACATCGCGGCCAAACACAAATTACTTTATAAAACAGCAATTTGTAAACAATAAATGAATTTTCAAATAGTTAATTTTAATAAAAAAAATGCATTAAAATTTAAATAAATTTAATGGCGCAAAACTGTTATGTTAACAGCATCACTGTTAACTTAGGAGCAGCGCTGTCCAATGTGGAGCAGTGACGTAAACATGTGAATGACAAAAAAAGAGTAGTAGTCGTAATTTATTGTAATTCTACCAAACAAGACGAGAAAAAATGATGCGAAACTTAAAACAGTTACAAAAAAATTAAGATTTTTATTTTATTTTTATACGCGCTTTGTTGGTAAAGACTAAATTGAGTGCGACAACGGCAACGTCGGCAAAGTCGGGTGCAAAATTTTTGTCAAAAAAGTGTAAGTAACAAACCAAAAAAAAGCAAAAAAAAAAACAAACAAACAAATAAACAAAACAGAAAGAGAGAGAGAGAGATAGAGAGACAGGTGAGCGCCAGGCAAGTTGCAATTGTGGAAGACAACAACAAATAGTAAATAAGAAAGAGCGCTGGGAAAGAGAGCGAAGAAACGGAAGCAGCGACAGCAACAGCAGCAGAAACGGAAGCAGCGACTGCAGCAGCAGCAGCGACAACGGCGACATGTCCAAGCTGCTCAGTCCACACAAGCAGCAAACGGCGACGACGACGACGCCGCCGCGCCCACGCTCACGTCCACGCCCACAGCAAGCGCGCTCGCGGCACAGTGTGACCAGCCTCGATTTAGATTTAGATATAGATTTAGAATTGGACTACAACAGCAGCAGCTCGATCATTGATTTTCTGGCCAAGGAGCAGGATTGCCAATTGGAGCCAGCCGATCCAGATAGCATATTCCAGGAGGTCAGTCGCCTCTCCGACAACAACGATACGCGTTCCGTGGATGAGCTGCTGCTGGAAGCGGAACGTTTGATCGAACAGCAGCTGCGTCTGGGCGATGGCGATGGCGATAACAATGCCAATCTCAAGCTCAGAACAGGCGGAGGAGAGAAGCCACAACAGACACCCTTGTCGGCATCGCCGCAATCCTTGTCATCGCCACAGAACAGCATCAAGCTAAATACGCTCTATACGCGTTCCATTGAGCATGTGCATGTCCATGTCCTTAGCAAGTCCAAGCCAAACAAATCTTCCAATCAGCTGCTGGCACAGGAACAGGAACAGCAGACACCCCCAGCTGCTGTTCAAACACCAGCTCAGGAGCTGAATGGCGGCAACTTTGTTGCATTCGTTGAGAATCTGCCCTCGGAATCAGTCATCTCTGATGAGTCCACGCCCAAGGACATGCATAATCAAACACACACCCACACACACACACACACAAGCAATGGCGAGACATTGGCTCAGCTGCAGCTGGAGCAGCTTGATAATACCGATGATGATGAGGATACGGTAAGCTTTTATCTCTATATAATTTATAACAGCGGCTTTGCTCGCCTATTTAAATCCTTGACACCGTTCATTATTTCTCAGAAATTTCCCAAAATTGGTGAAAATCGGTTGTAAACCGGTTTGAATTTTCCGTAACACGTGAATTAATTGTCGTATGATTTTTCGTATAGATCTTTGAAATAATTGTGGAGCTGATTGGATGAAAAAGAAATAAGTTTCATAAAATGCTTTTCCGCCCATTTTTGTGTTCGAAATTTTTTTTTTTAAATTGTCGAATCATTTTCTGTCATGAGTTTTGAAAATGAGTTTGAAACTGAGCCCTTCATTTTTCGAAATTTTGAATTTTGCAGCAGCTTACGTAAGGCATTCGTTTGTGCGGTTTTTTAAGGTTATCTCAAAATACTGATGTGATGGGGCAAAAATGGGCATCGGATCCGGATTCAGGGACCCCAAAAATCATATAATAGATATGGTCTGGGTGTCTGATCAGAATTTTTGTTTGATTTGGATTGGTTGATCGATTCGAATTCTACACGATTAATCAAAACACTATCGATAATGAAACAAATCGATTATTTACATTGCTAAAGAAAAGAACAAACATGATATGTTTAATATATAAGTATTTTTTTTTATTTTATTTTACATATGTACAATGTACATGCATACATACATACAATTACATAAATAAGCATTCACACAGACAAGCGCGCAGGCGCACATGCAACACTCAGACACACATACACATACACACTCACATACAGACAATCAGAGAACAAAAGTCCTTTCAACCAATGGCCTGAGCAACCGTTTCCGCAACCGTCCAGCCTTCGAGAGCCGTATCCTTAATGAACTTGGGCGGCAAGACGAAGCCATAAGTGCCACGATCACGCAACTCAATGGTATACACATACTTGACACCCAATGCGGCACGACTCCAATCATCGGAGCCACCGCCGGCAATGCCAAGGACCTCATGCGTTACCGACGCCCGATACGAGCTGCCCGTCTTTTGTGAGATACGCTCCACGGCTGTATTGGCCACCCTTTGCAGCACACTCGAATCACGCACCTTGACGGCTTTGTAGGCCCAGGGATAGACAACCATTTGGCCATAGCTGTGATATGTTAGATATGCCTCCATATTGTATTTGCGCTTGGCCAGAAATTCGGCAACTGCTTTCGTTTCCAACTCGGAGGCAGGTGAACTGCCGCGATATGTATCACTGCAGGGATTCGTTGATGAACCAAATCCATCCCAGCCAATATCAAAATTACGATTCAAATCGACGCCAAAGCAATCGCGTCGCGATGGCGAACGATTCTTGCGCCACAAACGATTCTTGGTGCGACTGTACACGTAACCATCGGGATTCATCACCGGCATTATGTACCAGGTCAATTCACGTATGTGCTTCGGTTGATTGCCCCAATTGTGCATTAGCTGGTACAGTATAAATGTAACTGTGGCAGGACTAATCCATTCACGTGCGTGTATTCCACCGTCTATCCAAACCTTTTTATATTCCCGTGGGTTTTCTGAGATGCTGTAAAGAAAAATAGAAAAACAGAAGCATACTTTTAGGAGTTGTACGAAAAATCCGTCAATTGTAGCGAAAAATCCCTCAATTGTAGCTTAACCTTTATGTTATGCGAAATATATCTCAGTTGTAGCTTAACCTTTATATTATGCAAAAAATCCCTCAACTGTAGCTTAACCTTTAAGTTATTTTTGTAATCAACTAATCTAGCAAATGCTCAAAATTAGATAATATTCTTAGGAATTTAAGGCTAAGACTCCGACCACATATAATTATGCCACATTTTTAATTATTAAAATTGTCAACTTACCGCAAAACTTTAAGATCGCGTCCTTCGATTGTCTTTCCAATAGTGTAAAGCCGGCATATGTCTGGAAACTTGACACGAATCTCGCGCATAAATGCATAGATGGTCTCCAGATCATGATAGTCCTTCCAGTGCATGCCGCTGTTTTCTTTACTTGCTTTTTCTATTTTTCGAGGTTGAAAGATGGTTATGTAAATAATGCTGTATTAATCGATTTTTTGATTAATTAAAAAAAATTGTTTTAATTATATTTCTTATAGTAAATTTTGAAAAATGAGAAACTACTTTTTATGACTAGGAATTGTTGGCCATCATTTTTTTTTTCCGATGCTTAAAATTTATGTTCAGAATTGGCAATATTGAGAAAAATCGTTGGATCGATATATTGATGTTCTCCAAAGCGATGTTTTTCGATTCTACTACCCGATGCATAAAATCAATGTTCATTTCGAGCTTACATCAATTCTTGAGTTTTGCATGGGATGATCTCAGAAAAATGTTGATGAAAAGGAGAAAAAAGTGGCTGAAATAGTAATTTTAAGCAGTTTTCAAAAAATCATAAGAAGTATTATCGACCAGATTTTTGAAATTTTTTTTTTTGCAGTCATTGTTAGTATTGTTTGTAAAAAGTTTTTGCATTAAAACATATTTTGTTTAAGGTCGATGTAACAAGTCAAAAAAGGACATCTTCACAAAAGTTGAAAAATGTGAATGAGTGCTTAATGGGTTAAGGAAAGTTTTGTATCATTCAAACGGAATTCAAATTACCTTTCCATTAATGCCAAAATGTACATGAAGTAAGTTCAAATAATGACTAAATTTTCCTCATACTTTTGTCAAAATACTTATGCCCAAAAGTGTATATCCTTCATAACGTCATCGATGTTTCGAAGTTTGTTTTTGAATGTTGATGTTGACGTTTTAAATTCATGCCATTTTATCGATAATTTTGTGACAATATATCGAATGCAATCGATATTGCTATACGATATATTCGTCAAGACAATATCGATATAAAGTTCTCAATTTAGAACAAAATATATATGTTTTTCAGCTTAGTATCTCTAATGATATGGACTGTCAGTCAGTGAGGACAAGCTCTTAATAAATCAGATTCTTGTTAATTGTGGATCAAATTGTTCTAAGTTCATATATTGGTGTTATTTAAGCATGTTTTTGTCTGATTTTTCGATGAACACTCAAAAAATTATTTTTAATCGATTAATCGATACTATCGATATTACTAACATAAGCTTTACTTACTTGTGCGTGTGCCTGGCAGCGATTGTCCGTCCAGAACACCCTCAAGCAGCTCCTGATCGATCATATTTTGTACATTGTCGCTCAGTATGTGCGGCTCCAGACGATGTGCGTCGAGAAAGCTGCGTGCCGCTTTCACCTGCTCCTTGGCAATGGATATATCAAGAAATTTGGAGTTCTCCTTCCATATATTGCCACCATATTTCTGTTCCAGGACCTGGCCAACGGGTATGCTCTGTTGCATGGCCTCGGTTATGTTGTAGATGCGCCACAATTGTGTGTCATCGAAGCGTTCGGGCATATCGTTAGTTTCCAATAAGAGCGTAGTGTTGCTGTTGTTGTTGTCTGCTAATGTTGCTGTTGTCATTGCCAGCAGCATTGCCAGCAGCAACAGTTGCCCAAGTTCAAGTCTCATCATCTTAATTGTTATCAGTTTTGTTTGTTACTGTAGAATAAATGATAACCTATCAGTTTTTGTGTTTTTCTTTCTTTTTTTTTTGTGACTAAGTTTTGCTTGAATTATTTTCTAGGTCGCTAATTACAAATAGTTAGTTTGTTCGTTAATCGAAACACTTTTAATGCTAACATTAAGTTAATTGTGCAGCTGTTTTTGATTTATGATGCTTAGTTAAAAAAAAAAAACTGTTAATAGAAAACTGTTTATCACAATTCTCATAGCTCTGTGTAAATCCCGAAAACTTACATTTTATGTTTGGGCGTAGTCGGTTTTTTATGATCATACTTTAGTTTGTTGTTTGGGAAATTTGTTTAACTAATTGTTAAAAATATAAATATTATTATAATTACACAGCGCAGCAAAATTAGCATATTTTAGTAAGCTTTTTTTTATGGTCAATGTAGTTTTTGTTGTTTGTAAACTTTTTCAAATTGTTGTCAAAAAAAAGTATATATACACTGTTTAACAAAATAAAAATAATTTTCATTTACAAATTGAAGAAAAAAAAGGGCAGAAATTTATTTAATTTCTAAATTACATGAAAAGCAAATGAATGGCAGTTAAAACAACATTGAAATTTTCAGGGCTGTTCCCATTTCCGTGCGTTTTTTTTTTAACTCAAATCGTTTTAGAATTTTGTTCACTTTCACTTGAAATAACAACAGTTTTTTGCTTTTCAATTATCAAGGGAATATCTTTTTAAAACGTTTTGCGGAATTAGAACAGGTATGAATCGGGGCTCCAATTGGGATCTGATTTGACTTGATTGAGGTCGGACTATTTAATACATTGTGAAAAACGTACTTCTTCAGGAAATTGTATCCATGTTCTGAATAGTTAGATCGGGCAATTATATCGGAATTGTATGCCGTCTTATAAGCACTTTACTTTTCTTATTGGAAATCGAATGGATATGATAAGAGTTATTTGGCAATTAAAAATTGTGTTAATCAGTGTTATTAACACTGCTAAAAAACAACTTCCGAAACGTTCGAGTTTTGGTTTGGCTCTTAACCTTGGTTTAAAGTTAAATGTTGGCAACAACTATTCAAGTTCAATGTTTTAATCAAATTGGACGCGCTTTTTGAATTGATGCGCTCAACAGTTGCACTTGTGTCAATTTAACAGTTTATCAAACTGTTGCCAAACGATTTGAATCGCGTCTTTTTAAGAGTTGCACGTTTTTGGGCTTTTTTTTATTAATTTTGTACTCCCTGTTCCCATTAAAAATGGGAAAAAGGGAGTTATAAAGTACTGTAAATGTGTGTAACAGACAGAAGGAGGCATTTCCGACTATATAAACTATATATATTCTTGATCAGGATCAACAGCCGAGACGAACTAGCCATGTCCGTCTGTCTGTCCGTCTGTCCGTATGAACACACAGATCTCAGAGACTATAAGAGCTAGAGACACCAAACTTGGCATGAAGGTTCGTGTATACCATACGCAGATCAAGTTTATTTCAAATTTCGGATACACCCCCCCGCACCCCCGCAAATCGCAAAAGACTCCCACAGCCACAATTTGAAAGATAAAGCTTTAATTTTTGGTACACAAGTATGTTTAATCAATGTCTTTCGGATGTGTAAATTTCAACACGATCGGATAAATAGCACAAAAGTTATAGAAGAATCTATTACGCCCGTCTCAGTTGGCAGCAACAACAGTTTGACAAGCAGTTTACGAGTTAAGTGCACTGCTTGCTTGTGTTACGCCCGTCTCAGCTGGCAGCAACAACAGTTTGACAAGCAGTTTACGAGTTAAGTGCACTGCTTGCTTGTGTTGCCGCTGAACTGCTTGAAATGCAAGTTGGGAGCAGGGAGTCTCGTAGTCGGGCACACTCGACTAGAGTATTCTTACTTGTTTTTGTATGTAGAATTGGAAAACGTACTCACAATAAATCCATTTAGATCATTTGTATGCTTTTTGTGCAACAACAAATGATTTTTTAGTATGTGGCTTTGTCGAGTGTTAGAAACGCAGTTAAAGTTTTTTTGTTTTTTATTGTTAAACTGGACTTGATATGAAAATAGAAAACACAGCTGTTAAAACCAATTTCGAAATTGTTGTCGCTTTTGGTTAACACGGCAATTGTGCTAATTTAACCCAAACGACCCGTTTACATTTTGTTGCCTTTTTTTTTAGTGCCTATACCCTGTAACCATAAAATTGCTAAGAAGGCTAGATGTGGTAGCAGAAGCATTGATAACTCTTTTCAATTCGCACAGTTTTTAGTTTTAGTATGCTAAAGTTTTCATTTGAGATCGTCATTTGTAGCTGTTCTTAATTCCGCTAAGCGCTTAGGTATTTGTTTAAAAAATTTAATTTTAAAATCATAACTTCAAATGGAAAAAACGTTTAGAATTCAATTCAAAAATGTAAAGACAAAATTGAAAATGAGTTGGAAAAAAAAATTAAACGGATTTGAGAACACAGCAGATAAGTCATTGGTGAAACTGTAAAGCAATATGTCGTATTTTTATACTTTAGACCGTTTTATAGGATATTTTGTAGCCTAAACTCCACAACTAGAAAGTTGCTTGTTTGTTTGTTTATTGTTTAGTGCAGAAAGCGACCCACAGAACTGGTTCTCGGGGCTAAGCAAACATTTCGGTTTTTAGTAATGTTGAAGCGATAGAATGATTGAATGATACATATACCCGTATGTACATATATACAAACATACATACATGTAAATATATGTATGTATTGTAATAGCCCCGACCTTCGCTATGATCACGTGTCCCAGATGTTATCGCCTGTGTTTTACGATCCGAAACTGGAGCGTGTGCACATTTCCATTGGCAAGCGATCAAAACTGTTAAGTTCGAATACGTTTGTGCTCGACTTGGAGATACTCTATCAAATGATCACAAATATATCGATTTATAACGATGTTATCCATGTTTTTAAGCATACATTTTATGCTATAAAATCTCTTGCACAACTGGATTAAACGCTCTTTGCTTGTTTTCAAGGAGTACAGGGTATTAAAAACATAAAGTGTGCATCAAAATGTTAATCTAAAATGCTAACGCTAATGTAAATGTTTAAAATTAAATTTAATGTTAAACGTAAGTGATAACAGAGTATAAAAACTAGTCGAAATGTTAGTTTAAAAAGCTTATGTTAAAGTTCAAAATGAATGTTAACAGTAATGTTAAGTGATTCATTAAGTTACATTCAAAAGCGCATCCGCATTGATTTTGGCTTGCACACTCACACTCACACTCTCTCGCTCACACACACACACACACACACACACACACACATTTCAATTGTTTCAGCTTACATTCAAAGTTTTGCTTTTGTTGTTGTTGCTGCTGCTGTTCTTTTGCCTGTTCTTCGGATGCTGCTGCTGCTTCTTCTTCTTATTGACTGTTGCAGTTGCCGGTCAGTTGCTCTTGCTTGACACACCTTTCGTGTGTCTTGTGTGTATGTGTGTAACTGTTACTGTGACTGTGAATGACACTGGGCAGGCCAGTTGACTGAGCCCGACTAAATGCTGCCTTTGTGTGCGCTTCAATTTTTATATAAAAACGCCAGGGCAGGCCACACTGTGCGAGGGCCGTTTCCCGATAAATTACAACAAACAAAAATCCAAAACAAAACAACAACAATAACAACAACAACAAAAAATCACACACAAATCAGAAAAAAGAGACTGATGAAAAAAACCAGCGTTGAACAGAATTACCACAGAAAGTGAAAAAAAACCAATTTTGGAAAAAAAAAAATTGCGCTGCTGGCTGACGACCGATCTTGGAGCGATCGGCGCGTACTGAATGAAATGACAACAGCAGTCGCAGCAGCAGCCAGTCGCAGCAGCGCCGCCAGCAGCAGCAACAGCAGCAGCGACGACGCGTTTGCGCGAGAGAGTCACGCATGAAACGACCAAAGTTAAAAACAAAAACAACAACAAAACTTTTTAAAGTCTGTCTCTGTCCTGTGCATGTGCATGTATGTACGTGAGTGTGTGTGTGTGAGCAGTTTGGGGGCAACCGTCTGCTGTCCACTCCGCCCACGCCCTCTCTTCTGACCGACTCTGCTGTCAATGCAAGTCAGCGACATTGACTCTCTTTTGCGCCGTGCTGTAACGTAGCTGCGCAGCTGCTGCGGGTACTGATGCTGATGCTGCGACTGCGATTGCTGCTGCTGTTTTTTTTTTTTTTTTTGACAATCTGTTACTCACCCACACACACACATGGACACTGGCGTGCAGTTTTGCAGCGTCCGCTTTGCACTTTGCACATACACTGTTACAGTTACAATAACAGTTTGAGAGCCTTTGGTGTAGTCACACATTTAATGCAAAAATGTAAAACAAAACAAAAACAAAGATCTGCTGACAGTCAGGAGCAGGTTTACATATGAATGTCAAATATTATATCGATATTATCGATAGCTTAATGGGTATTTACAATTTCTATACATTAAAGACTGGAGAGTTTTTAGTTGAAATTTTGATAAATTTTCGAAACTCTAAAGATCTTCTGGAAACTGCGATATCTTTGGCTTAAGTCAAACAATCCCTCTCAGGATCGCAAATTTCTATAATATGTCAAGAAAGAATTTTCATTTCGATCACAGCTCTAGTTTCTACCTCAATAACTCTGTCACCATGCTGGTCCACCTTAGAGAGATCTTACTGTACATTGCGTACTTATGCGTCGTCACAAAAATTCATATTCCATTCAAAATTAGCATCATTATTTAAGACAGACACACACACACACACATTCTCTTGGATTGATTAACACACTATGGACTATAAAAAAGTTTCCATTAAATAATCCGACTTAAATATACCAATCAGAAATAAGTACACTGTACACTTTCATATACTTATAACAAGAGTGCTCCAGTCGAGGGTGCTTGACCCTGCTTGATACCCTGTACTCAGGTCTGAAGTAGCTTGAGTTGTACTAACATATTAACACACAAGCAGTGCACTGCTTGCAGCTGTTGCGCCTCTGCTTGCCTCTGCTCAGGACTATGGCAATTAGTTTCTGGCATAACTTTGGTGTTTGTTATCGGAGATTTAGATTTAGATTTTTGATCGATATTAATGCAAATTGTAGAAGTTCTCTTTTTCCATTCTGTTGTAAAACGCCAGCGTAGCACCACTTGCATTTAACTTCACATACAGCAATTCGGATTTTCTGTTGTTTTGACATGTAATCGGAAAATACACACAGCAAAATGTAAAACTAACATCAAGGCAAAGTCGGCCGTGACTTTTTGTACGCCTTTTCTTCTTTTCGCTACAAACTCGAACGTCATCAGATAACGTCATGACGTTAAATCATCGTCTAAATGCGGGCTAAGGCTGTAAAAAGCAACAAACGTACAAATGTCAAGATCTAACGGTTAAAAATAATACTATATATGTGTAAGTTGAAAAGTTGGAACTGTCTCTTTCTTAAATTTATTTCGAATTAGTATATAGTATATACTATATAATTATTATCGACATTCATTAACGCAACTAACTGAAATATTGTTTTATGTTTAAATAATCTTTTTTTTTTGAGCTATAAAAATGTTGAATAGAATTTGAAATAAGCATTTGCTGATTATATTCTTTATATACATATTTGTGTGTACCCATAATTATAATTATTGGAATTTAAAACATAATCTCTAATCTCGAATGGTTGGAATAACCCGCTGAGTTAAGAACTGGAAAATGACCGAGCAGATAATACAACTTATTGTGTTGCGTTTGTATTGAGTTTGTTGTGTGTCTATATGTGTGTGTGTGTGTGGGATATGAATGAGGTATTGTATATCGTTGTAAATTTGATTCAATTGCTCCGGGCAATGTGTATATGTATTTATTCCATATTTACATATGACGGGCGCAATATTTGACCCACTTGTCATGTTTTTACTTTCTTTTGGCTTTAATGATGATAAACGTGCCCCCTTCCATTTCAGTTTTTACTGTTGTTGTAATCTTTATATTGTTTTTTGTATTTTACTTATTGTTATTGTAAAAGATTTTCACTTTTGCATTACCCTTTTGGAACTACAGAAGATCTTTGGAGCCATACAATTTGAACAATGTCTAATTGGACTTGATTCTAACTAGCTTTTTTAAAAAGCAAAGTAAGAAGTATCATACTATTTGATGATTGTGCAGCTTACTTTTCTAAAATCATTTGTTGTACTTTCGGGGCTTTAGAGTAGCACATACAAAATGTATCGATATTATCGATACTTCAATGAATAATATCATTTTGATTGAACATGATATTTCGATTTTATATTGTTATCGTTACCGTTATATACACCTTCTACATTTTAATGTTTGTTCAAATCTATCGGTGTTTTAACGAAAACTATGGCTTCACTTTTATTTAAACTGCCTCCATGTTAATATATTCGATTTTCTACATTTTAATGTTAGTTTTGAGAATGTTAAGTAGGCATTTGAGTATTATATCGATATTATCGATAGTTAAATGCAAATTATCGCCTCGTGTTCAATTTCTAAATTTATCGATGGCAACGATATTTTAATGACAAATATTGCGACAGATCGAATTTTACAAATGCAATTTACTTTTCTCTTTCTTTTGAATTCAATTTAATCCTAGTTCAGAGCTGCATCGATGCATATATCGATAAATATCGATTTACATCGATATTGCTTTGCGATATTTAGAACAAAATTGGATTATTTATTTCCTAGGGTATTTGTTGATCGTGCATTTGAAAACCTGATGCGTTCTCACCTGTTTTGCGCTTCGGCGTTCGCGTTTAGCGTGTAAATCACTTTCTTTGCCGGGGCTTTGAGCTTTTGCGCCAATCGCAGGCCTTTCGCCTGCCCCGCATAATTTCTATATGCATGTAAAATAAATAAATAAATGAATAAATGCTACATCTTTTGCCAGTCGGCGCAGCAAGCGGTTAAATGAATTGGGGGGGCGGAGAGTGGCAGGCGAGGGGCCATTTGTCTTTTGACTGGTTTTTTTGTGTTCAAAACGCGATTGAAAGTGAAAGTCGCAGTAGCAGTAGCAACAACAGCAACAAGCTTCAAAACCACCTCTCTTCTATATCTATCTCTAAATCTCTCTGACGGCACTCTCTCATATTTATTTTTTTTTTTCTGTTCACTGCTTTCTTTTTAGCATTCTTGCATTCTCTTTTCCCCCAATACGAAATACGGAGCGATAAAGTTATTATGTAAACTTTGCTTACCATAAATATTAATAAAAATGTTCATTTCAAATTTCATTTGAATTATGCACATTAGTTTTTATGAGCCTTATCATCATTAAAACAACTTAAAATATTTATATATTTTGATTGTTTTTGTTGCTTTTTTTTCCGGTTTTACACTGCCTGCTTGACTTAGTTTTAACGCTTCGCCTTAAAAGCATGCAACACTTTTTGCAGCAAGCAGTGCAAAACACTAAAATGTGTATTCAACGATAACTTGTTGTTTTTTTTTTTCAAGTTGAGTACGGCATTATTGTGTAAGAACTATTCGCTTTTCAAATGCTTATATCTATTATGGGTGGTAGCTATATAAAAGAACAAAATGATAGCAAACTAATAACATTATGTGCATCAAAAATTAACTTGTTTTTTTTAAATATAAGCAGATTTTGTTTAGAAAAATTATTTCAATATTCCATTATTCCATTCTGAACAAATTTCTCACATGGCAAGAAAAATGAGTTTAACAAAAACTGAATATTCAAATGATACTATGATATCAGATATTGATCAAAATCAGCCAAATTATAACTAAACTAACTAATTAGCAAGTTCTTTTCAGATATATCAGTGAAAACAAAAACAATTTTAAGCAACCATTTGTATTAAACGAGCTTTCCTATGGCAGTTAATATTATATCTACCTAAGTAGTAATGTAATTTTGATGAAATTTATTTGAATTCTCTAAATTTGGCTGAGATATCTTAAAAAACAAAAACTTTTGATCGATTGTTCCTTTTGCAGCTATAAAATATAAAAAATCTTGTAACAAGCATAATTTGATTAAGAAAACTTGAGATACTACATTTATTCGTTCATTCTTTGCTCTGAAAAATATATAGTATGTATGTTATCCAATCCGATAATTTCCGATGACATCTACTTTTTGATGTTTTATTAAGTTTTGCAAAAAAAAAAAAAAATAAATATATAAATAAAATATATAAAGTATATAAAAGTAAAATAATTAAATGATATAAATCTACAATAATCGAATAAGAACCGTCAGTCGTTAATCGTTAATCGTTATTCGATAGTTTTTAGCTTAGCTGCTGTGCTATCGTTTTGAGGAATTCAAATGCCTCCTCGCCAGACTCCAGAATGTAGTGCGGTGGCATTAAATAGCCATAGCGTCCCTGATCCTTAAGGAACACATTGTATACATATTGCGGCTCGATCCGCTCCTGCACCCAGTCGGCGGCATTGCCCGGTCGGGCCAGTTTCTGGCGATAGCTGCTGCCCATGCTATATTCGGCATGATTGAGCCGTCGAAAATTGAGAATCGCCTGACGGGCAGTCTGTCGCAGTTCACGCTGATTGGCGGTCACATAGTCAGCATCGCCCCAGGGATAGGTAATGGCCTGGCCATAGCCCCCAAAGGATACATATACACCCAAATAATCACGCATGCCGAGCAAAAAGTTACGCATGGCTCGCGTTTCCGGTTCGGAGAAGCTGCTTTCGCCGCGATAAAGATTCTTGCAGGGATTCGATGTGGAGCCCGCTTCGCCCCAACCATACTCAAAGTTGCGATCCAAATTGACGCCATAACAGCCGCTATCGCTGTCATAATTACGATTCTTGGTCCACAAACGATCGGTTAGACGCGAATACTGATAGCCATCTGGATTGGCCATGGGCAGAAAGTACCAATCAATATTTCGCATCGTTTTATCCACCATGCCCTCCTTCCATAGCCATGTTAGCTTCGAAATGGCATAGGTGAGCGCAGCGGGACTGAGCCAATCCCGTGCCTGCATTCCGGCATCCACAAAGACAGCCCAGTTATCGGGATTGCCATCGGAGACTCTGCAAAGGATAATATGCTTTATTACAGTGAATAGTAACAGTTACTTTCTCCTAGTACCATTGTTCATATCCAAGTAACAGAATTAGTGAGCTATATATTACAGTAACAGTTACTATTGTGGTGACAGTTACACTAACAGTTACTATTGTGATAACAGTTACAGTAACAGTTACTATTGTGGTAACAGTTACAGTAGTAGTTACTATTGTGGTATCAGTTACAGTAGTAATTACTATTGTGGTATCAGTTACAGTAACAGTTACAATTGTGGTAACAGTTACAGTAACTAACCCAGTAACGGTATTAAAATCAGTTATAACAGTTATAGTAAAAGTATACATTACTGTAACAACAACAGCTAAGCTAAGTTGAAAATTAATCCAGTGTCAAATGTGCTCAAGCTTAACTTTAACAATTGTAGTACAATCAGTAGTAACTAGTATTTATACAAATCACATCAACGCGACAGCGACACTAGATGTAACTATCACAGTTACAGCTGCTATTGTACTAACAGCAACTTTAACAGAATCAGTAACTGTGCAATATGTGACTATTACTTTAACAGAAACTCTTGCACTTACAGTAACTATCCAAGTAACAGTATCAGGAGCAGTAACAGTGATACTAACATATAGTCAGTAACAGTCACAGTAACAGTTTCGTTTTAAGTAAAAGGATTTTGGGCTGCAGAATAATTCTAGGATGTCAAAACTTCGAATTTTTGTTTAAAAAGTTTGACCAATTTCTTGCTTAAATTGTTCGCTAGCGCCGCCAAACTCAACAGAAACTGTTAAATCAGTGTTAACGCATACAGCACTGTTAACGACAACATTACTCGCTTTGCGTGAGTAACGGCACAACTTAAATTTTCTTTTTATTATATTTGTCGTCATACCGGCCCCGGTTTTGTAATCTTAGAATTTTTCCGTTTTTTTCAAATTCAAAATGAGGTTTTGGATCGCTCGTTATGTGGGGTAGCTGTATCGAAACATTATCAATTTTGTCAATTACAGCAATAACAGTAACTGTTCTAATGACAGTAACAGTCATAGTAACGTATCACAATAACAGTAACTGTGATAAATAACTTAAAAAGTAACAGTTACATTCCACAGACCTGAGTACATCCAATGGTCGCTTATTGCGTGTATATCCAATCTGTATGATCTCTGTAAGATCGGCTTGAGTTTCGAGTATATGCTGCATAAACTGTTTGATATCGCCCTGATCATGATAACGTCGCCAGGTTAACAATGAACCTTCACGATTAAGCCATGGCAGTGAATAATTTGCAGCTGTATTATCCGTATCCACATCGTTAATCTCCTTGTAGGTCTCATCGATGGCCGTCTCAATATCATCGATCATAACATTATAGCTAAAGGAGGTCTGTTGCATATAGTGTTGGGCTGGCTCCACATTCTTGTGCTCAATGAGTATATCGATGCCATCCTGATTGATATTCCAAACCTCGCTGCCTGTAAAGCAAATGTTTTGGTATATTATTGTTTCTGATTGGTTTTAAGAAGGAGGTTTATTGTACCAAAGTGACGCTTAAAATAACGCAACTCAGGTTGACTTAGACGCGTCTCGTGCAACTTCCACAGCTGATAGCCATAATAACGTTGCACTGAAGCATTATTGCGATAACGTCGATTTATCTGATATGTTGAGTCCGGCGAGAGAAAGTCAAATCTACGCAAATCGGTTGGCGACAACCACTGCAAACTCTCAAATGTTGCCTCATACAACTCGCTGCTGTTCAGCGTCCACAGTTCGGGCAAGTTTGTCAATCCAGGTACCGTAACGCTACGCCAGAGCATCAATTGGGCATTACTTAGGGTTAAAAGTAAAGCCAGTTTCATTCGAAAGATCAATATCCACATTATGCGGCCTGCCGCCTGTGCAACGCAAACAAAACTAATTCTCAATATTCATGATGCTATTGGCAGAAGGTCAAGACTGTTTTCTTTTTGGGTTGGCTAAATTGTTGTTGCCCCATTATTGATTAATGTCAATTTTATGCGTAAAAGACCTCGTTGTAGCCCAGCTGTATCTATCCGTCTGTCTATCTATCTATCTACCTATCTTCTTCTTCTTTAGCTGGGCGTTTAAAGCTTTTGACATGTTCTCCATTCTTTCCGTCTAACAATACTGGGCCAAGAGGTCAACAGCCCTAAACGGTTTTAGCCTCAAACTCACGCACTTTAAAATTATGATATTCAGCTGAAATAACAGTGAAAATTGCTAAAAGAATATGTTCTTAACGAGGGTGGCATTAGCTTCTTGAATAACTTTTAATGTTTATTCTTCATTTGTTACGAAATTTTGCAGAATATGTTTTTTGATAGCATATTAAAACAAAACATAAAAAAATCGCGATTAATTGATTTCTTTTACTACCAAACGTTTTCAACGTTTGTGAGATCATTGATATTTATAAAAACAAAATTATGTTTTCAACAATTTCCGGTGCAAAAAGACAAAGAAACTTGAAAAAAGTAGCAGACATTTTTGAATAAGTTTTTAAATTAATGAAATGCTCTTTAAAATATTTAAAAGCCTTTTCGCATACAGTATATGTACGTCATATCCTGGATTATATTTGATATTATTGATTTATTTTTATATATTATTAAAAATTGTATTTTTTTGATTTTTTTTGTTGTTTTATGCAAAATATCGATAAGCCCATAATCGAAACTGTGCAAAATACATTGATTATTCCATAATTTGAAGAGAACTAATCTATGTTTCTTACATTTGGTAAGATCGCTAAGTTTGAATATCAATATCAAAATGAAAAATATCCGCTGCAAACAATCGATGTTCCCACAATCGAAACTCTGCTGAAACATATTGGTTAACGCATATTTATCGAGCCCAACATGTCATTTAAAAAGGATTCATCTACGTTTCTTACATGTGCTAAGACCGGTAAGTTGGTAACAAATAATATACTAGGATTCAAACTCAGGAATTGATATTTGAATGAAAAGTATTGTCCTGATATGATATTGCTTTTGATATTGATATCGAAATATCGAATGTGTTAAGGATACTAAATCAATAATCGATATTTTAATGATAAATATCGTCCTGGATCGATATGATATTGCTTTTGATATGCTGCTACCATATCGATACCGTCTTCAAAATATCGAATGTATTAAAGATACTAAATCAATAATCGATATTTTAATGGAAAGTATCGTCCTGGATCGATATGATATTGCTTTTGATATACTGGATCGATAAGATATTGCTTTTGGTATACTGCCAACATATCGAAATAACGAATGTGTTAAGGATACGAAATCAATAATCGATATTTTAATGATAAATATCGCCCTGGATCGATATGATATTGCTTTAAATATGCGGCTACCATATCGATAGCGTCCTCGAAATATCGAATGTATTAAGGATACTAAATCAATAATCGATATTTTAATTTAAAATATTGTCCTGGATCGATATGATGCTGCTTTTGATCGAAATATCTTATATGTTCAAAGGTCGCTAGGTTTGTTACAGCGACTAAATTTGAATATCCGCATAAGAACTTAAAACTTTTTGTTTATTTTTATGAATTGATGCCTCATTAGAATCTTGTGCCTATTAAGTTGATTGATGCGATTGATTGATTTTTAAGTGATTTGCAGGCTGTGATTTCCGACTTTGTGGATTAATCATGACCTAAAGGTCTGTTTCTTTTTATTTTGCTGTACACTTACCAAACTCTTCCACGAAGTGATTAAAAGCCGCATCCGGTGTTGAAATATCCGCACGCCTGCGTGTGCCATTAAAGTTGAGCTTCCAGAGCTGAGCACCCCGATAGCTAACATAGTTCTCATCCAGGGCCATGCGAAGTGGAGAGCGTCTGCTGGTGGCAGCCTGTTCCATGGGCCGCAAGTAACGCAGCAGCTGAGTAACTCCGCCGCCAAAGAAGGGTATTCTCACCAATGTGTTGCCTGTGCGCGCATAATCCAAGAAATCGTAACGACTTGCAGCGGCTTTTGCGTCCACCAATGATTGTTCTTGTGCTTGTTGCAACAATGTGAGGCATAAGACGCATAATGCTGCCCATGTGTAATGCATTTCTTCTTATTTGATATTTACGTTTTAAATGTTACCTGTTTTTACCTTTCAACTTGATCTTTTGCCACCTGTTACCGTGTGGCCTTTCTGGCCGTTCGATTCTGTTTGAGAGCCGGCCAGATAACGGCTACTTTTTTGGCCCATCGTTGTTCTCAATTCTTCATCATTTTTGGGATCGCAACATGACACACACACACACACACTAGTCACAATGGGCCAAAATTTGCATAGCTTGCTCGGGTTTGTTATTGTTAAAACTTTTACTTTGTTTCCAGCTGTTATACTTTGTGAATGTTGTTATACTTAACTCTGTTATACGTTACATGGTTAGCCACTAAAGTTGTAAATCGAGCAAATGAATCTTAAAGTACTTTTGTTTTTGCAAGCTTTTTTATTAAATTATTCATTCAGCTATGAAAAATCTGGATGTATTATTCAGGATATTTTATGTAACTTAATTTACTTAACATTTATTTTATTTAAGTTTATTGGTTTATTTGAATTCCATTTTTTTTAAATTTCATTATTTTTTTGGTTTGATTTTTTTTTTGTTTTTTGTTTTTACTTTTTTTTTAAATTTTTTTTTGTTTTTAGTTTTTTAGTTTTGTCTGTCAAAATAGAATTACTATTATACTGTACAAATAAATAAATAAATAAAATATGTAATGCAATTTAAGTTTAAAATCAGGCATAGGAATAATATTTTCGGTATTTTGGAATCATCCTCTGTTAAGTTGTTGTCATAATGAAAAAGACCGTTTGTATTAATTTGCTTTGAAAATAGTTCTTAAAATCCACATATACAAAGAAAGGTTATTCTTATCTAGAATCGTATCGTATACTGACTCATTTCTTAAGACACACTATGATCGTTCTTATATAACATTATAAAAGTCTACTTTCTTAGGCATGTATCAAATTGTTATGTTTATTTTATGTATATGTATGTAAGTGATTAAATCTGCAAATAAACATAATAAAACTAATTAGCTCGGATTTTGTAAAACGCATAAAATGTTGGAATTTACAAATCAATTTTGTTTAACTTGATTCACAGCAAGTGGCAAAAAACGTGTTATGGAAAAAGCAAAGGGCAGGCTCTCAGCTTATCTGTATCTCAAATTAATATTGATTTTTTTGCATAATTATAAACCCATAAATAGAGCAATGAAAGGGAAAACGATCATTAAGATCGCAATTAATAAAAATATGCATATGCATACGTTTAAGTTGTTTAAGCTTTGAGCGTGTTAAATCGATACGTCATCAAATACGGGTTTTTTTTTTGCGCTATCCAAACTGAAAACTTTGGAGGGATTCTAAAACCCTTGACATTAGTAATGCTTAAGCTGTGGGTAGATTTCTATACAAGGGAATTTCAAGCATTTTTTGTCCATCAAAAAAACTCGGCAGCGCAAGCAAGCAGCGCACATAACTTGTCCAGTGCCTGTCAAACTGTTGCTTCTGCCTGCTGAGACGGGGGGAATTATATTCTTCAATAACTTTGTTAGTGAAATTTACGCAGCTGATCAACATCGACATAACATATATGTGCCCCAAAAATCAAAGCTTTACTTCAGAATGGTGGCGTTGGGAGTGCGTATTGTAATATTATATTCAATTTGATCTGCGTATAGTATGCAGGAACCTATATGCCAACTTTGGTGTCTCTAGCTGTTATAGTCTTCGAGATCGACGCGTCCAAACGGACAGACATACAGACGGACATGGCTATTGATGCTGATCAAGAATATAAATAATTTATATATTCGGAAATGTCTTCGCCTGCCTGCTACATACATTTGCTGTTCTTTATAACACCCTTTTTCCCATCTTTAATGGGAACAGGGAGTAAAAAGGGAATAACGATCGTAGCGATCGAAATCTATAAATTCTTCTGTATTTTATAAAAGTCTATAAAGGTGACACGACATCGAATTCCTCTCAAATCTATGGGTGTATTTGTGAAACTGATTTATAATTATACTGACAATATGCAAAAAATTTTGAAAAAGAAATATCCAGAATAAAATTAGCATAATGTCCTAAAAATTACCTTTATATCAACTTTCAATACGATTATGCGCTTAGGCGCTATTTAGGATTGAATTGAATATTTTGAATTTAATTTTCAGGTATTTTAAAAAAGCTAGATTTCAAACGGAATGAATATAATCATTCATTTTTTAAATTTGAAATGCTCGTTAAAAAATAAATAGCAACTTGTAATACGAAAAACTATCTTCCATCAATATTTTCTTTAATGATCTTTTACCCAATCAAAATCAAAAATAGAGAAATTGAAAGAAAAATGATATAGAGATCAAAATTTATAGTCTATAGTCATCGAATCCGGAGATTTTTCTCATTTCGATTCAAAATCCAAAACTTACGATGTCATTTTTTTCCAAAATCCCGCTTAAGTAATACACATAAATGTTTATGATTTGAAATAAACATGTCTCAGTCTATTTTCGAATGTTCAATTTGTCTAGTTACAAATAAATAAATAAATAAATAGTTTCTCATAATAAATAAACATTAAAATAAATTGCGAAAGCAAAAAAAAAAAATTAATAGATTAAACTAAAATCTAAGAAAGCAAAACTAGCGTGTACGGCGACGACTGCTGCTGCTTCTGCCGTCCTTGCTACCGCGTCCTTGAGTAATAGCCCTGGCGACCGTATCAGCAAAGGTATAGCCATCCTTGCCATTATACTGTATAAACTGTGCAGGCAGGACGAAGCCATAGCGACCCGTGTCACCCATCTCAATGGTATAGGCATACTTAATGCCAGCAATGCCCTTGGCCCAATCATCCGAGCCGCCGGCGGCTGGATAAAGCGTTGTGGCTGAGGAACCCACAGTGTACTTAACGCCTGAGGACTTGGTGATGATCTAAGGAGGTAGAAAAAAGATTGTTTCAAAATATTTGTTAATTAGAATCTATGAATAGATAATTACCGTGCCCGCTTGACGTGCCACACGATCAAGATCCGCACGATCCTTGGTTAGATGATAGTCATAGCCCCAGGGATACAGTATATATTGACCATAGCTGTGGAACGATAAATACGCCTGGAAGGTCTCACGTGGAAAGCCGCTAATAAATTTCGATATATAGAAGGTTTCCGGCTCAGAGAAGGCCTTGCTACCACGATATGTCTGTGAGCAAGGACTTGCCGAAGTGCCCTTTCCACCCCACTTGTAGCCAAAGTTGCGATTAAGATCGACGCCAGGACATTGTCTACCATGGGCACGCATATTCTTGCGCCACAGACGATCCGTTGTATGAGAGTATTCGTAGCCATCGGGATTAGCCACGGGATGTATGTACCAGTTGATGTTACGCATATGCTCGGGCAGATCCTCCCAGCCTTCGACCAGCTGATTGGCCATATAAGTTACCGTTGCCGGACTGATCCATTCACGTGCGTGCATACCGCCATCGATCCAGATGCCAGGATTACGTGCATTGCCATTAGATATCCTATTGAGTTTAATTTTGAGCTTTAGTTTTGGATTCTTTCAAATGTGTTCTAGTTACTATTTTCAATAAAACTTTGTGGAAAGGAAGTGAATTCAATTCGCATAATCTTTACAATGGCGGAATTAGAAACATCACTTTTCCCTTATTATACCAAGTTTTATTATTGCCTTGGAGATCAACGTTAAGTTTATTTAAACCACAAAACCTTGCCAAAAGTAGAAATGGAAGCATGAACATAGATCAAAGACAAGTGAATTCAATCCGAAAAAACTTTCCAAAGGTAAAAATGAGAGCATGACTTTCCCTTAAGCATTCAGACTTAAAAACTTTTTGAATTTTATTCTATATTAATGAGCAAAAGAATTCAAACATAGATCGTAGACAAGTGAATTCAGTTCGCAAAATCTTGTCGAAAGTGGAAATGGGAACATGCTTTTCCTTTAAATATTTAAATATGCATTATTAATGAATTTTACTCAATCTGAATAGCAATTTAATTCAAACCTAGATCGTAGACAAGTGAATTCAATCCACAAAATCTTGTCAAAAGTGGAAATGGGAACATGACTTTTCTTTTAAGCATTTAAATTTGCATTATTCATGAATGTTACTCAATCTTAGTTGCAATTAAATTCAAATATAGATCAGAGATAAGTGAATTCAATCCGCAAAATCTTCTTGAAAGTGAAAATGGGAGCATGACTTTTCTTCAAGCATTAAGATTTGCATTATATATGACTTTTACTCAATCTTAATGGCAATTAAATTTAAAAATAGATCAAAGATAAGTGATTTCAATCCACAAAACGTTTCAAAAGGTGGAAATTGGAACATCACTTTTCCTTAAGTATTCAAATGTTCATTATGTATGACATTTACTCCATCTTATTGGCAATAAAATACATACATAGAATGTAGACAAGTGAATTCAATTCCACAAAATTTTATCAAACTCAAAAATCGTTGTAAAATTATGCCGAAACTGGAAAATTAGAGCACATGCGTAGTTTTCAAACGTAGCAACTTACTTGAGTATCTTCAATGGTCGCTTCTCCACCGAGTAGCCAATGGTTTCCGTTGAGCAAATGTCCGGATATGTCTTGGCCATATAATCAATGAAGCCGTGTATGTCCTCCAGGCGATGGTAAGCCTGCCAGGTCAAACGATGACCTGTGTGAAAAGTTAAATTATAAGATAAGTGGCAAGTTGCAAGTGGCTTAGCTAACAAAACGTTATGAACTATGGCAACCACAACAGCCCAAAAGTTCATTCAACCTGGATTGAAGGCAACATTGATTGAGGCACCGTCTCCTGTGGAGTGTCAAGTGCAAAAAGAAAGTTGGCCTGCAATGGCTCAATTCTCGTGCTCGTTCCGTTTAAAGGAAATTGCGTGTCTGTCTGTTATTGATTAAACAAGTGTCTTGCAGTAAACGCCTCCCTTTGCCCTTTTCCCTGCCTTTTAACCCTTCTCCCATCCTCCAAGGCGTTGCAGTGCGTGGTCGCTGTTCAAGTTCAGCGCTACCAACCCCGTCAAAGAGTCCAAAATGTCAAAGAGCTGTCACAACTGTCTCAATGTCCCTTTCCCTTTAGCGTCATGCGGTCCCTTCTTTCTCACACTCTTTGACTCATTTTTCGTCTCTGGTTATCTTTTTTTTTGGTTTTTGCTTTCGTGCGTCCTGCCACTTTTCGCTTTATGACTTTTCACACGCCCTCTCCTATTAGTTGCATTAAAAGCTCGTTTATGGCAACACCTGAAGACGGGGAAAGTGAATCGGAAAAAAACCCTTGCGGTACTTTTTAGAGTTGTATTGAATCGTTCAGCTTAAGTTCAATTTAACTATAAATGATGAATGAACTATACTCCTGATTGTCTGTCATCTTCATTTTTTCGTTCACATTGTTCAATTCAATTCGTTCTTTGTGTTCATTTGAGTATTTTTAACCTTGAAAAAGTTGTGAAGGAAAGCTTTTAAAGAGCCCCTAATTTAATTAATTAATTAGAATTTTTTGTAGAATTTTTAAAAAAATCATCGATTGTTTTTCGATTAATATTTTTAAAATAATCGATTTGACGCAGGTTCTAAAAGAAACTAATTATTATAATTTGATTTTTAAACTCGTGAAGAATTTGAGGATTAACATATTCTTTATAATCGATTTATCGATACACCAAAAATTTTTTTTTCAATGGCTGAATTATGGTATAGAAATGTTAATAATCGATTTATGCGAGAAAAAAAACCATTGGATCTGGGTGAAGAGTGATAATAATCGATTTATCGATACTTTTTACATTTCCAGTAAGTATATTTTGATTAAACTAACTATGTGATATCAAAATCAAACAAAAGCAAAGTTTCAAACGAACGAATTGAACTATTTGAATATATAAATAAAACAAGAAAATTACTCACCTTTGCGATTCTGTAGTTCGGCAATTTTATCGGCTGGCGGATTTTCCACTTCGATAACCTGCTGCAAGTTATCGATAAGCACAATGCGCGATAAATTGGCAGCGCGTATATGACGCTCAGCAGCAGCCAAAACCTGCGGCTTCAACAGATAGTCCACCTCCTGTTTAACCTCCTTCCACAATTGTCCATCTAGCAAAGAGATCATAACGGATTATGATAATCAAATTGTGGCATGTGGCAGAGGACTTACCATATTTGGACTGCAGCTCATCGGCCAGTTTTTTATCCTTATCTGTTTGCACCACAATGCGCCACAGCTGAGCGCCATCATAGCGACGCAGCTGAGCATTAAAGGATGTCTCCGGCATTGTTGTTTCGCTCAGCTCCTCCGCTGGCTGTTGCAACATAAATGATGCATTTACATAATTCAACACGCTGTCCATGACTTGCTCCGGCTTGAAGTGTTGCATGGACTGTGGCGCCACTGGAACGGGTATTATGGTTGTCAGCAGAGATTGTTTTGCTGGCTCTAGCTCTGGTTCTGCATCGGGCATCTCATCAGACAGGATCATCATCATCTCTGGCAACTTTTGTGTTTCCTGCTCTGCTGTTTCCTGCTCCTTTTCAGCTTCCTTCTGCAATTCTGGCTCTGTTTTAATAGTTTCCACGGGCACCGCAATGGGCTGTATTTCAGCATCGTTCAGTGGCTCCTGGTCGACTGCCTCTGCTTCAGCTGCTGGTTGCATCTCTGCGTCAGCTGCTGGTTGAATTTCAGCTTCAACGATAGGTTGAATCTCTGCCTCAGCGGCTGGTTGAATCTCAGCTTCAACGATGGGTTGAATCTCAGCGTCAACTGCTGGTTGAATCTCAGCTTCAGCTGCTGGTTGAATCTCAGCTTCAACGATGGGTTGAATTGCAGCTTCAACGATGGGTTGAATCTCTGCTTCAGCTGCTGGTTGAATCTCTGCTTCAACTGCTGGTTGAATCACTGCTTCAGCTTCTGGTTGAATCTGTGCCTCAGCTTCCAGTTGAATCTCTGCCTCAGCTTCTGGTTGAATCTCTGCCTCAGCTTCTGGTTGAATCTCTGTCTCAGCTGCTGGTTGAATCACAGCTTCAACTGCCGGTTGAATCTGACCTTCAACTGCGGGTTGAATATCAGCATCAACTGCGGGTTGAATCTCAGCTTCAACTGCGATTTGAATCTCAGCGTCTGCTGCTGGTTGAATCTCAGCTTCTACCTCAGGTTGAACCTCAGCTTCTGGTTGAGCCACAGCTTCTGTTTCTATTTGAATCTCAGCTTCTGGTTGCATCTCAGCTACTTTTTGAATTTCTGTTTCCGATGCAACTTCAACTTCTGTTTGTGGCTTAGCTGCGGCTTGGTTGTCCTCTGCTGTCTCAGCCTGGTTAACATCCGCTTGCAGCAGCTGTTCCGTTGCCGTTTGCACTTCCATCTCGGGCAATACCAACTCGGTTTGTGCCTCGCTTGCTTGCATCTCAGCTTCAGTTGCTGCGGCAGCATCCTCCTGCTGTTGCATGGGCAACTCCTCCAATTCATCCGCCTGTGGCTGTGCCTCTGACATATTTAGCTGCTCCGGCAGCAGCTCATCCATGGCCGCCGTAAGACCTGCCTCAAAGCCATCAGTCATGCTTTGAATTACAGCTGGCTCTGTGGTGTCCAATGCTGGTTGCTCCTCTTCATTTATTTCCGACTTGGGCACTTCTTCAGCAATTTGCTCCACTGCTACTGCTGCTGCTTGTTGCTCCTCCACTGGCTTTGCTTGTGCTTCTGGTGCTACTTCCAGCTCCGATTGCATTTGAATTGGTTCTTCTTCCTTTTCTATAACAGTTTCCGATTCCAAATCTGCTGTCGCCTCCGCTGGCTCCTCTGCTGTCAGCTTCTCTGCTGTTGCCTCAACTGGCAACTCCGGTGTCATCTCCTTTTCCACTTGCACCTGCTCCTGCTCCGGCTCCTGTGCCACAATTTGTGCGGCTTCGGTTACCGTTTCCAGCACAATCTCTGCATTCTCCAGCTGCGCTTCCTGGCTCTGACTCTGTGGCTGCTCCGCTAACTGCTCCATTGGTTGCTCCACTGCATGCTGCTCTGGCTGCTCCACAACATGCTCCTCTATATGCTCCTCCGCTGCCTCTGGCTCTGCCTCCACTGACAATTCATTTTGTGGCTGCACCTGTGCCTCGGTCTCCAGCTCCGTCAGTTGAATATCGCTGGGCAGCTCCACGAGCTGCATGGCCGGCGTATCATCGCTTTCCAGCATCAGCATATCGGCATGTTCTGGCAAGACATCAGCATCAGCATCCTCTTCAATCGTATTATGATGCACATGGTCCGTATCAATCAGCTGGCTGGCTATCGATTCCGGCACCAACATATACATATCCGTATTGCCCTGAGCCGGCACTGCAGCCATTTTCATGTCATCAACAAGCACAGAGGGGGAGGAGGAGGCAGCTGCTGTTGGCGCCGGCTCCAATTCCGCGGGCAGTTCATTTCGTTCCAGTGCCAAGCGATCCAGCGACATGGACATGCTTTGATTGACACACAACAACAACAGCAGTAGCATAAGTCTACATGTTGTTGTTGTTGTTCTTGTTGCTGTTGCTGTTGCAGCAGCAACTGTTGCTCTTGATCTCCCGTCGTACATCTTTGCGAGATCTAACACTAAATCGTAATGAGACATGTCCCATTGCGGGTTTGGCGCTTTTATACCAACGCTGGGAAAGTATTGCCATTTCATTTTCGATATTTTGTACGCCGACGCCGCCGCCAACGTCGACGTCGACATCGACGCGGCTGCACAGTGGCTAGCTTTAAAAGCTTTTAAACTCTTTTAACAAGACCTCTTTATATCTATCTATGTGTGTGTGTGTGTGTGTGTGTATGTGTGTATGTGTGTGTATTTGCCGCAATCGTGTTATGTATGTAAATGACGCTCTTTGCTATCCACAACGACGTCAACGTCCACGTCGACTGCAACGGCGACGCTCTCTTCCTTGTCAGCGTCGCTGCTTATCGGTTGCATGAATCTTCAAATGTTGTTGTCATTGTTGTTGCTGACGCTGCTGCTGCCGCTGTTGCTGCTGTTGTCCGAGATCTTTTATGTTAATTTTCAAATCCGATCGCCGACAAATGTTGCCCGCTCTCGCTTTCTTTCCAGGGGGTTGTTCATTACAATAAATACCTTCTTTTTTTTTCTTTTTTAATGTCAAGTCTCCAAAATGATAACACACATTTTTGAACACAAGAATCAAAAACGAAATCTTGAGCGTCTTAAATATAGCATTTGTTATAGTCAACATCAATGTTAACGTTTCGAACTAATTTTTTAAATATTGTTTAAAATAGCTTTATCGTAAATTAATTTGATACAATTTTTTCTAAAATTTTAATTTTGTATTTTTCATCATAAATTGTACTATCAGCTTCATCGTTAAGTATTTGGAACAAATTCAATTCTCAAATCAGTATAAAAGCTTCTTTTTGAATAACTTTGACAAATTTTTGAGATTTAATTATGATTTAAGCAGTAACTGCTTCATTATAATGTATTTCTGAGGCAATACAATTTTTCAGTTTAAAATCAAGATTTTCAAGCGGAATGTTTCATCGGTCATTTTCAATATTTTCTTTTTAATACAATTCGTTAGTACCGATAAAAATCTCTTGTATGACTCAAAAAACCATCGATATTATCGAATGTTTTGTGGACTGTTTGTTTGATCTGTTATACTAATGATAGTTTTCTTCCTTTGTTTCTTGTAATTATAAAAATCTTTATGATTTCAACAAAATAGCTAAAAATCTATATCCTTAGATTTTTTTAAATTTGGAATAGCTAATAGAAAACATGGACAATTCAAATATAGATAGAAAAGATTGTGCCGACAACCGGATTTATCGTGTGTGAACGATAGTCGTTTTGTAGTATTATATGTATATGTACAAAAGATGTACAGAAGTTTAAAATTATTATAAAATCCAACCATTCTTTTGTTACACATTTTCATACATTTTTATGCATAAATTCTTTGCTAAAATTTTATTTTTAATGCATAAACACTTAACTATAATCATGACAGTTCTGAGTTCTGCACGATTTTTTACCCTTGTTCCATAAACCAAAGCATTTCCGACACCCACAAACAATATACCTGATTATGACGATCTGCTAAAAAAAAAATAAATGTATATCTGTCATTATATTTCATTTTGAATACTTTCATGATAGCTGTTCGTTTTGGGAAAATATGTGTACGAAATTTGTCTGAGATAAAAAAAAAAGTTTAAAAATTCACATTTGCTATATATACATATATATATATAAAACTTTATAATCATCATGCTCAAGTTTTGAGCTGTACAGATTAAATAATTGATTTAATCATTTTGCATATGGCATTTAATTGGCATTGTGTTTATTTAATGAATGTATTTAACTTTAGCTGTACATTTGTGTTTATAATAACTTGCTGTTGTTATTGTTGTTTCAATTATTATGAACATTTTGCTCGACTTTCTATATGCACATATCTCTGTACCGCTGCTCTGTCTTCTCCTTCACCTCCTGCTGTCATTCGGATCAGTGCCAATCTTTAAGATTAATTTCCAATTACAGACGATCTCGATCTGCGTTTATCGATAACGAATCGATGTCAATTTGCACTTGGTTTTTGTATTGTTATAATCATATACTTCTTATTATTGTTCATTGTTTATCGGCAGCAGGTGAGCAGCTGAGACACACCCACGTGATAAATAAATAATTAAATTTTGATTGATTGCTACGCTTGCTCAGAGTTGTTCTCAATGTCCATGCTCGGGCTCCATTTAAGTGTTAAAAGTTTCAAATTTGTACGCATTGACATGATTTCTGAATGAGTTGTAGTTATTGTTGTTGTTGTTGTTGTTATTGTTGCTATTACCAACACTCAGCTGTGCTCTGGCTCTCTAATCAAACGCCACTCCTTTCACTTTATATAAACACATGAGAGATGACAAAATATCGAATCGACAGTGTACGCGATAATAGAAAATATCGATAGAACTATGTGTAACGTCTAAGCAAATAAAAAATAAAGTTGATTTCATAATATACACAATAATTTTAAGTTTTTTTGGTAAAATTGTAAAAATTTAAAGTAAAATATAAAAATGTATGTTAAATTAATCGGTTTAAGGCAAATACCATTATCGATATATCAAACAAAAGTGTCGTAAAAAATTACCGATAATATCTTTAAAAAAACTCTTTGTTATCAATAAAATTTCATCGATGTTTCGAACAACAAAACTATCAATACTATCGATATGATATACCATCTCTAATATACATTAGATATGCATACAAATAGACAATCTGTGTGGGCATAAACACATGTGTGACTTAAGTTTATATCAAACGACAATTGAGGAAGGCGAGAGTTTAAGTAATTGCAAAGATAACTGAAGTGAATAATGTGGAGCGTTGTCAAGTAGTGAAATTGTCCTTAATAAGCATTTATAAATACTCATTTATGGTCATAAGTATATATGCACTTATATTCATTTGATTTATAGTATATTCGTTTGATGATACAACTAAAAAGCTATCTTAGAGACTTGCGTAAACTTGCGTAGTTTACGAAATATGTTTCTTAGAAATAGAAAAAGATAAATTATTTTGAAAAATAAGGCAAACTGTGCTCGATTCAAATAATCAATTGAAACTATTTTGATCATTTTATTAATTGAATTGCAACTTAAGTTTTTGTCTGAAACTATATTCACATAGCATACTATTCTGAGCTAGCATTTGTGGCCTACTTTTGGGATACCTAGTAGCTAATTCTATGTAAGATAGAAGTCATAAGTGCTATAAGAATTGCTTTGAGCATTTTTGTATTATTCAATCAGTATCAAAACTGATCACAAGTTAATTCATGATGTGACTAAATTACAATTAGAGGAATAACAAACTATTGTTTAAAGAAAACAATCATCCAGTTAGCAGAAAATAACTCTTAGCTACAACATACCTTAAAAAACAACACCCACAATCTATGCAAATTTTCTTGTGACTTTTAAAGACACAAATGTGTTTTTCTAAATATTACTTTTTAGCTTAATGTTAAAGATTTGTTGCTTGTTTGTTTAAGATGGAAAGTGAAATAAGTTGGCAAAGTTATTTCAAAAATATAGGAAAACAAAAACTATGCACGTACATAAACATCATTAACATAACAATGTACATGTTGGAAGTAGGTGAAAAAGCAAAACAGGAGAAATGAACTAGTTGACTTGTGTTGTGTTTGTTGTGGAAGCTTCCAATTTGTAGTTTTGACAAATGCCTTCCAGCTAGAATCTATCATCAAGCTGCGCAATGAAAGCGAGAGTGCTGTGAGAGTGTTTCAAGTGGGCAAGCAGAGCAAAAAAACAAAAAAAAAAAAAACAGAAAAAAAAACAAGCGCTTTGTAATGAAATTTGAAAAGCGTTGGACAATTTGGGAGATGGTGAAGATGAAGGCGTGGGTGGAGACAAAGTTTTTGGGGACAGAGGCATGAACTTTCTTCTTCAATGTTTCCGCTGCTGCATTGTTGCTATTGTTATTGTAGCAGTATTGTTGTTGTTGTTACTGTTGCCGCTGCACACCCACATCATCGTAATTATCTACGTTGTAGTCTTCATCGTCATCGCTTACCCTTGTTAAGTACTTACTTCCAAGCATATACATATGAGACATGCGATTGGATACGTGTGCGAGGGCACCAAGAAGCGCACAGTGGTTATTAAACAACAAAAACAAATTACTGTCCCTGCTCGGGCGCCAACTGTTAATAACGATTTTTAGCTCTATTTACTTTTGTATATCAGATTTATTTATTTAAATTCGACTAAAAGCAGTCGACATAGAGAAAATTTACAGAACTATACAAAAAATGTGTATAATCGTGATCAGCATCAACAGCCGAGTCATGTCCGTATGTGCGTTTTTCAAGACTTTGTTCTAGAGCTATCTTGATGAAACTTGGCACAGATGATTCTTCTTATTGCAGGTAGTGCCTAAAGTTGAATTGGTCAGATCGGGTCAGTATAACATATAGCTGCAATAGGAACGATCCGCTGAAAAATATATTTTTGTATGAAAAACTGTTTTGTTTTTCAAGATGACTCAACCAAACTCAATAAACTTAAATTTAAGGACAGTTTATACATGTTGTCAAAATTTCATCAAAATGGAACATCTACATCTTATAGCTACCATAGGAACGATCGGTTGAAAAATAAGTTTCTGTAAAAAAAACTTTTGTGTTTTTCAAAAAATCTCGACCAAATTCATTATATCTAAATAAAAGCACGTTCTACACATGTGTACCAAATTTTATCAAAATCGGATCACTATATCTTATAGCTGCCATAGGAACAACCAGTTGAAAAATAAGTTTTCCTTTGCAAATCTTTTCTGCAAGGGTATATATCTTCGGCACGTCCAAGATAACATTTCTTTCTTGTTTAAAATTAAAATTAACTTAGGGTGCTTATACTTCAAAAAAGGAAAGGATTCAAAATGTATTGCAAGGATTGAGGAAACCCAAAATAAATGCAATCAGACCAAAAAGTTAGCAGCAATTAGTAGACCAAAAATGTTATATGATTTAATATATTAACTCAAAATGCAAAAAATAAACATAAATACCTACACATTAGACAGATGACATGAAGAGAAAGAGGTTATTCTTATAATTCTCAATAGATCTCAAAAATGTCTTATGTATCAAAACTTCCACAAAATTAGATCTTGAGTTGATTTCCTTTTTTGTTTTGTTTATAACTACTGTGCAGCAGGTTGCGTAGTTGTTGTTGTCGACTGGTTTCTTGTTGTTTTTTTTTAAGCTTGAGGCAAGGGGAGCGGTTAGAGGTAGGGGCAGGAGATATTGGGTGGAGAAGGCGTTAAAGGTACGCGCGGGCGCTGTTGATGCTCATTGTTTGTCGATGTTGTTGCTGTCCGACTGTTGCTGCTGTTTGTTGCTGTTGCTGTTGCTATTGTTGTTGCTAGTATTATTGGCCGGCGTTAACTGTTACCGTTAGCACAACACAACGCAACACAACACAACAACAGAGAGCAGTTGACACACCCAGAAGGCGCCGGCACTTGCCAGGCGCACTTTCACGAATGGCGTAGCAAATCAAGTAATCCGTTTAAAATATATTTGATTTCTTCGCTTTCCAGATGGAGGAGATAACTGAAGCCGAGGATTTGATGATGGGCAACCATAACAACAATAACCAAAGCACAGTTCCAGCTCCAGTTCCAATTGCCGTTGTCAATAGATGCTATAAGCCCATTGCACCCATGGCCAGCTACAGCGAGAAGGCTGTGGGCAGTTCCCCCATACACATGGTCAGCACCTTGTGCTCACCCATTGAGCAGATTGCCTGTAGCGTCTCACGGGAGCATGTGCTTAAAAATGAGATTGAGCAGCTGCAGGAACAGCTTAAGGATACCGAGGAGCGGCTGGCCTCAGTGCGTCTACAAAGTGAATCGCTGTCACAAACGCAGCGTGCTCTACGCGATCACAATGGACGGCTGCAGGAGGAGTCCGAGATGCTTAAACTGGATGTACAGCATTTGCATGAGTGTGCGGGTGTCCTGCGTAATGAGCTGCAGTCGGCGCGTAGAGATCGGCATGAGGCCATTCAACTGGAGCGCTCGTTGCGCGCTGGATTGGAGGAGGCGCATCAGGAGCGTCGCCTGGCTGCCGATACCAAGGAGAAGGATGCACGCCATATACAGGATCTGCAGCGTCAGTGCCGTGAAATGGAGCGCATCCTTATGCGCAAACATCCCGACTCCGTCTCGGCTCTTATTGGTGAGTGTGCATCTTTGTTCTTTGTACGTCTTTGCAAACAGCTTTTGTGCTTGTTTAGTATTCAAATTTTGATTGATTTCAGAAAATACCACATTTATGTAAGAAATTTTGAAAAAATTATAGACAAAATGCAAAAATGTAAGAAATTTTTAAAAAATATATATTAACTTTTTTAGTTAATCGCTAATAAAAATCTGTCCAAAATGATTCGAGTTAGCATCATTATAAAGACTCTACCTACATACCGCTATTTCAAAACTTTTTTGGACAAAACTTATTTTTTGGTTAAAAATCATATAAAAATACGAAATTTTATTTATAATATATTTATTTCTTATATTCTGTACAGTTGCTTCAAAGAGTTCCGGTCTGTGTTCGCTGAATGATCAGGAGAATTTGAACAGCCGCAAGCTACTGGAGCAGCGCATTGCTCAACTGGAATCGGATGCCAAGGAGCAGGATCGCAAGGCTCAACAAATATTGGCCAATGTTCAGGCGCGTTTCAATTCGGTGCAGGCCAAATATGAGACACATATTGCCGATCTGGAGACACAAGTGCTCAGGTAAGTAAATACCCAAGGACTTACTAGAGCTGTGAAAATACCGATAGTGCATCGATAGTTTTGATAGAACTAACGCTTAAATAAAAAGATAATTTGAGTTAGGGGTGAAACAAATATATCGATATTATCGATATTTAAAGGAAATGTATCGGTTTGGTTTGATAGAGCTATAATGCAGGTATAAAGCTAACTACTATTAACTTTTAACTTAATATCAGCATAGTTTTTTCTGCAAAATTCAATTAAATTTAAGCATTTAAACGCATATTCGATAAATCGAAATAAAATATGTCGATTTGGCTTCTGTGCTACATTTGTCAATGTAAAATCGATATAATGTTGACGATAAGCATCCCTAGTACAAATTTATAGTTTAGCAGCTCTTTTGGACCAAATCTTCAAATTTCTTTCTTTTCCAAAATTTAAAAATTGGTTTTAATATACTCGATTTAATAAAACTATTGATACTATCGATATACCAATGTTTTAATCGAATATTTTGATTTTAAAATATTCTATTTAAATTAGACTCGTTTTTTTTCTGAAAGATTTCAAATGAATTGTGATTTGTAAAAGTGAGCTAAATTATTGCATTCCACCAATCTTTCGATACTATCGACTTTGCAGCTATCGATACTATCGATAGTAGCTTTAACAGCTTTGCAGCTCTAATATCAGACATAACCCCGTATCCCTTCTCTATTGCCTTAATACAGCTTGCAGGAAATCAACACAAAGCTGAATGAACAGATCGAATCCCAGGTGCGCACCCTGGATCGTTACATGCAGAAACGTGCCGATAGATACTACAATAACTGCACTCAAACCGAAGGTCAGGTTCAAGTATTGAGCAAGCGTGATAGCCTGGTTAAGGCAACAAGCACAGGAACTCAAACACAGGCAAATGGAAATGGAAGTGGAACAATGCGTGATCACAGCACCAACACAATTGGTTGCCCATCGCCAAGTTTTAGCTGCCAGCAGCAACATTTGCATCAGCAACAGTTGCACTCCGCCGGCAGCAGCAGCGCCAGCAGCACTGCCAACTCGACGCCAAACACCTCGCGTCCAAACTCAAAGCAGAGTGGCACTCAACGACGCATACCAATTGGCTCCAAGCTGCCCATCTCACAGTCAGAGTCAACATTATCCTTGCTAAGCCATGGCCAGGCTCAGGCTAGCGCCAGTAATACCACCAAGGAGGATTCCCAGCTGCTCAGCTCGGTGCGCAGCATGCGTGTTGATTTGGCCATTAAGAACAAGGCTATGCAGCGGCTCACACGGGAACTCGATGATTGCAAGAAGACGATTAGAAAACTTCAGCGGGATCGGGACAGCAGCGCAGGTCCTTTAAGTAAGTATTTATCGATAGGGGAAATTTAACAATCATTTATGTAATGAAAAGTAACATAAAGTAAGAACTATTGATACTATCGATAGTGCCAGCCCGATACAATTGTGTTGTGCAAGTAAAAAGAAAGACGGAAGGCAAGAACTATCGATACTATTGTTACTGTTCAATATCGGCATACAGCTCCTCTTCTGCCTGAATAAAATTGACTCATAGCAATTACAATCGATGGTATGATAGAAAGTGCTAAGGATTGTGGGAAACGCTTATAGTCACTCAAGAAAATGTACATCGATACTATCGATAGTGCCAAATATTGTCATACGGCTCTTCTGCCTGAACAAAAGTAGGCTCAAAGCAACAACTATCGATAGTATTGATAGAAAGCGCCATATGTGGTTATACAGATGTTGTAAGAAACCTTGAGAGTGACTCTAGAAAATATATACCGATAGTACCAAATATTGTCATACGGCTCTTCTGGCTGAACAAAAGTTGGCTCAAAGCAACAACTATCGATAGTATTGATAGCATTGATAGAATGCGCCATATGTGGTCATACAGATGTTGTAAGAAACCTTGAGAGTGACTCTAGAAAATATATATCGATACTATAGATAGTACCAAGTACTGTCACACGGCTCTTCAGCCTGTGCAAAAGTTGGCTCAAAGCAAACACTATCGATAGTATTGATAGAAAGTGTCATATGTGATCAAAAGAGATGTTGTAAGAAACCTTGAGAATGACTCCAGAAAATCTATATCGATACTATCGATAGTACCAAATATTGTTATACAGATCATTTGATTGAATGAAAAACTATCGATAGTATTTGATGCCTTAATAGAATCTTGGATGGTAACTTTTTGAAAGAACTATAGATAGTGCCTGAATGTATCCCTCCGCTGTAAGTGCAGCCCCCCCTTAACTGTCTGTGAGTGTGTGTGTATGTCACTCGGTCGCCAGCTGTAGTGTTGTAGTGTAATTTATGGACTTTCACTGCTCGTCAGCACGTACAAGAGACACAAAGTCAAAGACGAAAGACAACAACACGCAAATAAATTGCTGGAATAAATCATTGCACGGCTGTCGACTGTTGCGGCTGCTGCTGCGGTTGGTGGTCAACCCAACCCAACCCAACTCAGGCCAGGCCAGACCCCACCCCACCCCACCCCTCCTTTGTCTGTTGCGGCCTTTTGACCGACCACTTTTTGCACTCATTTCAAACGAGCGACAACAACAGCAACAGCTACACACGGCCAATGGCCAACATACCGAGCATTAAAAACGAAACACGTTTGCATGCCTAAGTTGTAGGATACCCCTACCTGACTCTGCCGAGTCCCCCTACCCGCTAGTGGCATCTCTTGGCCACTTGGTTATGTCACCTGGAGTTGAAGACTCGTTTATTTACATTTATCGATTTGAATTTGCTTAGTTAGTTTTTTTTTTTTGCTGCAAGAGAAAAAGAAAATTCGAAAGCGAAAGTCAAAGTCAAAGACGACGCATAGACCGGCCCCAAAAGCCGGTGGGGCAAGGTAGCTGTGCGCAGGTGATGAAAAGGGGTGAGTAGGGAAAGGGGGGGGGGGGCGTGAAGAGGGCGGATCGCGTCGCCTCGTTTGTGGCTTGTTTTGTCTGCGCATGCGCGCAAGTTTTATAATTTCATGTCTTGTTAGTCTCAGTTGCTTCTTCGTTTTTTTTTTTTTTTTTTTTTCATTTTCGTTATTATTGTTACATTTGTTTTGTTCATAATTTTGCGTTGTTGTTAAAATGCCTCAAGCGTACAGCAACAACAACAATATTAGTGTTAATAATAGCGTCAAAAAAATGTTTTAATTTTGTACGCGTGTTTAAATGCAAATTTAGCTACATTTGACGCCAACGCCGCCGGTTATGCAATCAGTTTCAGCTCTTATTTAATTATTTTGATTATTTTTTTTTTATATTTAGTCGTCTGTATTTTGTGAAAATTTCGATTCGAAATTTGTTTAGTGCGTACATTGAACCCAAGCCAGGCACGAGACATGCTTATATAAGTCTCATCTATTAATTGTATTTACTTAGTTGAGTTTGTTCTTTGATCTTTATAAACTTGTATCCTAAGATCCTTAACAAATCGAAAACAAAAAAATAAATAGTTGCAATTGGTTTTCAAAGATAAGTTCGAATACTTTCGAATTCAGAACAGATTCCGCATGTTTTCATGTAAAATAGAATATTATATAAAGATCGGTAAGGAAAGGGAAACCTGCAAAACCTGATTGTAGAATCCTTATATCTTTAATATTAATTATTATATTCATTCATTTAATATCTAATTGCAATAATGCTTGAGCTAATGTAAAGCTATTGATTCTTTAGACTTTTCTAAGCTATACCTTTTCCAAAAGCTTACTAATTAGTTAATCAGGGTGGAATCTACAGATAGTCATGTCGTTTCCGATTTTCACTTTCTTCAACATTTTGCAGAATTGCAATTTTCTTAAAGGTTCAAAATTTCCAAATTGCTTTACAACTAGTGAATTGAATACTATCTCAAATAATTCAATCCTTGAGCAAATGTAAGCGAGTTCAGCCCGCTAAAGTGCAAATAGAAACATTTAAGTCAAAATCCGAAATCTGGAATATGATTATGATTATGATTATAATGTGTTTGAGTCTCTGAAGATTAGAATTTTCTTGGAATGATGGTTCGTCTGTCTGAGATCAACTAATTTATACAACTCGACAGTCATAATGGTCTTTAAATTGCTTCACCAAAATAAATCTTTAGTTATTTAACTGTTTGGCATAAGGGAATGGATAGCCATAAATTATCTGATTAGAATCAGAACTAACTTTATTTGATTTTTTCTTTCCAGCAGGTTCCCGATTGGAATCAAAATTACCGGGAGTGGGAGCTGCAGGCGGAGGCATGTCTGCCAGTGGCAGCGCCGGCCAGCGACGTGGATACGATCCACATCATCATCAGCATTATATTGATCACATACCGGCTACTACAGAGAATCAGGCTTTAAAGGAGGCACAGAACAAGTACCATCTGCTGGAGGCCGACTATAAAACGCTGCACGATAAGCGACTGCAGGATGTGAGTGTGAATTTTAAATCCTTAAATTGATTTTCATTCTAATCACAAGTTTGCACTCTGTTTTATTTGTAGCTAAAGACCTTGCAAAGCGCACATGAACGAGAGCTGGCCTCTTGCAACGAAACCATGCGCATCTTGCAACAACGTTTAAGCGAACGTGAAGATGCAATTGCCACACAAAAGCGACGCAAGGTGCCCGTCGACTACTACGCGCTCAAGGCCAAGGTATAGGGATCTCTAAATTTGTATATAAAGCATAATAATAAACGAAGGATGTAAATAATTCAAGAGCTTATTCGAAATATAGAAACGTAAATAATTCAAGTGCTTATTGGAACTTAAAGGATGCAAATGCAAATCAAATAGAAGTCAATAGATCGATTATAATCAATCAAAAAACAAGAACATATACATTTCAAATTATTGAATACAAATTCAAATGCCTGTACATCTTCAGTGAAATGATTAAATGTTAAAGACCATTCGATTAGAATGAACTTACTTTGAAATCTTTTGATAAGACCTTTTTATAGCTGCCAATTTTCGTATAAATAGTTTTAAGTTTGCTTCAAAATTAGCTTTGTTAAAACAACAAACACATTTAACAAAAAAAAAAAGAATTTGTTTGGCCAATCTTGTCTAAAAAATTAAAGATACAAAAAGATATAAAAATCGACATAAAATATAAAAAAATACGTATTTGAAATACAATAGCAATAATCAGGAACATCCTTTGTTTGTTCAGTTTGATGAATCGTTAAACATTTAACAAAATTCTATCCTGACATCAGAAGTTTTGACAAATGCATTTCTGTTGTATGCGGTATTTTTGAAGAAATATCGATTAGATGGCTGCTGGAATAAAGATTCAAAAACTCAATTCAAAAACTCAATTCAATAACGCAATGTAAGCTTAAATGTAATTTTAAGTTTTAGGTACGATAATTGTAAACACATAAATTATAAAACAATCAAGGAACATAATAATAAATATTGAATATTTCAGGTGTCGCTGCTGGAGCGTCGCCATTCGGAGCGCGAGGAGCGTCTGCACATGCTCGTGGAAGCCCTTAGCAAGGGCAGGTTAAATGGAGCACTTGAGGATCTGATGCAGGAGAATAACAACAAATAGGAGGAGAAAAGCAGTGAAGAAACTGAAAAAGCGCCAGACTAAATCTAAATCCCGAACGATATGATTAGTTATATTAAGTTGGATAGATATGTACTATAGATAACCACATTCAATTATTGAAATATCGAAAGCAATCGTTATGTGCATAAAATCAAGTGGTTTTAATCAAAATTAAATAAGTATTCGTTTGTTAGTTACCAAATTACACTTATGTTAATTAATTAAGATATACACATATATTATTTTTTTATATACATTTATTAGGTATTCAAGAGTTTTTTTCTAAACACATACAAATTCCAGCCAAATTGAATGTTTTTAAGGTTGATAATCTTAGTCTGAATGTAATGACAGTTAGAAGTTTAGGAGTTTATCTCATAGTTTGGTCCGGCCCATAAATACTCATAACTAAGTACATATACTATATGAAAAACAGAATCTTGTTAAACACGGAAAATTACTTAGCTACAAAAATGTTTATGCTAATATTTGGCATATGTGTTTAAAAAAAAAAATAAAAATAAAGAAATGATATAGTTCAACAATATAATTGGAATCTAACTTAAATTTGGTCAATTTCAAATAGATTAGAGTTGAACTTTATCCCATTCCAAATATTGTAAATATTTAACAATATTGATCTCATTAGAAATAAAGTGTTTGGGCTTGAAATACGAATTTTTAAGTACATTTTAAGAAACACTGTACGGCAAATTTATAAATGTTGCTAGCATTTGCCAGTGAAAGCCCTCCGCTCACTGCCCATCCTGTGCGGCAAAAGATCAGCTTTTAAATAATTATAATAATATTTAAAATAAAGGTTATTTTAGTTCTTAACAAAAGCATATTTTAAAAAAAAAAAAACAACAACAACATACCAAAGTGTTTAAAGCTAAGCAATTAAATATTAAATTGTTCAAAGAATACACGATAACGAAAGAGACAAAAAGCCAAAGAGCGAGATAGATACTTAGATTATGCATAAGACAAAGCACGAGATGAGATGAAAAAGCGAATATATTCATTTGCGAAAGTAAATTGTTTGCAAAAAGTTAAAATTGAAACATTTTTAAAAAAAATTATACACTTTTGCAAATTTTAAAATCTAAAATTTGAAATAAAAACAGCATGAATCTTATACATAGTGTATAGGCTTCATAAGATCAGAGAATAAATATCTCATATTCAAATCGGTCTCCAAATTCTGCCAATAAAGTTTGTTCCGTCAGAAATGTTGTAAAACATTACCAAAGTTTGTCCATCCAAGAATAAGTATGAGTATAAAAAAAGTTTTGGATTATAACTAGAAAAGTATTTGCAATAGACTCGTTAAGTAATCGATAGATAACCAATACAATTATTATTTAGAAGTTGCCTAACAATTAAAATATAATCAAAACATTGTAATCTCATCTAACATTAAATAGACCAGCGTTCTTATTATAGCATGTACTATGAGTACATAATCAAAACAAGGCCCAATATACAAATATATAAAAATAAAAAAAAACTATGGTATTATTACTTTTAAAATCTGTCTGTTTGTCTGTGTCTGTGTGAATGTTTTAAAACTTAATTAACAATGTAGCATCAGAAATGTGTAGCCTATTCTAAAAGTACAGTTCTATAGTAAAATAAATATATGTATGTATATATATATCTCAGATATATAAGTAAAGTTCGTAAATTTGTTAGTGTTAGTTAACCTTGAACTGAGTACAGGGTGTCTAATTGTCGAGTACTTTAGTGTTCTTAATACTATGCTACATTATTGGTGTATACACTTTGAAAAAGTTGAAAAAAGAAACCAAATCCTTGCCGAACAAAGAAACATGAACAAAATTAAACTTGTCAAATTTCAAAATTGTACAACAAAATGATAATAGAAAATACAAAATAAAAACTTAATTATCTTTAAACTTAATTATCTTTATATCGGATTATTATAGTTGTTTTTAAACTTATTTGGATCACAACTTTGTCTACTTATAACATCAAATCCATCACGGGACGCATTCAAATTTACTTTCCCGTTTACAGCTCTACACTCGACTAGAAAATTCTTGCTTGTTTTAAGTGGAATCAAGTCTTCTAAATTTAGCTGCTTTAAAAATCTTTTGAAAATAAATTTAAAAAATAAATAAGTAGGTTTAAAGCGCCAACTATGAGAAGTTTACATTTTTTCGGAGAACGTATTTATCAATTCCACAACCAGTTTATATTTATTCTTACATAATAAAACCGGCGCGAACTTGTTTTTAGCCCATTCTTTATTAAAAATGTCTAAATTGTATATTTATATATAATTTATTCTTATTTAAATGTTAATTTAATAATACAGTATATTCTTTGTCTAAGCTCTTCTACCACGCAGTTGATTTCTGCATCTTATAATACTTGCATCGTTGATAATAAGCTCATCAGGTTGAAAGCCCAGTGCTTCCGCCGTTGCTTGCAAAATATTTACTGCATCCTCTGAGCTTACTCGGCAGCTATCCAAGACTGCTACCAATTTGGGAGTGATAAAATCCCTTTTCTGAGGCAGATGTCTTTTTCTGTTTTTGACATTTTCGGATGTAGGCTCCGCCAGAGGATCATAGTCGCAATCATTGTTAGTGCCTGTTGCATTCGCGTGAACCCGGATTAAAGGAATCTTGGCAGTTGCATGTGTAATGTCAAAGACATCGTTCAGCGAATTCTCGAATATTTTTTCAGCTTTTCGAAAGTTGTCGCCCACTCTGCTAACATTTTTGAGAACTGTCTTGAATTTATTGTGCAACTCGGCTACTTGCGAGCGCACGTGCTGAATGGGCCTAGTTTTTATATTAGTTTTCTTCCATTCGGTTTCTAGTTGAGCAGACACCACAGTTCCACTTTCCTTTAATGTTCTTCCCATGCACCTTGTTCCATACAAAAGTGCAGATAGCACCTCCTTCTTGGACGGCAGCGAAGTAGTATTCAAATTTGGGCTCAACAAGCCAACCAAAAAGACCTCAGTTGCGTTTTCCATTTTAGCCATAGTTAAAAGAATGCTCTACTTAATCAATGAAATTATAATATTTATTTGAGCATAAATCAATTGTTGTTTTTATACATCAAACAACAAATCAGTCTATGCAAATTGTTCCAAATGCAACAACAGCTGTTATTATTAGAGATGAGCGATATTTACTCATCTGTTACTTGTCACAAGTATTTAAATGTCTCGAGTCACAGTCGTGACAAAATATCAAAAGTAACATTGCATATAGAACGTTTATCCAGAAAAGAGCTGTATGAAAGATCAGATATTATATCCGGAATAGAACTAAATGTAAGACTTGATCTTTATGCGCAAAAGAACTACATTAAAAACTAGTTATTTTATCCGGGAAAAAATAAATGTAAGATTTGATCTTGTATTCGGAAAACAACAAACTGAACTAAAAGAAAGATTATTGGTTTTATCAAGAATCGAACTAATGAACTATATGCGCAAAAGGAACTACAAATCCCAACTCTAGTTCAATTCAAAGAGCCGCTGATTTGAACTAGTTCAGATCGGATGGACCCAAGTCTAGTATGCTCGTATTATCGAATTGTCAGATACTATTATTTTGTATAGCGATTCACTGGTTCCATTATAACAGATTCTAAATAGACACATCTTTTATATACTTTTAAAAAGTTTTAATACTTTTACTTTTCATATTTGTGTTGCATATTTTAGAGCTGCTGCGACTTTGACTCAATGGTCATGGTGCTTCCCCAACGCGAGTGACGTCATCGCAATCAACACATGACTGATAGATACCATAAAGCACGCTTGAAACTTGCTATTCAATTTAGTACTAAACAAATTCTACAGCTGAAACGATCAACAAGCGTATGATGTGTTCTATCAAGCTACTGAATGTGTGCCTGCTGCTTGGCTGTCTCGTGGCTTTGGTGGCTGCCCAGCCATACATAAGTGAGTATTGAGCATGGACATGTCATCGTCCTTGCAATTCCTTTCTCACATCCAATTATTTACAGCGCCACGCGACTGTCCGAGCAACGAGTCGTACCTGCCCTGCGGTCCCAGTTGCCAGACGGAGTGCGCCACCTTGGGTCAGCCTTGTCTTATTGCTCACTTTCGCTGCCCGGATGGCTGCTACTGCGACAAGGGCTACGCTCGCAACGCAGCTGGCACCTGCATACCCCAGGCGCAATGTAGCGGATAAGGCGCTGAATATTTGATTGTTGACAATTGAAAATTGATTAAAAAATATCAGATGTTTACTAATTTACATAACTACCTTGTTTCAATAACAAACAAATAACACGTGGCTAGTTATAATTAGTATACCCTCTAATCAGAATTGCAAGCATAGGGTATACTGAACAAGAGTTACATTAAGAACTTGCATTTTCAAGTTCGAGCTTCTAATTGAGCTCGATTTTCAGCAATTACAATATTTCGGATATTTGATATATTGTCACAAAATGCGTAACGCATTGAAGGAGGCATCACAGAAAAAAAATTTGAATATTCGTAATCAGCATCAACAGCTGAGTCATGTCCGTCTGTTTATATGCGAACAAGTCCCTCAGTTTTAGAGCTATCGTGATGAAACTTGGCACAGATGCTTATTCTGGCCAGATCGGATCACTATAACATATAGCTGCCATAGAAACGATCGGTTGAAAATAAGTTTCTGTATGAAAAACTTTTGTGTTTTTAAAATAGCTCGACCAAACTCACTATATCTAAATTAAAGCACGTTCTACACATGTTGACCAATTTTTATCATAATCGGATCACTATATCTTATAGCTGCCATAGGAACGATCGGTTGAAAAATAACTTTTCTTATGCTAATCTTTTATGCAAGGGTACATATCTTTGGCACGCCGAAGATAGCATTTCTTTCTATTTTTCTTTTTTTATCGATTGAGCCATTTTAGTTTTATTGTCAACTGGAGCACAATTATTTTGTTTTGATAGTTTTTGATGAGATTGCACATAGTTAAGCAAGCTCAATGCTTCTCAAACTGTAAAGTGTTAAGTACATGCATGAAGCTGAGTGAAGGCTTGGCGCAAAGAGCAGAGTCTTGCCACATCTGTGTTGCAATGCATGGTGCATTTAAAACAAACAAATAAGGTTTGAGATGCATTGTGCTGAAGTATATGAATTTTGGGTAATGTTTCGTTACAGCTACCCCAAGTGAAATCGAAAAAAACTCCAAAACATTCGGGTTTGGGCTCTAAAAATTCGGAATATTTCTAGGATGTCAAAACTGGTAACTTTTCAAAGAGTCTTTAAGCTAAATACATAACTCTAATGAGTATACATTAATGTGATTTAAATACTTAGGCTCTTGGCATAAATATTTGATTTTATTATAGTATTATAATGCTGACATATTTTAATTGAATTTTTTGGGTAGTTCAAGAAAATTTTAAGGCGCATTATAGTCTCTTTACTTTATCGAACAAATCTTCATCGATATCATAGTTACTGTTTCCACTTTTATTCTAAGCGATCTATGAAATGCATATAAAAGTTCATTGTTAAACTCGAAACAGCTTAAACTACTTAGGAATTACGTACCATTTTGGTAGACATGGACTCTAATCTGACTCTTGGTCATCATCGGTATTAGAATCAGAATTATATTGATATATAGGACGCTTACACGGCATTGGACGATAGCCGACCTCTGAAGTGCTTGATTCTACTTCTGCTGCTATTTTACTAATACTTTCGTCGAGGGCTTGACTTGAAGTAGCTGCTGCAACTGGCTGCAAGGCTGTAACAGTTTCAGTGTCCTTTTGCAACTCGATTGTGGTAGTTGGCTTCATATTGATTTCCTGTTGTTTTGTGCCACGGCCACTGCCGATTGACTGGTCAAACGCTTTGCTAATTTGATTAATTTTAAGCTTGAGCTCAGCTATGGTGATCTGCGTGAAAAAGAGTTTTAAGTTGGACATTTGAATTGATAACGACAGCGACATACATTTTTTTGACGCTCCATCTCGGCATAAGTCCCGTTGCAGGTCGCAATATTGTCATCTTTTTGCTGTAGCTTGTCTCGGAACGAAGTACGCGACACCTGCAATTAGGAATTGAGTATATTTATTTAAATCTAACTGCAAATAATCATAATCGCCCACCTCATGAACTTCCTGCAGTGACAGCAATTGTTTGGCAAGCTCCGAATTTTCAGCTGACGAAAACTTGGTTAAATGCAAGTTCTGTTGCTCTAGCTTCTTCAGTTCGGCTATCTGTTCATCCCGCTTATTCAGCTTCTGTTGATCTTCGAAAGCTTTTGCCTCGGCTGCCGCCTTAAGCTGCTCGTTGGCTTGCTTAAGCGCTTCGATTTTGTCATCAAGAGCCATCTTCTCAGTCACATATGCTGCTCTCACATCACGATTGTTGCTACTCAGCTCATTTATTATAAGCTTTTGCTGCTCTATTTCAATCTGAAGGCACTGTGCTGTGTTTGAAGCCTTAGTAGATATATCTTGATTAAGCTGCTGTAGCTCATCGCAATGCTTCTCGGTTGCAAACAGTTTCTTATTTGTCGACTGCAATTTAATCTCAAGAAGTTTCCGGCTTTGGCTCTGGCGAGCAAGTTCAGCTTTCTGTTGCTTATAGTAGCCCTTCTTCAACGCGGTGTACTTTGTCTTGGCATCTATGCACTTCTGCTCCAAATTATTAATCTGCTGAAGCTGCTGGCTGCGCTCATTCGTTAGCTTCCATAATTGCCGCTCGAAGTCATGCAATCTGAAAGAGAATCTAAACTTAACAATACCCATTTTCAAGGTACAGTTTTTAAGAATCAACATACTTTTTCTGAACTTTGAGAACTTTTAGAGTCTTATCGACGATGCTAAGAGTCGTTTTATGCATCTTATCCACAATTTCGGCTTTTTCCTTTGTGATGGCATCTAGGGTAGCCTTGTGATGATTCATAGCAGCCAATTGCATATTCTCTTTTGCTCGCTTGCAAAAATTTGACAACGCGTCAGTTATTAAAAATCCAACGGTAAAACGATGACAGCCCATGGTTGCACGCTTATTGTCGACTTATCGATATTTCGATGAAAGCCCAACATGTCCGCAACTGTTGTGAAAACACAGACTTAGTCAATACACAAACGGAAATGTTTAGATACAGCTACCCGACATAAAGAGCGATCCAAAAAATCTGGTTTTGGTCTCAAAATAAGTGGAAAAATTCTACGATTATACACCACGAACCGGAGGCTGACTTTAAGGACGGAAAATATAATAAAAATTTAATTTAAGTTATGCCGATGTTGTCGTTAATAGTGCTGTTAACGTTAACAGCGAGGACATCTGTTAAGTTGGAGGACTTCAACTAAACAATTACCGAAATATTTTAACAAAAAATTGGCGAAATTAAACAAAAAAGCCCATGATTTTTCATTGGCTTGTGTCTGGTATGCTGATTAAGCAAAGTGGTTTGTGTATTGACTAAAGCTGTGTTTTTACAACAGTTGCGAACATGGTACGCTTTAATCGAAATATCGATAGGTCGACAAAAAGTGTGCAACCATGGTCTGTCATCGTTTTACCGTTGGATTTTAATAACTGACGCATTGTCAAATTTTTGCAAGCGAGCAAAAGAAAACTTACAATTTGTGAAGGTAAGAGTACTCTTCTTAATTTTAATATACATATTTAATACATATTTATCGCTATATGTCTTTGGAACTCTGCGCAGCATACTGCAACAATGCCTAAATCAAGAAAACAACAAGACGGGGCCGCAAACATGTTGGCTAAGCCGTATCCTATTTTCCAAGATGGCGATGAGCAGCCTCGACGTAAGCATAAAAAAAGCAATGGACAAACAGCAACCGCAAACGACAGCAAATTTGATCCGTTGAGTTCACAAAGTATGCTATTGGGTGTTATAAAACATCACAAGGCTACCCTAGATGCCATCAGAAAGGAAAAAGCCGAAATTGTGGATAAGATGCATAAAACGACTTTTAGCAACACCGATAAGACTCAAAAACTTCTCAAAGTGCAGAAACAGTAAGTTAATTCTTAAAAACTGTACCTTGAAAATGGGTATTTGTTAAGTTTAGATTCACGTTCAGATTGCATGACTTCGAGCAGCAAGTAGAGAAGCTAACGAATGAGCGCAGCCAGCAGCTTCAGCAAATTAATAATTTGGAGCTGAAGTGCATAGATGCCAAGACAAAGTACACCGCGTTAGAGACGGGCTACGATCAGAAAGTGGTCAATTTTAATCTCGTACTAAGCAAGACGAAAACTGAGCTGCTTGCGCAGGAGAAAGAAAACAAGGACTTGCATAAACAGGTAAGCAGATGGGTGATATATGACGTCACAGATATTTCAAAATAGCAAAACTATCAGTAAAAAATAATTAAAAATATTTTGACAACATCACTTTTGTTTGTTAAAATTTGATGTATATTTAATAAGAATGAAAAGTTGTCTGTTGTTTATATTAACCAAACTCGCCTATTCTGTGTTTTAGGATGTTATTTCAATGCTGACTGCATTTTTTGACATCTTTTAGCTGTCATCTGTTGAAAATGAAGTTTTCTTATGTAAAACTTTTCTGCAATGGTTTATATGTATCTTCGGCACGCCACAGATAACATATTGTTCTTGTTTTGTCCTGTTTTCGAAACATTGATTAATCAATTTATTTTAATACGAATAATCGAAACACCCATTCCTAGTCAATACCCAATATGTACTGTTTATTTTCACATTCACAGCTGCAGATAGTACAGCAGAATCATCAAGAAATAGCTGCTCAGTTGCAAGGCGTGATCCAAGAGAAAGATAATCAGCTTGCACATCTGGAAATGCAGTATATGCAGCTACAGGCGCACTTTAGTGAAGTTACAGCTAGTTACGAGCAAGATAAGCTTGAACTAGAGCAAAAATTGGCAACAGCATCGCAAGTGGCCGAGGTGCGTAATTGTGTATTTTTAAATTGACTTCTAATCATATATATTTTTTGCTTGAATTTGTCTTAAATCATTTAGACAGGACAAGCAGAGCTGAAGGTCGAGCTGCAGCAACAGAAAGCTGAGTTTGCTTGCCAGAGCGAAAGCCTGACACTTCTTGAGACTGAATTGCAGTCGACAATTAAGAAACTGTTTGAAACCGAGAAGCATTGCGATGAGCTACAGCAGCTTAACCAAGATATATCTACTAAGGCTTCAAACACAGCACAGTGCCTTCAGATTGAAATAGAGCAGCAAAAGCTTATAATAAATGAGCTGAGTAGCAACAATCGAGATGTGAGAGCAGCATATGTGACTGAGAAGATGGCTCTTGATGACAAAATCGAAGCGCTTAAGCAAGCCAACGAGCAGCTTAAGGCGGCAGCCGAGGCAAAAGCTTTCGAAGATCAACAGAAGCTGAATAAGCGGGATGAACAGATAGCCGAACTGAAGAAGCTAGAGCAACAGAACTTGCATTTAACCAAGTTGTCGTCAGCTGAAAATTCGGAGCTTGCCAAACAATTGCTGTCACTGCAGGAAGTTCATGAGGTGGGCGATTATGATTATTTCCAGTTAGATTTAAATAAATATACTCAATTCCTAATTGCAGGTGTCGCGTACTTCTTTTCGAGACAAGCTACAGCAAAAAGATGACAACATTGCCGCCTGCAACGAGAAATATGCCGAGATGGAGCGTCAAAAGAATGTATGTTGCTTTCGTTATCAATTCAAATGTCAAACTCAAAACTCTTTTTCACGCAGATCACAATAGCTGAGCTCAAGTTTAAAATTAATCAAATTAGCAAAGCGTTTGACCAGCCAATCGGCAGTGGCCGTGGCACAAAACAACAGGAAAACAATATGAAGCCAACTACCACAATCGAGTTGCAAAAGAACACTGAAACTCTTACGCCCTTGCAGCCAGTTGCAGCAGCTACTTCGAGTCAAGCCCTCGACGAAAGTATTTGTAAAATAGCAGCAGAAGTAGAAGCAAGTACTTCTGATGTCGGCCGACGTCGAAAGCAGTTAAAGCGTCCTATATATCAATATAATTCTGATTTTAATACCGATGATGATCAAATGTCAGATTGGACGCCATCTCTACCAAAAACGGTGCGTAATTTCCAAGTAGTTTAAGCTGTTTCGAGCTTTACAATCTCTTATGAACTTTTATTTCCATTTCATAGATCGCTAGGAATAGAGTCGCTAATAAAACTAGAAATAACAACGTTAAACGCGTGCGTCACTTGTCGCCCTATGATATCGATGAAGATTTGTTCGATAAAGTAAAGAGACTATAATGCGTATTTAAATTTTTTTGAATTACCTATAAATTCAATTAAAATCTATCACAGTGTTATAATACTATAATAATATTGAATATTTATGCCAAGAGCCTAAGTATTTAAATAACATTAATGTATACACACTAGAGTTATGTATTTAACTTAAAGACTTTGTTAAAAGTTAATTAAATCTTTAACCTTTAATACTTGTGAAGTATAAGTACATTTCTTTTAAAAAATTTTAACATATTTCACATAATATAAATACTTTTCTAAAAGGTAGTTAAATAAGTTATGTTGAACTTAAGTATGACTACATACCATTCTAAAAATTGGAATCTTTTCATTTACTATTTTAAATACTTGTGAAGTATAAGCAACATTAACATTTAACATTTTTAAAAAATGTCATATACTTATTTAATATGAATAGTTTTTGTTAAGTTAAATTTGTTCTCTTAAATACGCCGAAATTGTTATATTTTAATTGACATTGACTTGAAACAGTCGCATATAAATATGATTTAAAATAATTAATTATGTACCTATCTATATCTTTAAAATATATTTCAATAATGTAAATTTTGTTTTTTTCACTGCTCATTACACTGGACATTAGTGTTTATTAAAATCTAAAATAAGCTATGAATTTAAGATCTTTTACCAGCTCCAATTAGAATATTACTTTAACAAAACTTGTATTTCTAATTGTTAACGCTTATGACAATTTGTAACTCAAATGTTCAACGATTTTCAGTATACGCAAGACAGAAAGTGGTCGAACGAACGATAAAACTGCTGATCTAAAGAACTATTATCGATAAACTTGGGTCGATCCGACCCAACGGATACATTTGTCACTGCGACATCAAAATCACAGTATCGCTCATCTCTAGTTATTATAGGACTCGATTTACACGGCGAGTTTTGGTGCGTGTAAAATCTCGGGTCGGTTGTTCCGAAAGTCAATATCAATTGCGATTTCGATTGTGCAATGTCGACATTTATGTCGATTTTGAATATAGAAGAATAAGACTAAGAATCGGTTGGCGTGCGTATTTGCTGCAATCGCTTTCGTTTCAGCCCCTTTACCCACTAGCAAAACAGTCGCGAGATGAAAAAACTCGCAGTGTAAATCAAGTCTAAGCCAAGTTGCAACTATCGATAAGTCAATATTACATGTGTGCTAACGATAGTTTGTGTGGTATTTGTTTCTTTTTAAAATTAATTGTATTTCCAATTCGCATTTTACAATCAAAATGTCCTCAATTCCAGCAACAACATATTGAAATTGGAATATGTAGTGTTTATTTTGTTTGTAATTTGTATAGAGAAACATAATAAATTCAAAAAGCTAAGAATTTCATAAATGCGGTTTTATTAAAACAAATATATTTTCAATTCCATGAGCATTTCAAATGAACTGCAAGCTTAGAAATAATCTCAATTCAAATTTTAATCAAATTTTAGTAAACAGATCCAAAAGCAATGCTGTTTTTTATTTAAGAAAAACCACTTTTGCTTATTTTTCATATCATATTTAATTTAAGTTAGCTTCTCCAAGTGCCGCCATTTTCAAATAAAAGCTATATACTATATTCGTTGATAAGGAAGACAGTTTTTTTTTTTTTTTTAAATTTTTTGAAAGCTTTTGTTCTAGCTAGATGGTTCGCAACTGCTACTAGTTCCAATAGTACTTGCTTAAATTTTAAAATTGGTTAATACAGAGTTTTTGTAAGGCAGTTATTTTAATATCTTTATTAAATATGTATGTAAATAGAGCTTTAGAAGCCAGAAAAATGGAAACGATTATCAATATGCATTGCTTAACAGTTTTCATCGTTGCAAAAATTTTATTCTGTTCAATTAGATTGCTTAAAACATATAAATAAATGTAAGTTTTTGTATGCATGTATGTATGTATATATGTAAATTTATGTAATTGACTGTGTCGTATCTCAATTCCACGCTCCAATTTGAAAATCGACGCACACACACACATACATTCGTATCATGCAAACATTTGTTTATTTCAAGGCATTTTATTTTAAGTTTAACAACAATTTAATGTTGTTTTTACATATGTACTAAATATGTGTTCTATGTATGCACATACGTTTCGTATAATGTACTTAGTAATGCAATTTGTATGTGTGTTGTCGTTGCATGCATGTATATGTATATATATATATATGTATGTTGTATGTATGTACATATGTATAGATATATTTATAAAGCAATTCCTTTGAATTTATATTAAAAATACAATTGCATTTTAGGCACGACCAATGCGTAGCTTTCAATTTTTGGCCAGCACATTTCTCAAATATTATAAATATTTCTTAGTTTTTCATTTTTCTTTTACATTCGTTGTTTTTTTTGCTTTCATTTTACAGTGAGTGTATATATTATTAAGGTATGTGTGTATAATTTATGTATAAAACAACAACAAAAAAAGAGAAAGAAAGAAAATAAAAATAATAAATCAACAATTAATTATACAAGAGTTGTATGCTTTAGAACATTAACTAGCTATTTTCATGTATATTTGTTAAACAATTTACACTTTTATGCTTGGCTATTTTGCTGTATTATATATTTATGTATATTATATATAAGAATTATATATTTTTTATAGTTTTTAGCAATTGTTGCGCGACAGTTAATTGGCTTTTTTTTATAATTAATATTTGCTTTTCGTTGCTTTTCACGAACTGTTTTGTTAGACTGAGGCACGGTTTGGTTTAATTTAAATGTTTTGCTAGAACAAAACACAAATTATATAATATATATGCCTATATATACATATATATGTACTGCACGTATGCATTTCATTTCATTAATATTTAAGCGAACCTTTCTTAATATAACTTTCTTCAAATGTTTTTCCTTTTTTTTTTGTAATTTTCTTGATATACATACATACAGACAGTTAGATAGATACACTGACAGACAGACAGACAGACAGACAGACACACTCATACAAATGCATGTAGAAGACGGCGGCAATTTACATTTGGATAGTATATAAGGATTTGCGTCCAACACATGCGTCTGAACTTGACTCCTACTGCGACTGCTGCTCATCGGGCAGATCCAATATCCTTGCCACAAACTCTGATATATCCGTATTACGCTGTAAATGCTCGACAATAAAGTTATGCTGCAGCAGCTGCTCATAATTGGGTCGCGCCGTGTACTCCTTTTGCAAGCATGTCGCCATAAAGTTCTCAAATTCTGTTGAGAATGTTCCCGATGGTAGTCGAGGTGGATCATCTTCAACCACCTGCATAATAAAAATTGATTGCAATTAGTTTTTTTCTTCTTTATTTTTACGAAAATTATTCGATCTTCAAGAGATGTCTTATTAAATACAACTCTAAAGAACTATTTATCTGACTTTCAGGCCTGTTTCCGAATCATTCTAAATCGGAATTATTAGCTGTTCTGAATTCCATATATACCAAAAGAAAAGTTCGATGGCAAAAGTTGTGCTTTTGAAACAGTGGGATATGAAGTATTCAAGCCTATGGTTAAAAGAGAATGGCGATTGATATTTGTTTCAAAAACAGGATCACAAAATTGAAAACGATTTCGAAAATGGGTATAGGCCGATTTATAAAAAGTCTTTTATAAAAACTGTAAAACATAGCAAAGAAAAAAAGGGTTGTCAGCGTATTTGAAAATTCAATGGCACACAATAGAGTTGCCATACAAGTGCTAAAATTTCGGCCACAGATAATTTTGAGCTTTTCAAGGATTTCAAAACCGATGATTGGAAAATCTTTACAAATATGCATTGCTTACCTGACGCAACTGCTCAAATGGCGTTCTCCATTTATTGTAGGGATACTGACCGGTGGCCATTTCAATCATACTTATGCCCAGCGACCAAACATCGGAACGTATATCATATTGGCCAGGATTACCTTGTGGATCGATGCGTTCCGGCGCCATATATGGCTTGCAGCCGGCATCTATGGTCTTTGCAACGGAGTCAACTAGATAACCTGTTCAAATATATTTTAAAACAAATTGCGATCAATAAATAATCAATTTCGATTCAATTTAAAAAAAAAAAAACTAAAACCGCAAATTTTTAGCTGCTTCGAGCTCCGAAAACTGATGAAATTATGCGGTTTGAAAAGTTTTGTATAGATATTGAAACGAAATCATATCGGCATCAACAATTTCTGACTAATTATAATTCGAACATTAAAATTTATATGATATAATGATAAGAAATCAGCTGATAAAAATGAAAACGATTCGAATTTCAAATTATATATATTGAAGAAAACTCAGAATTCAAAATCGACAAGTAATCAAGTAATGGATGTTGAAGGTTCTTTTTTTTCAGATTAGCTCACCTGAGATGCCAAAGTCGCATATTTTGACCTGACCACCTCGATTGATCAGTATATTTGATGGCTTTACATCACGATGTATGACGCGCAGTTGAGCGTGTAGATAATGCAAAGCGCTGACCACGCTCATCGCAATCTTAAACAAGAACATGTAAAAGAAATATTTCAATATTTTCAAATATAATTGATGGAAAAATGAAAGAATACCTTGCCGAGAACTGTCTCCTCCATGGATATATCGTTTTTAAAGACTTTTGGATAGAATTTATCCAAGCTAGTGTTCATCACCTCCATGCATATCCAGACATCGCCCTCACGATACATGGCACCATAGAAATGGACCGTATATGGGCAATCGCTGGATCTCATCGATATATCCAAATCCATAATCAGACGCTGCTGTTCACGTATATTACCAGTCATCGGTATGCGCTTAACGGCCAATACTGTGCCCGTCTGACGATGACGCATCTTCTCCACAATGCCATAGGCACCACGTCCCAAATCGCATATCTTCTCCAAACTATCGGCATCGATATCAAATGTTTGATCCTCAATTTGTATGGTTGCCCGTGAGTCAAGATTACGTGGAGGCACACTAAAAACAAAAACAAAACATGTTTTCTTAAGTTTTTGGTTTTTTTTTTTAAACAACTTGAATGTGCGGGCAGTTGACCGCTTTATAAGGTTGTGACACTTGCTAGTTACGTGTACTGTTTAAGATTTGTGATTTGAGAGAAAGCAGCATTTACTTCAATTCTAATAAAGTCTATGTCTTTTATAAAGGCATGTTCCCATTCCTGAAAACTTTTCATTCGGAATCGTTTTCGATTTTGCATTCCTTTTTCCGAATAAAATAGCAATCGTTCGTTATCTTTTGAAAGATAAGTTTGTATACTTCTCAATTCAAATAATTTCAGTTTTTCATCAATATTCGGAATTCAGAACATCTAAGAATTTCAAATCTGAATGCTTTGATTGGAAGCAGAAATAAGAACAGCCCTCATACATTTTGAATTTCTAGTTCTTTCTAGTGAAAACTAGTTCGATATTAATCTAATATGAAACTCAAAGAAACGCTCTTTTGATCAGTTTTATTTTCGTTCAAAAGTTTTAGCTTTTTGCTCCTTTTCTTTCGCTTTGATAAAGTGAACTTCCCTTAATTGTTCTCATTTTCGACATTTCGACAAAAGTTTGCATTTTGAATAAACTTGCTTTTGAACTAGAACTAAGTTCACTATCAATGTTTGCAACAAAAATAAAAGTTGATCTAATTCTTGCTTTTTCTTTTTAGTTCATTTATTTAAATACAAAAACATCAAATGAGTTCATATTTTATAAACATTTTGTTTTTGTTTATTAATTTCGCATTCACAAATGGCCAAGTTGCTAAATATAACCAGTTCAATTGAATTAAAATATATACTAAAAAGTTTAGAAATTTTTTAAAAATGTATATTCAATGTTTTGTGTTAAGTTTTGCGAATTTGCAATTAATTAACGGAACTAGTTCATAACTTTCAACAAGAAATAATTCTAGTTTTGCTAGCAAGTACTTTTTCGAACATTCTTGCAACTAGCTCAATTGAACTAAAACGTCCTTTTTAGTAGAGTTGTACAATGTAGTTCAATTGAAGAAATAAGTTGAGTTTTTGATGAACGAGCTTCTATTGTTCATTTAGTTCGTTAAGTTGCTTAGTTCTTTCTATCCCAGTTTAGTTCGCTCATATACTTCGTTCAATCCTTCAGTTCGATCAACTGCTTGGTTCGTTTGAGCAAAAGCTCGATCAAATGCAAAATGACCAACAAAAATGAACGAACTAGATGAACTACAATCAGAAATACATAGTTCGTTCGCTCAGTTTGGTAAATAGTTCAATCGAACTTATTCTGAACGAAACGAGACAACACTAATGTCTAGTTCATTTATTCAACCAGTTCAACTATATAAATCTAACAAATCTAATCAGACATATTCAAATTGGTGCCATATGAATGTTCCTAGAATGCACATAACCCAAAGAAAGAAATCAGCAAATGAATAAGCATAAGGATAATCAAAACTAACAAGTGTCCTTTCCCGTTATAAAGCCCATTGCACTTACAGTGCCGGTTCACTCTTCATATCAAAGTGTTGAAGACGGGGACGTTGTCGTGACATTGCGAAGCAGCGCTGTAACTGTATGTGTGCGTGTATGTGTGTGTTTGCGTGTGTGTGTATGTAGGTGGGTGCGTATGTGTGTGTGCGTGTTTGGCGGCCTGCACTTGCACTTTTTGATGATTTTCACGCGTGTTTTGCAGCACGTTTCGCTTGGTAACTAAAATAATTGTATCCACTTTAAGTTAGAGGCCGTTTTTTGGATTACTTTTACTGCTGTTGTTGTTGTTGTGTGGGTTTTTATTGAGTCGGCGTCGACCAAAAAAAAAAAAAAACAACAACGAACAGCGACGTCGGCGTCGACGGCTGCTGCTTTTTGCTATTTTTACCACATTTGGTCAAAGCGTGTCGTGGAAATCAGCCTGCTGTGCTTATTGTTTGAATGTACGTTTATCAAAATGTTATACAAAATGCCGCGTTCTTTGCGGACAGTGGCTAGGCTGCTTTTTTTGGGCTTTTCGTTACGACTTTTTATGTATTTCAACCAACACTCGCGCACGACTCGTCCTCGTTGAAAACAATTCAGTGGGGCAAAGCAGACAGCACAGTGTTGCCAACTCAGTCGCAGTCCTCCAGTTGGATATACGTTTTTTAAACTCTTATTAGATGCTGGTATTTTGTCTGGTCACACTAATTTTAATTGGCAACAGCAGCAATAATGTCAGTGCTGCCAAGTATCGAACCAAACCAAACCGCTAAATAGGCTATTGAAAATAGCTATAAATAGCTAACCTTACCCAAACAAAGCTAATTAAAATGGCCGATACATTTTTAAAGCAAATTCAATGTTGTTCTTCGAGAGTAATAGAAATTTGAGCAATATAAACTACTTAACTTTATTTGTATTCATACAATATAAATACAATTATTATAAATTAAAATAAATAATTAGGTCACGTTTTGAATTTAAATTTATATCCATCCCCTTAATTTTTTTATAAGCCTGTCTGAACACTTTTTCTACCTTTGCATTCGACCATGGCTATGATAAAATCATGGTGGCAAGCGAGGCATTATCCAGAATCTTTCTAATTATTGGCGTAACTCTTATTTAAATAAATTAATGAGTTTATCCAGTGATTTTTAAAAAATTAAAATAATGTATACTCTAACAATTTCAATATGTTTGGAAGAAAATACAAAAAAGTTTCGTATCGGCATTAGTGGTCTTAAAGCGCTTTTCTTAGCAAAACAAATTTACGTTCTTCAAAAGCATTAATATTATATGGTTGTCTGAAAACGTGAAAGTGTTATAACTAGTATTATAAATTGCTTATTCAGAAAGAAAATGTCAGATTTTTGACTTTTCAAAATAGCTAGATCTGACATGAAAATGGCTAAATTGGCAACACTGAATGATATTGTTCTATATGCATCAAAATACAAAAAGATCGCTTATAGATTTGAACAAAATTTACAATATATCGATATTATGCACAATATATCGATAGCAACTGTTGGTATTTTTTGTTTGTTGCGATTGGTATTATGTGGACTTGGGACGCCTGGTTACACTATGCGCAATATCTTCTTGTTGGTGGTGGACTGTTTCACATTGTTTTATTGATGTACATTTGCGAATTAGGCAGCAAATCGAGCAATTTCAAGTGTAATGCTTAACTGTAAAAGTACGCGCCAGCCAGCAATAATAATAATAACTCAACGAAGAAATTGTGTGCAAAAGCAAAGCGAACGAAACCGAGTGCCTACCAAGCGAGCCAACGAGAGTGCTGTATAAAAAAAGAATTGCGAGCTGTTGTTGTTGTTGCTGCTGCTGCTGTTGTAGTTGTTGTTGTTGTTCTTGCTCCTGCTGTTGTTGCTCTCTTGTGTGTGTGCGTGTGTGTAAGTGTTAGTGTTAGTGTGTGAGAGCTGCGTGCGTGCGTTCTTGCATCTCTGTCGCTCTTCGCTGCTGTTTTTATACTGTCGAATTTTTGTTGTTGCTATTGTTGTTATTGTGGTTTGTTGTTGGAAAAACAATAGTAAAACAAACACACACACACACGCGCTGTGTGTGCCTGTGTGTGTATGTGTGCGGCGGCAGCAGCAGCGCCAACTGCAGCCATAAATACATAACTAAGCAAATTCCAAATCGAAATCCAACTAAAAGAAGAAGACCAAGAAGTAACCATAGAAGAAGAGGAAGACAATGTCCAGCACAATTGAATTTGAAACAATCGGCAGCCGCCTGCAATCGCTCGAGGTTGCGCTGCAGGCACAAAACGAATCACATGAACAAATCGTCTTATCGAATGTGCGCGGCGCCGTTGCGCGCGTGCGGCCCACAACAATAACATCAGCAGCAGCAGCAGCAAACACAACAACAACAGCTACACTAATAACAAACACAACAAATGCTGCCGCTGCGGCGGCTGCTGCAGCAGCGGCGTCGTCCAGCAATAACGCTGCAGCTGCCACAGCACCTGCAAATGCCAGCGCCGCCCCCGCCCCATCACCCACAAGAGCCGCTGCTGCTGCCGCAGTTGGAGCGCTGCCGGCGCCAACGTCACTAACGTCAGGCGGCTGCTTTGCTGCCGGCGGCGTATTTACCCCGCCCACCAGGAGTACGCGCCCAACGCCAAGTCTGCCGATTCGTAAGTAAAACACAATAAAACCAAATACTTATGTATGTGTGTGTGTTGATAAGAATTTGACTTTTCAATAGATACGATAAATACACGTACATTCTACATGTATACATACATACATATATGTATGTAATATACCCTTAAACAAAGGGCAAACGGTATCGATCTCTGCGTTTCGATTACATAGATAAGCGCACGCTGCGTACAAAAACAAAAAAAACAAAAAAAATCTAACAAAATAAAAAAGAAAAACAACAAAAAAAAGAGCAAAACAACAAACTTGTTTTGTCAAATGCGGCAGCAGCACTTGCTAGCTTCGCTGCTAGCGTCGCTGCTGCTGCCTCTGCCGCAGTCGCTGCAAAGCTGCTGCTTGCATGCTTTTTGTTCTTTCTATGCGTGCGAATGTATGTGTGTGTGTGTTTATAATTTCTTATTCGCATTTGCTCGTATTGGATTTTTCACATTTACTTTGTGTCATGTTTTTTTTGGTGTCCTTTGTGTTACACGTGCGTTCAAGGAATTCTCACAACCTAGTTATACGATATGTTATCGATAGTTTTAGTTAATACCAAAGCCATCGATAACATTGATGTTAATAATAATCGCCTATTTCCAAAAATTTTTCACTTTTATTTCATCAAAAATTTGGCTTTTTATTAATTGATAAATTAATCGATTGTTTTCAAACTATTTGTAAAAATGCAGATTTCACAACTGTCGATATTTGTTTGTTTTCAAAAGAATATAATTTTGGTAAATATTATCTCAAAAATTAAGATTTTAAATAATTAGAAAAAAACATGGGAACGAGACGGGATAGATTTTGATAACTGCAGAAATTCGCGCGACATTGCTTGCGGCTCCCCAATTACTTTATTTTTCGATAACTTTCTTTATTTTGATCATAATTATAATTTTTTATAAATTGGTACAAACTCTAAAAAATAAATATTTCGGGAGAGATTGGTAGGTAATAAATTTTAAACTAGAAAAGGCCGATTAATTGATTAATTATTTGTAATTAATAATTGCTTGATTCATTAAAAGATTAATAATAAAAGTATAAGCAAGTCCTTCCTATTTCATAACAGTATCATTATGGAAACCTGCGATTTTCTGTTCCGTTTGAGTCAAAAAGTAACTTTTCTATGGCCAGTTTTTCAATTTTGTCTTAACGTTTCCATTCACAATCCTAACGATATTTTATTCGCTTCAATTTAGCTAAATCGATAAGTAAACTTGGAAAAACTTTGTTGGCTAACTTAACATTATCGTTGGAGGAAAACTTATCCGAAGCATTGAGAAAGTAGCCCTATATCGATATAATTAACGAAAGTGTAATTTCATACAATTTTCATGTTATTCGCTTTCGTCGATACTATCGATAAACAAAGAGGAGAGAGAAACAAAGAGGTTTTAAAATCTTTAATTTCGGGCTTTTAATATTTAGAAAATCGAACAATTTTTTTTATTTAAATTACATTTGAAGTAGATTCATTTTTATAGTCTATCTTGTTTTCACTTTCACAAAATTTAGTAACAAGTGAAATTCAGTTGGTCTTCTGGAAAACGAAAATTTAAGTTTTGCCGTTTTAAACGCAGTTTAAGTGTTAATTATAATTTGCGCAACTAAATGAAATAAAACTCAAAAGTAAAAAAAAATACGCGAAAATCAGAACACCAAAATGAAAACGTTTCGGAATTGATTACGAAATAACATTTAAAAAGTGAATAAAATTGAAAAAAACGCTGATTCACATACAATCTCAAAATGAAAGTTATTTGAAATGGTATTGTTCCACTTGGATATTAATTCTTAGCTAATTTTCCACTTTGATAATTGCAGATAAGATTTTATAATTCCCAATTTAGTTTAAAGCTTTTGTGCACTCTGTGAATTAAAAAAGCAAATGCACTTTGCAACTTTTCAATCTCTCTTTCTTTCTCTCTCTTTGTCATACACAAACGTTTCTAATAGTGTGTATCTGTGTGTGTATCTGTGTGTGTGTGTGTGTGCAAGTGTGTCTGTCTTCGTTGTCGCCGCTTTCATTTCGCATGTTTGTTGGCATTTTTTTTTGGCATTTCCGGAGTAATGTCTCTTGATATGCGCACGCCGCCGCTTCTCGTTCGCATTGTTGTTTGTTTTTATATTCGCTTTTGGTTTTGCGTTTCTTCACCCGCACACAAACAAACACACACACACACATACAGACAGACAGACATTCGCATGGCAGAGACAAAGCAGAAGACGAATGCGGAGGCGGAGGACACAGCGTGACTCGTGTGAGGATTGCGACAATTTGTCGATTTGTCTTCGTCTTGTTTACAAATTCATAAACATATATTTTATGATCTGTTATTTTTATTATTATTATTGCTATTGCTAATGTTGTTGCTACAATTATGCATTTAAATATAGTATTTAACAACTTTTTTAAACGTTTAACAATAACAATAACCATTAGCAATAATATTAAAATTTAACAGTAAAGGCCAGTGGGGCAAAACTGATTTAGTCTTATTCAAAATTGCTGCAGTTACCGTTAGAAAATCATGAAGTAAAAAAACTTGATACTCGTATCTAAAATAATATTTAGGCCTGTTCACATTTGGCGATTTCCATCAAAACATTTGGATGCGGAGTTATTCGCTGTTCTGAATTCCGAATGTCGGTAGAAAATTCGGATTGAAAAGCTTTGCTTTTGAAACAGTACTCAAAAACCGTAATACAAAATCGAAAGCGGTTAAAAACGAAAAGTTCTCAGAAATGAAAGCAGACCTGAAATATTTAGAATTGAGGATTACAAATTTAATTTAATTAAAATAAATACAACAAAAATTCTTTCAATTTGGTATTCTGAATTCCGCATGGTATCAGATTTACGAACTAGTTGTGGTTCACAATGTATCGATATCGATACACCTTACTGTTGCTATTGAGCTTGTCGATACTTCTGAATTGGGGATTCTAGTATATGTATTCTGTTTATGCTCAGTTTTTGGTTTTGATTCTTGCTTTTATTCCACTAGTCAATATTAAATTGGTTTTTCGGTTTCCAGAACGCCAAGCAATTCCATTCTTCATCAAATTTTGTGGAAATTGGAATTGAGAACAAAGCTGTATGCGTATTTGTTAAAACTGACCAACAATCGATAGCAACATCTAAAGTATCGATAGTTCTATTGTTTATTGTTATCGATACTATCTAAAGAATATTTAATCTATTTTGTTCGTTTTTAGGTTAACCTTGAGGATTTAGTTGCAAGAACTTTAAAATTTAAAGTTGGAATGCATAATCAACTATTGGGCTTTGACGATTGTTCGATTACCGATAGTTGCTATCATCGATATAAGCTTTTAAGCGCTTTGTTTGACTAGCGGTGATTAGAAAGGAAACCAAGTGTTGATTGCCAATTTATTTGTTTATTATTTAGCTGTGCATTGTACAAGTCTTATCAGCGCGCTTTGCTTCATATGTGTATGGTCTCTAAAAAAAAAACGCAATCTCTTTTTTTCTCTCTTTATATATGTATACATATAATATATAGCTGAATCAGGATCCATTCGAACACGTCGAATGATGTTGCCACTGCCAACACAAGCGCATCCCTCGGAAACGGAAACGGACAAGAAACTAAAGATGATCATGGGACAAACGGGCAAACTGAACATCAACGGTCGACAGTATCCAACGGATATCCATGATCTAAGGCATTTGGGAGATCTTGGTAATGGCACCAGCGGCAATGTTGTCAAAATGCTGCATATGTCCAGCGATACGATAATTGCCGTTAAACAGATGCGACGCACCGGAAATGCGGAGGAAAATAAACGCATTCTGATGGATTTGGATGTGGTGCTCAAGTCGCATGACTGCAAATATATTGTCAAATGTTTGGGTTGCTTTGTTCGCGATCCGGATGTCTGGATATGCATGGAGCTCATGTCCATGTGCTTTGATAAGCTACTCAAATTGTCCAAAAATCCTGTGCCAGAACCCATACTAGGCAAGGTCACTGTCGCGGTAAGCAGATACTCTTATTATTTTTTTGATCAGTTAAGCAATTAACTCGTTTATATCAATTCTATTTTTAGACGGTCAACGCATTGTCCTATTTAAAAGACAAACACGGCGTCATCCATCGCGATGTGAAGCCATCAAACATTTTAATCGATGAACGAGGCAATATAAAACTTTGCGATTTTGGTATTAGCGGCAGATTGGTCGACTCTAAGGCAAATACACGTTCCGCTGGCTGTGCCGCATACATGGCGGTGAGTTATTAACTTAAATATGTACTTTATGTGCCTATCGATAGTATCGATACTTTTTCATGCATTGATTTTATATGTGTCTTGTATATGTGTCATCAAATGAATCTATGTTTTTATTAGTTAATATGATTAACAGCCCTCACTTAACGCAACCTCGATAAATGCAACTCCTCTATAAACGCAATTCTTCGATAAACGAAACTCTCGATAAGCGCAACTTCTCGATAAACGCAACATTCGGATTATTGCAACTTTAACCAAGAAGTAGAGAAGACAGAAAGAAGCCTTGAAGAAAAGTTGTTCATTTAAGAAACCGAGAGACTAGTTCGCATAGAAACAGACAGACAGACGGAAAGACAGACAGACGGACATGGCTAGTTTTGACTCTCTTCTACTATTGAAACTTTTGAATATTGTGTATAATTGAACGTTCTATTTTTGTTGTTTTTAGCCGGAACGCATTGATCCGAAGAAACCAAAGTACGATATACGAGCGGATGTTTGGTCGCTGGGCATTACGCTGGTGGAATTGGCCACAGCGCGTTCACCCTACGAGGGCTGTAATACGGACTTTGAGGTGCTTACAAAGGTTTTGGATTCGGAGCCGCCGTGTTTGCCATTTGGCGAGGGCTACAATTTTAGTCAACAGTTTCGTGAATTTGTCATCAAGTGGTAAACTTAACTAAGATTGTATATATTTACTGTATATACATATATTTAAATTCCATTTTCTTTTGTTTTTGTAGCCTAACAAAGAACCATCAGGATCGACCCAAATATCCAGAGCTACTCGCCCAGCCATTCATTAAGATCTACGAGCAAACCAAAGTCGATGTGCCCAACTGGTTTCAGAATGTTGTCGATTATGCCGCTGGGAAGCGACTACGCGCTAATGGCGATTCCACGCTAACGAGGTATGCTTTACCAGCTGATCCTTTATGTATATAAGTCCCTAAATCCCAACGCCCCTCAAAGCCCTTGGCCCATTGCCTGCTGATTGTCTGCCGTCTGCTGTGTGAGTGATTTAAGTGAGTGTGTGTGTGTGCGCGTTTGTATGTGTGTGGGTGCCAAAAACACAACGCTTCGTTTCTTTATTTGTTTCCGTTTCCGCTTTTGTTTCATTCCGTTACGTTGCGTTTTTTTTTTTCGTTGATTTACTTTAGCTAACTCTTGACAACAAACAAAATTTTGTTAACAGGTAGGCAAAAAATAGAACACAAAAATTTAAAAAAAAAAAAAAATATAAAAATTTAAAACTAAAACTGTACCTAATCGTAGGGTGATTGCTAAAGTTTGTAATATTCTTGTTTGCTAGCTTAAACATTAAAAACAAAACAAAAAAATATTAAAGAAATGCTTTTCTAAAAACTATCTATAGAAATAGCTAAAAACGTGGCATGTCTCTCTTTTTATACACATTTTCTTTTTTATACACACACACATTCTCTTTCTATTTCAATGTCTCTTTTGTTTTTTTTTTATTAATATTAATTTAATGCATAATTTTTGGATCTTCAATTATTTAATACTAATTTGAACTCAATGCTACTACCTTTTTCTACTACCTACTACCTTTTTTTTAATACAAATACACAATGCTGAAGCACTGGCAAAAATTTCAGTTTGTTTACGTTCCAAACGAAGAGAATTGTGATATTGTTCAACTGATGTTAAGAACATGAAGTTAAGATCCAATGCTTATAAAAGAGTGATTGGTTTTCCAATATCTTTATATGTGCAGACCTGTTCTGGTTTCTACAAATCCTAACTCAATGTCAAGTAAACTCAATCAAAGATAAGTGAATTCAATCCGCATATTCTAAAAGTATTTCAAATGTAAAAATGTGAACATTTAAGGCTAATTCCTTTTACAAATTCGGAGCCGGAACAGGCCTATATATACAGATAACTCACTGCACTTTTCTCAAGAACTCTTGTCCGGAAAAAAACCCCTAGTGAGTGCCCCACCACCCCCCCGCCAAACCCCACGCCCTCTTTACCATTGAAAAAGAAAACCTACACATAAGTATTTACAAATAATTAAATATTTTTGCGTTTTATTGACAAATTTAATTTGTGTGTTTTTTCATTTTCTTTTTTCATCTTTTTTATTACCATTTTTTGTAGGTTACTTAATTCCTAACACCATATTATTATAATAAAGCAAATAAAAGAAAGAAAGAAAAAGAAAACCAGACAAACTGTAAAACCGATTTAAACCAAAACATGAAAACAAAACAAACAAACAAACAAACAAACAAAAAAAAGAGCAAAAAACTTGAAGTAAAATCAAATAATGCAAGCAATCAACTATATACATATATATACATTTATATATAAATTGTATATGCGCCTATATTTTATATATATAAATATATATATAAATAATAATAATTTATATACCCATACCATATATGATATGATACATATATATATAAACGAAAACAAACTACAAATATCAACTCAAAATACCATTCAAAACTCCTCCCAAAATCAAAATCAAAATCAAAAATAAAAAATGTCAAATTCAGTAAGTACGCCGAGTTTTGTATTATTATCATTATTATTATTATAATTATTATTGTTGTTATGATTATGTTAATGTTCATGGACTCATTAAATTATATTTATACTAATTTTCATTAACCATTTAGTTTTGTTGTTGTTGTTGGTTATTTGATAATGTTGTTGTTAATTGTTATTGTTGTAATTGTTCTGCATGCTGCTTATTGCTACTAGTTGCTTGTTAAATTTGTATTTGCATTTTGTTAAATTTTTTTTTGGCTTCAATTGAAACAAACAAAAAAAAAAAGAAAGAAGAAAAAAACAGTTCAAACATCAAACGAGGTAAATTCAAATTTCATTTAGCTATTATCTTTTGTTTTTATGTATATTTATATTTATTGTTTTTGCTGTTTGATTGTTGTGTGCAAAGAGAAACTACAGAAAAATGTTGTAATTGCTACTTTTTTTGACGTTCCATTTCGTTTCGTTCCAATGCCACCTCATTGCACACTGCTTTCGCATCTCAACATAACTATGTATGCATATCCATAAACTACAAACATATATACATACATTTACGTATATATGCATAAATATATACATTATCAATGTGTTTCTTTTGCTTCCTTTCGCTTCCTTGTTTCATTCTCACCTGTGTGTTGGTCTGGTGAGTTTGTTGAAAAACAAAATGTCTCCGTTCTGCCTATATAGCGCCATCTGGCGTTCAATATTGTTAAATTGACTGAATACCTACAAATTATTTTGAGAGAAATATGAGAGAATGAGTAAACAATAATAGTATTCAATAGAAATTAGTGCTGCAAAATTATTGATAATTTATCGATATTTTTTTTATAGTTATTAGTCGACACCATATTGTTGCTATCGGTAGGAATTCTGTGAAAAATATATCGGATTGTGCATGTTTGACGCAACTTTTGCAATTCCAATCTATTTAAAATTTCTCGCTGCTCCCAGAGATTATAAATCATCCAAATTATAATAAAACGCTTAATTTGTAGTTTGGCATTGATCAAACAAAAAACAAAATACCAATGAAACTTACCAAAAAAAGTAGAAAATTACAAGAACAAAAATTTTTTAAATTCTTTCGGCACTCAGGATTTGCGTAAAAGTTTAAAATAAACACCAGGACGGTCGAATAGGGCTAGGAAAACGTACTCGGGCCGGGTTTGATGGCTATCGAGATTTATATAGGAGATAAGCATGAAGTCTTTTCGATTCTCTTAATTTAAGAAGCAATAACTGGAAACTAGTAGTAATTGATACTACCGATAGGTATCATCGATATTCTTGCAGCTCTATCGATAACTGCGTTCGGCCTCTTCTTGCTCTTCTGATCTTTTTGTTCGCTTGCTCTTGTATAAACGCCATGCCTTCTCTCATGCCACTCATTTATATGTTATATGTTTCATATTTCATACATGCAATATTTACACTTGCCCCATATACATCATACACACACATGCATACACATATACATTCACACGCACACTCATACAGGCACATATATCATCATTCAATCACAAACTTTCGCTCTATATGTCTCCCCCTCTCCCTCTCTCATATTGTCTGTTTCATTCTTTCGCTGCCATATTTCGCCATTGGCGTGCATATTTGTGTGTGTTTTTTTTTCACAATACGATCTAACAATTTATAAACTCAAACTAACAAATACTTTGTGTTAAATTTACAGAGCAACAACAATAGCAGCAGCAGCCATATGCACGCCAGCAACAGGAGCTGCAACAGTAACACGCGTCAAGGATGTTGCTACAAAGTATGGCCGCAGTCCAACAAATTCGCAAATGACGACAACATTGGTTAAGACAATAAAACCCACGCAGATTCCAAGCTATCAGCAACAGCAGCAACAATTGGCACAGTTGCCGCAATATTTCATGCAATCAGCAGCCACACAACTACCTCAGCAACAACAGCAACAATCAACAGCAGCAGCAGCAGCAGCAACAACACCAACACCAACATTAACACCAACACCAACAGCAACAAAGAACGCCACATTAAACTATTTTAGCAGCGGCAGCGGCAACAGCAGCAGCGCAACTCCAAGTCCATTGTCGCCACCAAGCGTCATCTCAGACAGCAACAAACTGTATCGCAAGTCCCCCTTCATGCAACGCAAACTGAGCAATGGATCCCACTACAAGTACAATGATGAGAGTCCCAAAAAGGAGTCTGTCTTCAGCAGCATTGGTAGGTTGTGCCATTGGATTATTAGATCTTGAATCGCTTGGTTAAAACATCGATACTTTAGTTAGTATAGACAAAATAAGTTAATAAAATAATAATTTTTTAGTGTGACAACATAGTAGCGATAGTAATCGCTAGTTCTAGCATCGATAGTTTTGACCCTGTTGCATCTCTGGGTTCGATTTGTTAACCCGATCCTAAATAGCCCTGATCTCAGGCATGTTTCCATTCCCGATTCCGATCAAAACTTCGATGGAAAACTTGCTTTTGAGATATTGAATGATAAGTATTTGAAGTTATCTTTTTGAAAATAAAGAACGACGCCTATTTGATTCGAAAACAGGAATGTAAAATTCAAAACGATTTTGAATGAAAAGTTTTCGGAATTGAGAACAGGCCTCTATGTCGCACTGATGCCATATGATATATGTATATACATTAGTATATATGCATACTCCAATATTTATCTAAATGCTTTTGTTAGATTATCTTGGAATTCTGTGATTCTGAGCTCATATTTATAAAACTTATTGTTTATAATAGTTAGCTTTTTGATAAAAAGCTATCATAGAAAAAAGAAACTATTGATTCTACTAAAAGTGTTATCGATATTTATATTTTTATATAGAAAATAATTGTTAAAATTAAGATATTCGGTTTTGAAATAGTGCAAAACGCTTTAACTTTTTGAATTAGCCATGCTGGCTAATAAGTATTATGTATTGAAAAAGCAAAAGAACCCGACAAAGGATTGAAAAGTACATTTATCGATTCTATCGATTGTTATGCTTTAACTTTACTCTCTATCTCCATCTTACTCGCAGGACAAACGATTCTACGCAATCTGACAACATCGCCCTTTAGCCAAAAGAAGCACAATCCAATTGTGACAGCAACAACACCAATTGCAACAACAGCTACAACACCAATTGCAACAACAACACCAACAGCACTGCCGCATAGTTACATCAAAACGCCCACTGAGACTTTAGGCACGCCCACTTGGCGTCTGCCGTCAGCAGCGGACAACACGTTGCCGTTCGACAACTGTGATAGTATTTGTAATGTCAGCGCTCTGGAATCGCCATCGCTGCAGCGCAGACAGCTTATTGCGGAGCCAATAACGACACCGACGGCAGCAACAATAGCAGCACCAACAATGTTGCAGCTCAACAATCAGCAGCAACAGCAGCAACGCCTGCAATCAGGCAATCAGAGTCCCATAGGTGAGAGCTATGGCAGGCCATGATGATTAAGGCTTTCACTTTCTAGCTGCCTGTCTTCCATGTTCACTTTTTTTTCAACTACGGTTTTGTTACTCTTTTTAGTGCTGCAGCGTTTCTACCATCAGCAGAATCAATTGCGCGAAAAGGAGGCAGCCGAGCGACATCATCTGCATTATCATCACCAGCAGCAGCAACAGCAGCAGCAGCAGCAGCAAATGCAGCAACAGCAGCAATTGCAACAACAGCAGCAGCAATTGCAACAACAGCAGCAACAACTGCAGCAGCTGCAACAGCAGCAGCAATTGCAACAACAACAGCAACAACAACATCAACAACAACAGCAACAACAGCAGCAACAACAACAGCAACAGCAGCAACAACAACAGCAGCAGCAACATTATCAGCCGCAGCATTATCACTATCAACTACAGCAACATCAGGTGCTGCCACAACAACAGTTGCCACGTCAACCGCCAGGCACAAGCACGAATCCGTTTCACAGTAATTACGTGGCACCGCCCTCCTCGCACTCCACCTCTAGTCAGTCATCCACACAGTCGACTTGCTCGCAAATTGCCATCGCAGCGCCCGCAACACCATCGCCAACCTCAACAACTCCAACAGCAACAGCAACAACAGCCGCTGGACACTTTGGTGTTGGCAATGCGGCTCAATTGCAATACCAGCCTCTGCCCACAACAACGACAGCACCAACAACAACCGATACAACAACCTCCAACAGTTTGTCTTGCAGATCCCCAGAGAAACCGTTGCCCGATTATGTTACTGGTCATGGCAGCAAGTTGAGCAAATTGTATGCACGGCGGCAACTACTTGGCCAGAGCTCAAACAGCAGCAGCAGCAGCAATTTAGATGGTGCCAGGGAGCAACATGTGTACTCCGGCACCGCCGATGCGGGTGAGTTACAGCAAAGATTGTTAAGCCTGTTTCGATTTCAATATTTATTGCTCTAAGTGTTTACTATTTTCGCATTTGTCATGATTTTGCGTTTTGAATTCATATAATGTCAGTTTCGTAACTCTAGCTGTATAAATTCAATTATTGGAAGAAGAAAAGAAAGAAATTCTGAACATTTGGACAATTTGAACGATATTGAAAGTTAGAATAGGTCTGTACACTTATTGTTCATTATTTTGTTTTGATCAGATTTTGTACACCGTTCTCGAAAACATGGGTTAAAAGATTAGTGCCGGATCGGCTAACAATAACATATATCCACCATAGGAACAATCTGTTGAAAACTGTTGTCTTCAAGTGAAGTTATTCCGACTTTTATAAATAACTTTATTTAGTTTTTCAAATATTTCAATCATATTTTTCCCATGCAAGATTTATTATCCTTTTCAAAGTTTGCACGAAATCGGGTGAATATATAGCTTTAGCTCTCCGAAAATGACTCATGTTGGTTACAGGGTATCTGCTGAGCGAGCATGCTCGTATAGAGCGCATTTATAATTGTAATAATTTTGAATTTAATTTGCATTTGTTTGCTTTGTTGTTGTTTGCTCTCAACTAATTCTTTGCATCGCTTTTGTTCTTGTGTTCTTTCTCTTTGTTTACACACTTAATGCACACGCACGGCACGCACGTCAATCACATTAAATGCACTGCAATATACATCATACATCAACGTCAATCATCAAACAATCAAACAATCAATCAATCAAGGCTGGTTCAATACACTCGCTGGCGCTATGAAGCGACAGTTTGCGACCTATGTTAAAACCCAATTGAATTCCACAGCGACGTCTCCGATGGCCACCAATGCCAATGTTTGTGAGCTGAGCGACTTGGATCCGGCGCTGGCGCCGCAACCACCACAACCGCCAGCGTATCGCAGCATAATTAACAATGGCAGCAACAACACAAACACCAGCAGCAACAACACCAGCAACAGCAACACTGGCAAATCCTATTACTATCATCGCACCTTATCCGCCGCCAGCAGCAGCAGTAGCCACAATACCAGTCAAAGCACCTCACCAACCACAGAGCCAATTGCTGGTGTCGGCGGCGGCATCGGCGTCAGTGGTGTTGCTCCCAGCCTTGTTCACTGCACCACAACCAGCGGCTTTCTGCGTCGCTATGCCAGCAGCGGCGGCGGCATTGGCAGCGGCGGCAGCAGCAGCACACCACCCAGCCCACATTTGCTTGCCGGGCTCGATAGGCGACATCGCAGTCCTGATCCACCGCCGCGCTACAATCGGGGACAGTCGCCTCTGCTGCTGCGCAAGAATCTGCTCGAGCTAAGTGGACAGACGCCCGGTTCGCCACTGCTGCAGAGACGGTAAATATAAAGAGTTATTTTACTTGTGTAATGTATCAACTGGTTGAGCTGCAAAGTTATCGATAGTTGCAAAAATCGTTGACTAAATTATCGGATCAATCCTGTACTTTGTAAGCTTTTTATAAGATTAGAACTTAAAGTTTTTTAAACTCATTCGCAATATTAATCTTCAATTTGAATTTCACCTTGACGGATAAAAGATCAGTATCAATACTTTTGAAAATGCCAAACAATTTTCAGCTATGTTCAATGAATTGTTAATGTTTAACTATCATTACATTTGCAGCTATGTATCGGCTTCGCCACCGCTGCCGCCGCCGCGTCGAGGATCAGAGAGCGTGCCAGGATCCCCACAACACTTTCGCACCCGCATCCATTATACGCCCGAGCCGCAGAGACGCATCTATAGGACAATAGATCAATGAGTAGCGCTGCAAATAATGGTCATGTGATGTTGGTATGGCTTCGATGATGAAGCCAAAATCGAATCAGATGCACCGTTTCCAACAACAGCTACATCAGCAGCAGCAACAACAGCGTCAACAGCAGCAACAGCAGCTGACAGGACAACAACAACAGCGACAGCAACAATAACACACAGGACTTGTGATGCTTAAGCAAATGAGCAGTTTAATAAACAGCAAAACAACAAACAACAAACAACAGACAACAGACAACAAAAAACAAACAACAATTAACAATAAATAATAAACATTAATAACAGCAAACGAAAGTGTTCAAAAGTCTTATAACGTATAAGTTAAGGCCGTAGCTAAGCGTCATTAAGCGTTCTTTAAATGTTAATTGATTAGCTTCAAAAATGTTTCTGATTTTTTCAATTGAAAAATAAATACGTGCATATTTTGTATTGATTTTTTGTATGTGTGCGTCTGTGTGTGTTTTTGTGTGTGTGTGTGTGTGTGTGTGTGTGCGGCAAATTGTATATAAAATATATATAGAAAATAAAAAATTTATTTAGGCATTATAGCTTATGCAAAATACTAGACCACAATCAAGTTTAAAGTTCAACAATTAGCATATAAATGCAATAGAGCCATATATACATATATATTTATACTTATTAATATCTAGTTGATATATACAAGCTATATATATTCTTATAGCCCAACAAAAATCATAGGGAAATAACAGCAATTAAACAGTTTTATAAACCATGTGCCCTATATACATACATGCATATATATGCATATACATATATGGATATGTATCCAGCTTTTTTACATAAAACATACATACTAGCATATAAAATTACTTCCAAATATATGTATATGCCGATACTACCAATAATTGTCTAAAAGCTTTCTCATTTGATTTGACTTTTCTAAATATATTCACACAGCTAACTAAATTCAAACTAAGTGCTATCTTTATAATACTTATGTACAATATTAACGCCTCGCTGCGTTTATACTATGCTCTATAAATTGAAAAACGATAGTTGGTTTACTTTGCTTTGATTTTTGAATATATGTATTTGAATTGTAATGGTAATTATCTGAAGTTTTATATTCTCAATTCTCATTTCATGAAATCTTACTAGTTTTGTTTTCATTTATAAGTAACTGAAATTAATTTTTGAAATACCAAAATATTTTTTGAATTTTGTAATATGATAAGATCATGAAGTTCATGGCATAAACGCAGTAATACTTATATTCAACATCAGGTAAATCGTAACAGCAATTTTTGTCAACCTAATTAAAAGAGGGCTTTAAAATCCCAAAAAACCTATACATAAAATAGCATTATTTGTATATTATATATGCTATATATATAAACACAACTTGTAGGCCACTATATCTTTTCCATATTGCGTTTTTTGTTATAAAAAGAATTGTTTAAACAAGTTCCTTACAATATACTTACTTACTTTATGCAAAGAAAAGCATAATATCCTTAAAACTAAATAACAATTATGGGCATGAGTATGTATGTGTGTGAGTGTGTGTGTGTGTGTGTGTGTGAGTGAGAGTGTGTTTGTGTGTAGCTAGCGACCTCAATGTTTTGTTCCTGTGCGTGCATAACAATTACCGAATAAATTATTTGATTATGTTTAATTCCAAATATAACAAAAATTTCTAAAAATTGTATATACGTTTAACAAAAAACATAAGAAAATGTATATATATGTATAAATATGTATGCACAAATATGTATATTGCATTTGCTGTTTGTAATTTGTATTTGTAATTTAATTTTATATATACATATTTTTTTTTTCTTAATTTCGTGTTTTGTTTGTTTGGCAAAATTGAAGTAAAACAAAAGTTTCTAAAGTTAAAAAATAACCCATTTATTTGTATATTTATTTATTAAAAACCCGCAAGGCAGACCATTTAATAATATGATGTATTTTGACTGATTTATGTATTAAAGTTTAAGCTTGGAATTCGAAGTATATAAAGTACATCAGTCTGTACATCTTATTTTTTTAGTTTTATACATATACATACGTATATATATCGATATAAATAATGTAAAAATTATATAAATGATGAAACGTTGCGAGCATTAAAACAAAGTAAATCAAACAAATGTAAACTCTTATGAATACCAATAATAATTACAAAACATTCAATAAAATGAGAAATCGATTTAAAAACCCTCAATACAAAAAAAAACATAAGTTTCTTTTATTGGAATAGGGCTTAAAAATGGCTCCCGAGAGGCATATACTCTGAGGAACATTCAACCAAATCATTAGAAATATTAAACAGACTGTTACCGCTATGCAGGAGTTTGCAGCAGCCATACAAAGTATGAACCAAGTAAAAGCTTGAAAAAAAAAGCTAAAAGAAGAAATGCATACCGGAACCTGGGAAAGATAACAAGATAACTCAAGATATCTAAACCGCCAACGAAAATGATCTTTGATGAAAGCTTTAATCTTTTTCATCAAAGAACGCCCCAGTCCGAAGAAAGTAGCTCTAGCGATTGGTACGACCAAAGAGAATAAAGAAGTAAGAGGAATAACGTGCATACATTTCAACATGAGCCAACACTTTCAACATTTCTTTTCGTTTATCTTATCGGTTCATCTTTAAAAGTTCAACCAGTGTGCATTGCCAGCTCTTTCACGTTGAGTGTTCTCCATAGAAATGCAAAATGATTCCAATTCAAACCCTTCCGTTGGAAGCTGTATGGAAAAATGCCCTTCCCTTCAATTGAAAAAGAAATTGATTTCGCGGTCCAAAAGTTATTTTTTATTTACATGTATAGCAATTGTATGTCACATATTAAATATTATTGTTCTTTCAACCAATTGATTTCATATAGCATAACATTTGGGCAGACTAGAATTTGGGCCCAAATTCTTGTATTATTTTTGAAAAATTTAAGTACATTTATACATATGAAAGTAGAATTGTCTTATGAACATCCAATTGGTATGTTATATGAAATTTGGCAAATAGATGGAACAACAGCGCATATACATGTATGTATATAGTATATATTGTATAAGTATAATTAATAATTATTAGTATATAAGTATAATATAGTTTATAACATACTTGTACACATAATACATATAGATATATTTCAATTAATGCTTCTTATTGTTTTATAGATGCAATAACACATAACATAAATGTTTACATTATATACTAATACTTAGTTATACACATAGCCATATATCATAATTCAATGACCCAGGACATTATAGAATAAGGGGGCGTAGAGGTCCATCCTTTATTTTCATTTTTGTCCCAGGCCTCAGGCCACATTAAGAGTTGACAAATCGGCGGCAAAATTTGAGTTATTATTTTTGTATGTAGTGTACTCGAGTTTTTGATGTATACATATATTGTATATATGTGTGTAAAGTCGTCAAGAGTTTATGTATTTTAGTTAGTTCTGTTTCTCTGGTAATTGCAAACATTCCCTTATGGCAATACGACACGACATTATTTCATTATAAGTTTCCAAAAGAGTTCAATCCAAAAAACGAACGAATTTAGTCGACAATTAATTGAAATAATCAGGCCTGTTCCGAATTCCACTTTCGAATCGTTATTCCAGAAAAGTGTGTAGCATACTTTTTAGAGCATACTAGAACTATAAGAGCATTCTATTGCTGTGGTTAAAGTTATTTCTTCGCTTGACCTAAAAGTATGCTTCACTTATTTGAATGGAATTGATTCGAAAGTGAAATTCAGAACAGGCCTGAATAAGTAAATTAGATGGGCTCTAAGCAAAAATTATATTAAACTTAATAATTATAGTTGAAACAATAATTGTTACCGATAAACTATGCATTAGTTTAATTTAGCATCTATTTTTTTAATTTTTTAAAGTTTGATCTTAAAAACAATGAAAATCATATTATAATTTAACATATAACATATACTAAAGTTTAAATAAAAGGTACTATTTGAAAGCCTTTAATGTCGCGTCATTTTTTTTTATTTTTTATTTAATATTTCTTTTTTTTTTTGTGTTATTTCTTTTAGAGTTTTATTTGATTCGCGGCATATTACATTTAATACTGAGTTCTTTGGTTTCTGTCTCTATCAAAAATCAATTGCTGCATGTCCCGTCTTATTACACCATGTTCCGAATTCCACTTCCAAATCAATTACACAGAAAACAATGTGGCATACTTTTTGGAGCACGATTCAACTAAGAAACTTAGTTTTCTTTTCTATTCGCTACTTAAAGTATGCTTAACATATTTCGGTGGAATTGATTCGAAAGAGGAACTCAGAACTGGGCTGTATAGCTAGGTAATCAGGCCTGTTCCCAATTCCACTTCCCCCAGCCAACCATATACGGAGCGCTCCGAAAACGGAGTATAAAAGGACTCCCATTACAACTTCTTAAATTTTGGAGTGAAAAGAGACTCCCATAGAAACTCCTTAAAGGAGCGTTTACGGAGCGCTTCGACGTGGAGTGAAAAGTGACTCCTACAGCAAGTTCTCAAAGGAGTGATTTTGGAGTGCTCCCAATTGGAGTGAAGAGGGAGTCCGAAAGAGCACTGTTTGGGAGTGTTGCGGGAGTTTAGAATCACCGAAATTTCCAACTCTTTATTCTATCATCTTATGAATTGACAGAGTAGGCTGAAAGCTACATTTTCTTACTCTATTGCATTAATCGGTAGCTTCCCAGCCAACCAGAGGAGTCCCAAAGGTGCACCATTAGGAATGCTTTTGCGGAGTGCTAACTCTCCGAGGGAGAGTATCCGACGGAGAAAAAGGCATGTTCAAAATATTTGAAACAGCAACCCTACGGGAGTCCGAAAATGAGCTATTTCGGCGTCCCAGAATGCTCACTTAGATAACCCGCAAAGACACTGTGCCGACTCCTGTATTCGCCTATGGTTTTTCTTAAAAGGACTCCTTTAATAATCTGAAGATAGCCCATACGGTGGGTGTATTTGGGGATTGCTGTTAAGCCACAAAATTAAGAATTTTCTGTCTTCGGGTGCCGCTTTGGTACACCTCTCTATGCCCCAAGTAACAAATAGGTATTAACATTTATTGCAAGTTTTACAAATATTTAAAAAGCTCCAATCGTCAATCCGGTGTCAGGCAGATTCGAACTCTAGATCCCTGCCCAACCAGTCGGTCTGTTAGACACCTAAGCTACCGACCAAATCAAAGACACTGGTGCTTGTGTTTCTCTTTACTACTGAGCTGATAGAATTTAGGTTTGGGAATTTTAGTGCAATACTGTAAAAATATGTAGCTTCCAGCCTACGCTGTCAAGGCATAAGATGATAGAATAAAGAGTTGGGAATTTTAGTGATTCTAAACTCTCGAAACATTCCCAAACGGTGCTCTTTCGGACTTCCTTTTCACTCCAATTGGGAGCACTCCAAAATCGCTACTTTGAGAAGTTGCTGTAGGAGTCCCTTTTCACTCCAATTCGGAGCGCTCCAAAATCACTCCATTAAGGAGTTGCTGTGGGAGTCCCTTTTCACTTCATTTTCGGAGCGCTCCGGACACGTTTCTTTAAGAAGCTGTAAAGGGTGTCTTTTTTAACTCACTTTTCGGAGCACTCCGTATATGGTTGGCTGAGGAAGTGGAATTTGGAACAGGCCTGAATACTCAATTTTCTTTATCAGAAATAAAAGTTAAATATTTTGAAATAAAAATTCTCTTTTTTTGCTGATATTTAAGTCAACCATGGACCTTTTGGCGATATTGCTCATATTTAGAAGATAGGACATGCTGATTTTCGGTAAATCCGAAATTATTGAAATATCAAGAGGTTACTTAGATCTATCTTGTTATGATTACACACAGCACGGCAAAAAACACTTAGAAACACTTGTTGCAATTATGCAAAATATTGTTTGTTGTATGTTAGTATATTGTATTGTATATTGTATATCTTGTATATATCTTGTATATATCCTTCGTCTTTAGTGCTGAGCTGACACTGTGTTCATTTTGGTTTTTTTTTTCACTTAGTTCATTACGCTCTTAGTTTGTTGTTTTGTTTTTGTTTTTTTCCAACTTTCTGGTTGGTTTTTAATTTGCTTATAAGGTATAGTAGGTAGATAATGTATATATGCGTACTTTCGGATTAAGTACCAAAAAAAAAAAAAACAATTTCTAGACTGCTAGCAGAAGAAAAAAAAAAAAAAAAAAAAAACACTGTCATTTTGCTAATTTTATAGGCTTGATTCTTATCAAATGCCTATATGTTCTTAAGTTGCTATTTCACAAAGATTTATATTTCTGTAAATATATATATATGTGTATATATATATTTTTAATAATCATTTTTTCACCTGTTCATTTTGCTAATATCTTTCATTTTTCAATTTTACAACGATTTTTTATTCTGTAAATATGTGTATGCTTTTTTTTTTTCTGTGTATATTTTATATTATTTTTACTTGCATTTCAAGTGTTTCATTATGTTTTTTCTTTTTATTATTCTGTTCTTTTTTTCATTTCGAAAATTTTTTTTTGTTTTTCTGTGTGTAATATTTTTGAATATCTGTTATTTGTTTTTTTTAAATCTGTTTCATTTTTTGCTTGGACAAAGTTTTGATTCATATGTTTTATTTTCAAACATTCAAAACTCTTTTATAAATATGTGTGTGTGTGTGTGTGTTTTTTTTAATAACTGTTATTTCAATTGTTTAATTTGTAATTTCAACGTTAAGTTCTGTTTAATTTGCTTTTGTTTTTAATACGCATAGTTGTATTTGTAGTTTAGACACACAAACATACATATATATGAAATTCAGCTGTTTTTTATTTTTGATATATATATATATAAATATATATATATATATGTGTATGTATTTGGTTGCTCAACATTTAAAATTGTATTTATTTCAGTTTATTAGACATTTAATAGTTTTACATTTAAAGCATTTTTCTTACTTTGGTTATTTAATTTTGGTTTTTTCTTGTATTTTGCTTGCTTTGTGTCATATAATAAGTATGTTATTTTGTTTGGCTTATGGTTAAGTGGTTTTAAATAAATGCTCAGCACTGTGCTGGCATACAAATTGAAGATTGTTCTGTATACAATTCAATATATGTATGTAGTATAAACATTTGTAGGCATGTGTGTATTGAAATTTGATATTCCAAAATTTTGAACTTGTCGAGTGAAACCCTTTTCGAAAATGCTGCCGTTACGTTTGTTTATTTTTGTGTTTGTTGTTGTTCAGATATTTTGCTTCAAATATAGTTGGATAAACATTGTGCACAAATATACATATATATATTTAAATATATACTATATATATTTTGATGCAAATTGGTATATACAGCCCTGTTCTGAATACCACATTCGACTCAATTTCATCGAAAAGTTTTTACATCACTTTTTGTAGCCGAATGCAATGACAACGTTTAGTTGCCTTACACTTTTCTGTGGAATTTGTTCGAGAGTGGAAACGCGCCTAAAAGTATGCTTTACACTTTTATGTGGAAATTATTCGAAAGTCGAAACGCGCCTAAAAGTATGCCTTGCACTTGTTTCCTTAATATATTCGAAAGAGGAATTCGGAACAGGCTTGATACACAACTATACTTGTTTTTAAAAATTGCGTTTCAAACTGCCAGAGATTTGTAACTCAAAACTGTATTTATTTGTTAAGTTTCAGTTAGGTGTGATATATATTTATATCATGTATGTATATAGTATGTATAGCTAATGCTATATCAAATAAACAATCGTTAGTTGTTTTGACTAAGCGAAGCTATTGATTTTATCACTTATTTTACTGTGAATTATTTGTTGTTGTTGTAATATGCATACATTGATTTGTTTAACGTATTGTTTTCGTTTCTTTTTTTAATTTGTTTAAGTTAATCTCTTTTTTTTTTGTATCTGTTTGACCATGTTTTGTTATTTTGAATAAGTACAGTGTAATATATATATATGTATGTATGTATATATTTATGTTATTATATGTTGTTTCTTGTTTTGTTTAGGGCTTTTCATTTTGTGTGTGTGTGTGTGTATCTTGTATCTGTATAATTAAAGTTAATATATGTATATATGTATGTATGCTTAGGTTATATAACTAATTGCCAAGTGTGTCTATATGACATGACTGTATATACAATACATATACATATATGCCATGCACACATAAACACTCAAGAACAGCACATGGTTAGCCATTATAAATATTGTTTATCCTCTTAACTTTTGTTTCTTTTTTTTTTCTCTCAAAAAAAAAAAAAGAAAAAAATATCGAGCGTCGAGGCTTTTAAACATTTTTAGATATTTGCTTTACATTTTGAATGAAACATTTAAATACATATAGTATTATTAAATGTTTATTCTATTTACATAAGTACTTATGTATATATTTCTTTTTGTTTTTGTTTTGTTTTTTTTTTTTTAAGGTTAGTTAAGGTTAGGTTTTCGGGAACTTTCAGGGAACTTTTATGTTTATTTTATGTTTTTGCCAAAATCTTAGCAGAGCTTACAATTTCAATATCATTTGTTTTAAAAAAATTTGTTTATCATTTTGTCATAAGTCTTTTTTTTTTACATCAGTAAGCGTCATTTTTTTTTATATTGTTTTGTATTATCTCTTTGCTTTTTATGTTGTTAGTTTTTAGTTTTTAGTATTTTGTTTATTTGTTGTTAGTTGTAGATTCTTCTCAATTTTTAATTTGGGCTTGTGAATTGGGTGTATCAAAAGCCAAATGCCTCAGTTTGCTATTTCACATTTAAATGTAAATACTTGTACTTACATTGATACAATTGTTAATACTACTTTAATCAGAGTTAATACTTGTAGAAAATGCTTTTTGCTTTGATTTTTTTTAATTTTTGTTTTGTTTTTGTTTTTTGTTTGTTGTTTGTTGTTCTTGATTTGTGTGTCTTTCAGGGTGAATGTAAAAGTTAACAATGTTAGCGTCGATTTGGATAGTTATATATTTATTTTTGGCTTTTTGTGGGGTGGATTTGCATTTTGTATACTCTTGCATTGGAAGGGAACAGGCTTCGACTGGGTGCCATATACATCATTTGGAATTCAACATACCCTTTCTGGTTTCCACCTTTGTGGAAGTGAATTTCTCTTAAATGTTCCGATTTTCACTAAACTTAAATGGTTTAACTGAAGAGCATTAATCATATAACATAAAGAAACGAAGGGTATAATTTAAACATGGAAATACAATAAAAAATAAAACTAATAATAAAAAAAATAAATAAAAATAATTTAAAAAAATTTCAAAAAAAAATGAACAAAAATCATTTTAAGAGTAAAAATAATTAATGGATAAAAATATTCATTCGAAGTCCACTTTCAATTTCAAAACTATGTTGCATACTTTTTGGAGAACGATAAAACTAAGAAACTCATATTAGTTTAGAGTTTATTAAATTATTATGTGCTCCTGAAAGTATGCTTGAAATATTTGTGTGGATTTGATTTGAAAGTGGAATGAAGAACAAGCCTGATTATTACAAATGTATAAGCAAAATGAAGTGAAAATTAACACATTTAAGTGAAATTCACTTTCGAAACTTGTTTACCGCAAGTGAAAACTGTAACAGGCCCATTTCATTAGCTAACTAGGGAAAAACAATTGTTTGTTTTTTGTTTTTTTTTTTTTAAGACTATTTTGCTTCAGCTAACTAGAGAAGTACATTTGCTTAGTTTTTTTTTTGGTTGTTAAAGAATGTTTTGCTTTGAAGCGCAATTCAATTTCCTAAAGTTAAAACGATGTTTATCTAAGATCAATATGCTATATAGAAAAATATCACTTTGATCAAGATTTAAATATGTAATACATAGTACTTATATTTCTGACATTTATTTGACGAAAATGGTGACGAACTTGTACGAAATGCCATATCAACAAATATATATCGATAATATCGATATTTAATGTTTTGAAGTATCGGAAAGTTGATTTATGATGTTATATATTTAGTATAAGTGAATGTTTTCTTATATTTAGTTAAAGTACTTACAAAAATTCCAAGTCTATAAATAATATCGATAGTCGCGATAGTTATTTTAATCGCAGCTATCGAATATTTTTGGTTTTCAAACAGCTCTACGATACTATATATGCATGCAAGGGTATTCAAAGAATCGGCATGCCGAAATTAGCTTTTACAAGTACCTTCAACTATTTTAATACCGTCGCCCGCTGTTGCTGCTGCCACTGGCGCAGCCACCGTCGCTGCTGCCGCTGGCGCCATCGGCGGCCCAACGCTTGCGTCTCGCTTCCTTGGCCGCCTGCATTTGGGCAGCAACACGGCTGGTGCTGGGCGCCAAATCAAAGCTAGCATACAGCTCAACTTCATCATCGGTGGAATCTCGTTGCTGATGTTGTTTTTGTTTTTGTTGCTGTTGCTGTTGTTGTTGTTGTTGCTGTTGCTGTTGCTGTTGCTCCTGTTGTTGTTGCTTTTCGAGTGCCATGGCTACGGATGCCATGGCATAGGCGCGTGCATCCAGCTGTATGCCGATGCCAGGACCAATATTGAGATTGAAGCTACCGCCGACGGCCGAGTTGGGTGTTGTCATCAGTCCGCTGCTGAAGTCTGGTGAATGTGAACGGTCCGCTGCGTTGGTGGTTGCGCCAGCAGCGAAAGCTTGCGCCAGCGGCTGCTGCTCCAAATCGAAACTCACATTCTTACTGTCTCATCCACCCCGATGGACTTGGACGGTGGCATCGGCCGATTCCTGCTGTCGCAATTGTTGACGATATGCATCCAGCTCGGGCATGCGATAGGTGCCCAGATTCACCTGCACCATCAGCGTTTCCATAATCCTTTCATTTTTCATGGACTTCGAGGGCAGTACGACAGTGAGCAATTCGCTTGGCGAGATGCGGCACAGATTTAGATCCCGTGTCAGACGTTCCATAATGCATTCAAATTCAAATTGTGTATCCTTATTGGGATGATTCTTTAACTTGCCCACCTTGTGTTGCGCCCACGCCAGCATTGCCTCAAATTTACGTATCTCGGGTGTTTGCAGTTCACGGCACATTATCATCTGAACCATCGATTCGGATAGATGTAGAAATTCGGGACATTTGAACAGAGCGTGTGCCTTGCTCTCCACAAATGATAGTATCATATTAACCAGTTCCGAGGCGGATGTATACCGCCAATAGTAGTTCTCCAGTGAGATAAGCATCGGACAGACGACCTCAATGCGCAAAAACTGCTTGCAGTGATGGAAACATGCCTGCAGCAGCTCCGGCAGATCATAATGCTCCGCGGCGCAGAGCAAACCTGGATGAAGATTCGTTTTTATCATTTACGAAATCATAATATATTTGAAGTTCTTCTTATTCCTGATTCCTTGATGTAGAAATTCTATTAATACTGTTCAAGATTCTAAGCTAGTTTTAGTTCTCTAGCTCAAAATAACTCAACCAAACTCACTTAACCAATGTTTAAGGACAGTTTATACATGATGACAAAATTTCATCAAACTCTGACGACTATATCTTAGAGCTGCCATAGGAACGATCGATTGAAAATAAGTTTCTGCATGAAACATTTTTTTGTTTTTCAAAATATCTCGACCAAAGTCAGTATATCTAAATTAAAGTACGTTCTTCACAAGTTTACCAAATTTTATCAAAATCGGATAGCTATATCTTATTCCTGTCTTTTGCAAATCTTTTCTGCAAGGGTATATATGTATCTTCTTCACGTGGAAGATAACATTTCTTTCTTGATTTTTTTCCAATATTCTACTTGGAATCTAATCATTCAATTCCTGTTAATATTTTACTAATTTATTAAATACATGCCCTTAAATATAGCCTTAAATGGCTATTTTAAAAATCTTCAAAAGATTTGATCTTTCCTAAAATATAATTATTATTTTAATCAAACTACTTAGTATTCTTCTATTAGATCCTAAACTAAGCTTAGTTAAAACTATTATTTTCAAACGACTTTCTTTTCGAAACATAGTTAGAATTACCTGGTATTGAAACACAAGTCAGCGGACAGGTGCCTGTATGCAGATAGTCGAGTAGCACCCGAAAGGTATCCGGATCGAATTCAATAATGTTGAACTCGGTTTGGGCCAGTTTGGCCCGGTCCACCTTTTGGGCATCTGCGCAGACGGAGAGGCGAGGTACGCCTAGTTGGTTGTGGCTCGGTTTGTCCTTATCCTTATCTTTGCTATCTCTGTCTGCCAGGTTTGGAAGTAGGTTTTTTTTTTTTTTGGTTTTTTGGTTTTTTTTTTTTTTTTTGATGTTTTGGTAGTTTTGGTATTTCGGTTTTAATACGGTAGTTGTTGGTTGTTGTCGTGGTTTTGGTAAACGATTTTTTTTTTGTTTTCAACAAATCATATGAAAATTTAATGAATTATATAATTCAAATTAAGTGCAAATAAATTTATTGTGGTCAGTTTAAGAAATAATTGAAAAAAAAAAAAACCAAAATGGTAATAATTAATTTGGTGAAGCGAGTGGCGGTTAGACGAGAGGCGCGTGAGATGAGAAATGACACAAAAATTTCGTTTGTTGTTTTATTAATTTGATGAAAAATATAGTTTTGGTAGAATAAGAGAAAGAGACAGAAACGGTTGCAATGTGTATGGTTGTGGGGAGTATATATGTGTTAAGTATGCATGTGGTGAGTATGATATGTGTTGAATATTATAATTTTGAGAATGAGTTGTTGGATTGGTGAATTTGATGCATGTGGTGAGTATTTGTATTGTGTAATGCAATGAATACAATTTGTGCATAACCGATTTAGACATAATATATGGTGAAATTAGTAAGAACAGGAAACAAATCAACATTTAGCATATGATATAATAGTATATATAGATAGAATATATGTTGAAATTTTTAGTACATTTTTGGTTTGAAAAACATTTAGCCAAATTTACGCAGATGCAATATGAATTATATTAAAAAAGATTAAATTGAAATCAATATAATACAATGTTCAGCCGATTTGTAGTGCGATAAGTTACAAAATCAAGGTGATAAAGCATTAAACAGTTGATTAAAATAGAACATTCGTCCACCGTATTTGTTATGGAATGCCAATTAAGCAAATATTAAGTGAAAACAAAAAAACGTATATTGAAAAGATATAGAAATAAAGGATAATACAACATAATCAAGTTTAAGGACAAGAACGAGAACGGCAGAAAAGAGTTACCAAAATATGGTACTCAATTTACAAGACATGGACAATTCACGAAAAATATTAAAAATCATATTAAAATTGTACATTATTATATTATCATAATATAATCATTTATCATATATAGAGTACGTAGTAGTAGTTAAGTAGTTGGTTGGTGAAGTAGGTAAATACGTAGTTAGTGGATCGTGTGCGTGCGACGTGCGAGTTGTTGTTGTAAATAGGTTGTTAATAAGTTAAGTTAGTTAGTTAAGTTGGTTAGTTGATTAAACCAAGTTGAATTTGGTTTAATCAAGTATCAAGTATCAAGGTATCAAGGTATCAAAACACGAGCAGTAGTAGTTAGGTAGAAAAAACAGGCAGTTAACGGAGTTACGAAGTACGAAGGGCGTAGAACGTAGGATACGATGACGTTTGTAGTAGTATTATATTTTGTATATTATATATATAGTTTATTTATATGTGTGTGTTTTAAGGAAATGAAGTACATTATAGCAGAGAGCACAAAATCGGAGAGAAAGAAAGGAAAAGAACAAGAACACGCATCGATATTGTTGCATTGCATTAGATGACAACTCTTACTCGAACAATCTGTTGAGGATATCCACTTCTTTTTATCATCGGGATTTAGTTGATTCGAATTCTTATTCCTTATAGATCGACCCCAGCCAGCTGTTATTGTCCCCAATCGTGAAAACGCTCGCTTCACCATCGGTGATGATGGCACACTTTTGGGTCGTATTGAATCCGAATCCGGTACGGTTAAATAGTTGTTGCTCTTCGGTTTCTGGTTCTGTGGCGATACCAGTGACGGTGCAGGTCGCGCAAATATCTCTGCAACTGGTATCTGGGGTGAACCAAAACCAGTCTGTATACCGTATAGCATTTCCTGTAAAACCAAAAGTCTATATCTATTAATGTGTTTACACAAAAATCACAGGACAAGCGTTTTAATTCATTCAAAATGTAATAAATATATCGATAATATCGATATTTGATAATCACTAAATAGGAGTAATGTCTTAAGTGGCTTAAAATAGTAATTGTGGATAAAATTATATCAACTAGTCCGTAAAGAAAAGGCAATAAATATCAACTTTGTGGCAATATATAAGGGTTAATCGATGTTACTACACGTTAGGGATGTACAAAATGTATCAATTTATCGATATGATCGATATTTTAATGAAAAACCTCGTCCTGATTCGATATGATATTACATTTTAACATATCGCCTTCATATCGATGTCGTCTTCGATATATCGGATGTTATTTTTCACAAAAACTTTTTTTTATGTTGTCTTAAATTCTTTACAGATTGCAAATAAAGTTTTAATGTATTATCAATATCATTTTGTAAAATTATGAATTTATCTGAATGTTTGCATAATTTTTTATGCATTTTAGCATTTAAACGCATATTCCATTTATCGATATTTTATAGATAATATCGATAAGGCTTCTGCTCATCGCAGTACCAATATATGGCTGACGACTTACATCTCTACTACAACATCGATATAAATATATATTTGTTTTCCAAATAAATGACGCTTACCTGAAAAACGCGACTGCGTACACCCAATATGGCACGAACACCGATAAGTCGGGCCTTTTGCTTGGACTGGCCCACCAGGAATACGACATCAAAGAGATGGGCGTTTGTTAGGCACGATGGTTCTTCGTTTAAAAAAACACGTGTGAAATCTTTTGCGAGCTGATCATAATCTTCAAACTGATCTCGAACTGAATCAAGCAGCGGAGATGATGGACGCATGTGGCCTGTAGTATAATAGGAATTCGAAATAGAAATGCATTATTTTGAAAAGTACAATTCGATATATAGATATAGATACATGCAAACAAATTCGAAGCTAAAAACTGTATGTTAAACAATGTCCAAATTACTCAATATGGTATATAGTAAAATATTTGAGTGTGTAAGAATTTGAGTTTGTACAATAGTTTCAAAATATTTGTCAACTACGAATCGGTTCGAAAATATATTTACAGAAATCAGTTCAGTAAAAAAAACTGAAATATATATTTTGGAAAACAAAAAAATTCGGATTAAAAGATGTATTTAATGTTTGTATTTGTATTCAGATTTATGGTAGTGCTGCAAACTATCGATGCGACTATCGATAGTATCGACTTTTCGCACTTGATCCATCGCTTTGTTTTCATTTCCAAGCTTATAAATAAAGTTTTGAATAATTATTTGAAAACATAGAAAACTATCGATAGCATTGATAGATAGAGTCTTATATCGATAGTTTTGAAGCACTTTTAGGTACTGCTATTTCTTGTTTCTGAACCAACTTTAATTGGCTTCATTTTGACAAGGATCAAAAAGCTTTAAGAAACAAAAGGCTTTAAGGTCTTAGGGTGTTAAATACTACTAGACAGATTTTTAGCCTATGCTGGTTTTCAAATTAATTCAAACCTATGTAAATTTCGGTCTTAAAATACACGTTAAATGGGGGAAACTAGGTGCGTAGCAATATGGAAAGATAAATTGAAAGCTGCTGTTCTTTTTTTTCATGTCGATTTAGCTACACCAAATTCAACTGCTGCTTCACAATTGCTATACAGCTCACATAACATCGAATACTACTTGGAAGCAGGAAGAACATATCTGTTTCTGGATTCTGTGTGTGCGTGTGTGTGTGTGGCTAGGAGTGTGTGTATGTGTATGGGGTGTGTGTGTGTGTGTGTACCATCAATCATAGAACCCTCGCCAAAACGTTGCGTGTATCCCACGGAAATTAACAAACAACAACATGAATTGCCGAAAATAAAATGCCCTTCATGAAACCCGTATAGCTATGTGATCCTAAACAAAATCTAGCTAATTTGTGCTCGGATTTTTATCAAAACCTTGTCATACGTAAAAGGATTGAACAGCTTTGTCGAAATACAAACAAAGCTAACCGATTCTGATACATTTTGGATTAGTTGTCAGAGATGCGTTACACATTTAGTAAGAAAAATGTATATACCCTTAACTGTAAAGAGTATAGACAAACAGCTGAATAACGCATTCAGTTTGAGGCCGCATCTGAACATGTGGAAATCGAGTTATGCACTTCACAGCAACAACAACGTTTGCAGAGGACCGATTCCATTCGATTTGATTCCATTCGTTTCGTTTCGATTCGATTCAATCCAATTCAATTCATTTGTATTGTTTGCATGCAATAGGCAGAGCATCGCTTACCCGCCTGCCCGCTCTCTCACAGCCACCCAGCTCTCTTAGCCTCCCCGCTCTCACAGCCTCACCACTCTGACAGGAGTTCTACTGAACTTTTGTCATTATATATTTATGTATATTATATATTATGACTGGTATACATACATAAATATAAAAGTATAAATGCAATCAATATCAGATATAGCACTTAAAAGCAGCTGCGTTTCCAATTTGGATATGGGTACCATATATCTTACTTTCTTATGTATGTATATAAGTATGACAAATGAGAAATGAAGATGGAATATTTTTGAATGTAAGGTAAAGACGGACAATATCATATATGTATCCTGAGTGAACAAGCGAACAAAATTAAAAATTCGTAGTTTTTTTTTTTCCCAAATTTTGTCCTTCTTTGGATGAACAACTTTGAACAAATTTGCCTATTCTATGTTTTGGTATAATATAATTTTAACATGCTGACTACATTTAATATCTGTCATAGGTATAATCTGTTTAAAAATATTTTTAATATTTTTATTTCTCTAAATATAAAAGATATCTTGTTGAAATTACCCTGGGAACAATCTGTTGAGAACTTAGTTAACAAAAAATTCTTCATTAAGATATGATTCTGAGAAGATTTTAGTACAAAAGCATACAACATGATGCAATTTAATTGTTTTTATTGAATTTAGAAAAATTACACCAACGAGCACAAAAACTTGCGGACGCGTAGATTGCTAAGTGAAAAGGACGATATCCTGTCAGATGATGGGTTAACAGTCAAAATCAATGTTAAAGTATATGTTTATTGAAAGTATGATATATAAATAAGAAAAAATAAGAAAAGTTTTGCAACCGCTATATATATATATATATATCGATAACCATTCGACACATTCCAAACATTTTGAAGTAACTTTTTGATTTATACGATATACCATAAAAATAATATAAATAAGATGATATTACCACAAGGGATTTAGCCGGGCTCTACACTCAGTGTGTGCTTAAACCATTTGAGAATTATAAGCGCAACTTGTAAAAACTAAGTATTAATACCATTGCATACCTTGAGGGTATTACAATTTTGTCACGAAATGTGACAAAAAAAGGGTTGCATATTTGTAATCAGCATCAACAGCCGATTCAAGTCCTTCACGTCCGTGTGTCTGTCTGTCTGTCTGTCTATTTAATGCAATATTGTCCCTCAGTTTAAGAGCTATCGTGATGAAACTTGTCACAGATGCTTCGTCTTTGTGAGAGCAGTAAATGTGTCATAATAGGCCAGATCGGACCACTATAACATACAGCTGCCATAGGAACGATAGGTTGAAAAATTAGTTTTTGTATGAAAAACTTTTTTCTTTTTCAAGATAACTCAACCAAACTCACATTATCTAGGTTTAAGGACACTTTATACATGATGACAAAATTTCATCTAGATCGGATCACTATCTTATAGCTGCCATAGGAACATTCAGTTGAGAAATAAGTTTTCTTATGCAAATCTTTTCTGCAAGGGTTTATATCTTCGGCGTGCCGAAGATATTATTAATTTTATTATTGTAAGTGCTTTTAATACAAAATTTAAAAATATAAACGAAAAGCAACCATATATTATTTTTTACAAAGTTTTCTCAATGGGAATTTTAAATGGAAAATGAAAGAAAATTGCGTGTTTCTATTTCTGGTGCACAATGATTGTGTTGATCAATCACAAAACGCTTATTGTGTTGCGTAGTATGTTGTGTCTACAAGATGCAGCTGAGACGGGGCAGAAACACACACACACACACACACACACACACACACACACACACACACACATGAACAGACAATGCTCCCCAGCGGGACATGGGGAGCACAGAAGTTATCAATCAATAATTTGCATGATTTTAATATGCATTACTAGTTCTCGATGTTCGATTCGATATGAAACCAGAGAGGGCTGCAAATGGCCTTGTGACGGGGGTTGGTGGGGTGACAGTCAATTGCCAAACACACCTACGAGATGTGTGAGTGAGTGTGTGTGTGGGTGAGGGTACATGCGGGTGTGTAGGTGTAGTTATGCAAGAATAAATCAAATTAGATTTGTTTTGCTTAATGCAACAAATAAATAACAAGAAATCTAAACAAATCACAACAACAACAACTCAAATACATGTGTGTGTGTGTGTGTGTGTGTGTTGGACACATAAGATTGACCACAGCAGATAAGTAAAATGTACAATATTTCTTTCTTGCCGGACAACATAAGATACGCTCGAAGGCAGGCCAAAGAAAGGGGGCGCTTAAGTAGGGGGTGTGGTTGGCTGTGGGTGGGGGTTGTAACAAACAGATTGCGCACTTGGATTTGTCACAGCATGCCACAAACAATAACAACAAGAAAAGGCAGCGATAGATGAAGGGCAGGTGGAAGATTTTGGAAACGCAGCTTGCATGTTTCCTTTTCATTGCAGAACACAGTCGGATGTTCTAATGGCGGAAACGGATGTGTACGCTAACTCTCTCTGTGTGTGTGTGCGTGTAAGTGTGTGTGTGTGTGCGTGTTTGTTCGTGTGTGTTAAATGGTTAGCGGAAGTGTTGCAACAACAGCAACAATAGTAACAACAACAGCAACAATTAATCATGCAGCGTTCGAAGTCAACAAAACGAAATCATGTCAAAAGACGCAACAGCTAAAAACACTTTGCCACGCCCCTCGCAGCGCCCCGCCCCGCCCATCAACTAAAAATCGAACACATTTAAATGTCTGTCTGTATTTCGTAGAGCTGGAAAACAATTGTGCGATAGTTATTGATTTCAGATGAGTTTGTCTTAGGAATTTCGCAGGGAACTCGAAGAATGCTATCTTCAATTCGAGCAAACTTAAGAAGAACATGTCTATTAAACAAATTTATATTAAACATAAATATAAAAATTTGTAAACAAATAGTGCTCTATGAATTTATATGAAGCAATGTTTTATAAACGAATTAAAAGTAAACCCATTTCCATGTTTAAAAATAGCCTCGCAGAGTGCATTTTCAATGTAATGCATGTCGGTATAGATCAGATAGGATCACTAAGACATAATGACAAAATTTCATCAAAATCGGACAACTATATCTTTCAGCTTTCATAGGTACAATCGGTGGAGAAATGAGCTATGATATGAAACACAAATTTGTTTTCAAAGATATCTCAACTAAACTTTTGAAAAGCAAATTTGTTTTGTATGCTTTAAAGTGTTTAATCAAGTCTGATATATCTTATAATTGTCATAGAAACAATCGGTTGAAATCTGTGATTTTGTAAAGCAATCGCAAGTTATTTTTCAATACTGATCAAAATCGGTTGAATATAGCTTATAGCTGTCATAGCAATAATCGATTGAAAATAAAATGTTATAAAAGTAGCGATAAGCTATTTATACTATCCGAAACCTATTGAAACTACTAATGGCTTTCCAGCTCTAGTTAACAGAAGTGTGTGTGTGTGTGTGTGTGTGTGCTTGGGTGTATGTGCGTGTGTGTCATTGGGTGTGTGCTCACGTACAATGTCGCTCACAGAGGTGCATCACAGAGGCACAGCACAAATCGAAGTTAAACAACGATGTTGCTGTTGTATGTTGTTGTTGTTGTTGTTGGTGTTGGTGCCATTTGTCCATGCTGTGTTTGTGGCTGTTGTTGTTGCTGTTGTTGTGGTTGTTGCTGTTGTTGGTGTTGTTGGTGTTGTTGCTGTGTTTAGTGTGTGTGTGTGTTGTGCTTAGTGCCAGCGGCTCTTGCCTGGCTTGATTTTGTTTGGCATTGACATTACAATTGCAATAGCAACAGTTGATATATTGTTCTGGTTGTTGCTGTTGTTGTTGTTGCTGTTGTTGTTGTTTGTTGTTGGCTAAGACTCTGGCATGCAACATTCTGAAATATTCATCCTCACCAATCGGTCGCCAAGAGCCGCGTCTATATGGTTTTGGTATTTGACCAGTCTCGGCATGATTCGATAAATTCATCACCAGATCTTCAAGCATTTGGGAACGTGTCCTTTCCTGCATTCGGGCAAATTTTGGTGCTGAATATGACGCACGCTCTCCATTCACAATCTTTGTCAATAGCCACTCGCTTAAGAAATAAAGATATAGGTTTTCATTCATATTTAGAAACGCAATAAAAACTATCTTTAGATCTTACCGAAACATGGGACCCTTCTCAAAGACAGACTGTTCCCACAGATAGGGTTTGTAGGCGCCAACCTCATCGCGTGTTACCACAGATACCTCATAGCGTGTAGGCTTGTGTTTAATTCTGGCCGACACACGCACCTGCATTATAATTAGTACATATATCAATTGATCATTTCTATAACTCTTGCTTCGCTTACCAGTATAAATGTGTGCAGAAAGTGACTCTTGATGCAGGCGGGACTGAAGCGGGTATTGTCCGCCTCTAGGAATACCACACAGACAATATCATTGCCAATATGTCGTTTACGTTGCAGCTTTTGTGGATCGTGTTTCTCATAGGGCAAGAGTGTGGACACATGAAACATTATCTCAATGTTGCGCCAGTTTGTATATACGGAAAACAGACCTAAGATATATATATATATGTATATATATACAAGTAAGTATATTCTGTGCACAGATTGTCCTGTATATAGCGTACCTGTTAGATCATGGACCGTATCAAGGCCACCTTTGTATTTATCAAAGCCACGAAGGCGAACCCGATCACCAATCACGGTGAGAAACTCGTCGAAGAGCGCTGAATTTTCATTATTGTCCAAAATGTGCTCTTCAGTGAATTGTTCCTCTTTGACGAAAATGACGCCGACTTTTAATTCGGATTTTATAAAAACCTACAAAAAAAAGCATATATAGATTCTATATATAGAAAACGAGTTATTTTGTAACGCACTTGATCTAATTTTAATAGCTCCTCTGGCGTATCGGGTAATTGTCCTAATGTTAAAGGTGGGTTTAAATTTACTTCTTTTCCTAAAGATCTAACAACCTCCTCGCGATTATATCTGCAAAGTAGCAACATATTAAATAGTTTGTAATATAAACATATAGTTAAAACTATACCTATCGGCAAAAACACAGGAGGCTGGTATCAGTCCATGCACGGTATATGAACCAGCTCGCACTAGAATTCGAAACTGATCGCGTCCGTTAAGCGTCTCCTGCTTGATGGATAAGATGACTGGACCAAGATCGTCATCACTTGTAAAGTAATTCCAATGCTCGGTGCCATAGAAATACTTCTCATATGTCTCTTGTTCCACAGAGATAAGCTCAAAGGCGCCATGCTGATCCCATTGCTCTTCGATGGTTGTTTTCTTGCGCGGACTGGGTGTTGCCTCCGAATCCTCATCATCCTCATAGAGATCACTGCATTCACGTTCCAAATATGCATCGCTAGCACTACCAGCACGTATGTCCTCATGCTCTGAGTCGCTTTCATCCCAGATGGTATGCGGTGTTTGCAAGGATATCTTCTGACGTGAACATTCTATCCAATAGCCGGGAGTGGGCATCAAATTGTGTGGATACTCCTCGCAAAACTCATCTGCAAAATACCATTAAAATGAAATTCGGAGAAGCTTAAAAAAACTTACAAAATACGAAAAGACTTTTTCGCCCATTAACGTGGGTCAAATTGTATTATGAGGGTAAAAAATGCAACCAGGCGTCAGACAAAAAACGGAATCTATGGACAATTCAAAGAAAAGTTACAAAAGAACCGAAGGTCTTAAATCAGAATAGACCCCGCGATTGTCAACTTGAAGATTTGTATGTATTACTCTACAAACATTTTAGAAAATCTATTTGGAAAATTTTGTAAGTGTTACTTAAAAAATCAAAGTAACATTTTATTTCATTAATTGCATACTCGTTAAAAATTAGATTGTTCTATAACTTACGAAGAATGACTGGTGCAGCATGGTATATATGTAATAGAGAAATTGAAAGTGAGGTCCAGATATTTCGTCCATATATTTCGTTTTTCACTGACCATCCTTAATATATATTAGGGCTGCTCTGAATTCCACTTTCCATAAATAGGAAAAGAATACTTTGGAATTGTCTGAAAGGTTTTTAATCCATACAACTTCGACAAGTATGCTACACAATTTTATGAAGTCTATCAGGCCTTTTCCAGTTTCCACTTTCGATTGTTTTAATATGTATTTTTATTGTTAAGCTCGATTAATGTATAACTGAAGGTGAAAAACAACTTAATTAAATGTTGAACAATGGCATTGCCTATGCTTTCATGTTGCCTTTTCATTCAACCGTCAAGTTAAGTATAAAGTGGCACTTAAGTTTCAAGTGAACATGGTGGACAGCTGCTTGTTACAATCTGACCTAATTGCGCACATCTTAATGTTGCAAAAACCTGACAAACAATCTACGATATTTCAACTGCTGCCAATTGTTCTGTCAATTTAGCTAAAAACCCATTCAATATAAACGGAAATTCGAGTCTTTGTCGATGGAAACGCAGCCAGCAAATGTTGCAGAAGTGCAAATGTCCCAAAGGCCGCTTAACAATATCATTGTTGTTGCTTTCAATTGTCATCATGCTGTTGTGCTTGTTGTTGTGATTGTTGTTGTTTGCCATGCTTTGGCTCAACAGCATGTGGTTCACTTGACAATATGATGCCAAGCCAAACCAAAGCAAAGCAAACCACAGGCAGTTCACTGAAGGCTACTCGTATTGCTTTATGTCTATGAAGTGCAATCGATATGAGATATGCGAAACTCCAACCTGAATGCAATGCTAGGCGTCAAGTCAAGCAATTGCCAGGATTAATAGCCAGGCAGCTGCACAATTGATTGGCTTTTTAAGAGTAACAAAAGATATTGACTAATTATATGCCCTGTAGATTGTCAGGACTTTTGTGAATTTCACTTTCGAATGAACGCCGCATAAAAAGGTAAAGCATACTTATAGGAGTGTCCAAGAAACCTAAGGATTGTTACTGTATCCTGTTCCCAAAAATTATTCTATACAGTCATCTGTGGACCAAGAAGAAGCTACAGCCCGAAGACCTTCCTAACCGAAGAATGTACTGTAGAATGTAGCAGGCTTTTGGAGATGTTATCTAACAGCCATGTTTTGACGTCCAATTTCGAATTAATTCCACATAATACAAAAGTGAATTCAAATAAAATGAACGTAGTAGAAAACTAGGCTTTTGAATTTCATACAGCCCCAAAAAGTATGCTACATAATTGTGTCAGGGAATTTGGAACAGATCTGTATTTATAAGACAGATGTCCTGTATCAATTTGAGCTGGGTTTTTATTTTGTTGTAAAGCATTCCGCGTATTAAGAAACACATTCGAAGTTATGTAGGCAGATCAAATTAATTAAAATTAATTTTGGTTTGTTTATCTATTTATTTTATATGAGGTTTGTTCTGAAAATGAATCGATTATACAGAGAAGTATGTAGCATACTTTTAGGAGCAATTTCGATTTTTATTTCAATTCCAAACAATCTTTAAAGTGTATTCTAGAACTCTTTCGAATATGGAAATCAAAAACAGGACCGCGTCTATGTACACTGATTATGAAGGATCGCTATGAACTTGTTGGAATAAATTCAAGTCATCTCATTCATAACTCAAAAAAATACTCTCTCTTTTAGCATTGGCTGACAAACAGAGCATACATACATATAACACATAGCTGTTCCTACAAATATTAGATACTCATATGCCCATTTAGGGTCAGGCTTAAGGTAATTTTGACTTTAAGTGCACTTGCCTTGATAGTTGATCAAGTAGTATTAGAAAGTTAAGAGTGTTACAAATTGTAAATAAAGACCAAAATTTGAAAATTACAAGCTATTTAATTGTCTGTGTCTTTTCCATGTGAGTTGCACAATTTGCAAGTTGGTTGCTTTGGTTCTGCCAGTTGAAAACGGGTGAAAACAAAATAATTTAGTGCAATTCAATTAAAATGCAAATAGCACAAAACAACGTAAAGCTGTTAGCTCTGATGATGATGCCACACAGACACACACATAAACACACAAACACACACACACAGCCAGATAGACATACATAGACAGCTGCGCCACATGAACCATAAAAGGAGCAAAGTTTCAACCACTGATTGAGCTGGAAATTCAATGTGGCACGCGGTGGTGGCGCCACACCGCGTAAGTCAATAATGGGCCAACTGGCGTACGATGAAGTCGACGGCGGGTCCATGACTTTGACAGACATCTACAAGTTAGTTAACTGTATCAGTGTTGCCAACCTTAGCCTTTTTTTGACTCGTCAATGGTTTGTGCAATAAGTTTGAAAATAGCGTGCAGCTTGAATTCTAGCTTTTTTTGTTTTTGTTTTAATTGTGATTTGTTTGGTTTCAATTTTTCCAAAATATATTCTAGAATAAAGTTTAATCCATAAGTGTATTTTTCGCTTCTTGCTTAATAAGAGTTTGGGTTCAGTTTTTCAAAAAAATTCAGGCACAAAAGCATTAAAACTTGAAAAATATGTTGCTCCTAAAAGTATGCTACAACAATTTTCACAAGTGTAAATTGAATCCGAATTATCAGGCCTGTTCCGACTTCCACTTTCGAATGAATTACATATGAAAATGTATAGCATACTTTTAGGAGGGCCTAAAAAGTATAAAAATGCAAAAGAACAGTATGGATTATAATTGTATCATGCTCCAAAAAGTATGCTACAGACTTTTCTGTGAAAATGATTCGAAAGTGGAATTGGGAACAGGGCTGAATATATTTCTTAAGAATATTTAAAACATACAATTTTTAATAAGTGGCTCCAAGTAGATTAATTAGACCATCCACTATATCATCACACTAAATACTACTATTTTAATATAGCTATAGTAGTGTAGTTTCCATATCTATAGCAAAAAACAAAACCATTATAAATATTAAGTTTCTTTTTAGACTTTCTTGATTTTAGTTTGCAACTCAAAAATGAACAACACTAACTTTTCCCACACACTGCCCCATGTTGCCGTCGTCGTAAAGCAGCCACTGAGCATAATGTGCCACGACGTGTGAGCAACTTGTGAGTTTGCGGCAATAAAATGTTGTGTAGCAGCCGCAGCAGCAGCAACTATGATCTAATTAAGGAACGCTGCGCTGCTTACCGCAACATGTAGCATGTAGCATGTTGCATGTAACCTATGCTGCATGTACTTTTTTAGGGGTAGCACAAGCTCTGGTTGTACTTTGTACACAGCTGCTGTGGCCCAATTGGTATTTTTATGCACACAGCCAGCCATAAAACAACAACTTGCTAGAGCTACAAGTCCGGACAGAGACAAGGACCAGGACCAGGACCAGGACCCGAAACCGAACCCTAGCCCAGACCTGCATCTGCACCTGGCTCTGTCGCTGTCTCGGTTTCGCTTCAGGGCCAGACTAATTCATATTTGAATAACTCGCAATGTGCGCCGTTAAGTAGGCTATGATATTTTGTTTGACTGCTGCTTCGACTTCTTGATACCCTGCATTTAAAGTGTGAGTATTTGTTAAATAACTTACATATAAATCTACTGTGTGCTTAACGAATTTTAAATATTAGGTGTATTGTGTTGAGAGCATCAAATATAATGAAGGAGTTTGTTTTTCAAAATATCAAATTTAATGGTGCAAGTACTTTGTTCGTAAAAATTCGAATTGCTGTTATACGAATTTTCAGTATTAATTTTATGTCATAAAAACGAAATTTGGATATTATAATATCGAATGATATCTTTCCATCGATCGATCTATCGATATCTTTCCATCTCTCTTTCATAAGAGTCCTTTCTTTCCTCTCACTGGCTCTCTATTTTAACTCCCTGTTCCCATTAAAAACGGGGAAAAGGGAGTTTGAAAGTACTGCAAATGTATGTAACAGGAAGAAGGAGGCATTTCCGAATATATAAACTATATATATTCGTGATCAGCATCAACAGCCGAGTCGATATAGTCATGCCCGTCCGTCTGTCTGTCTGTCTGTCTGTCCGTATGAACGCGTCGATCTCGGAGACTAGAAGAGCTAGAGATACCAAACTTGGCATGTAAGTTCCTGTATGCCATACTCAGATCAAGTTTATTTCAAATTTCGGATACACCCCCCAACATCCCCACAAATTCAATGCAATACTACAATACACACTATTGATATTTTGAACACATATATGTTATATCAATGTTGATCAGCTGCGTAAATTTCATTACGATCGGATAACAAACACCAAAGTTATTAAAGAATCTATTTTCCCAGTATCAGCAGGCAGAATCAACAGTTTGACAGGCACTGGACAAGTTAAGTGCGCTGCTTGCTTGTGTTGCCGCTTAGCTGCTTGAAATTTAAGTTGGGAGCAGGGAGTTGTCCCGACTAGAGCATTCTTACTTGTTTTTTTTATCAAAACGCCTGACTTTCTTTGATGCTCTTTATATTTTTCCATATTTCTTTTTATATATCAATAAGTTTCGACAGTGATATCTTCGATATTATCTCAAGAAAGAAATAGAGAAAAACAAGTAGCTTATACGCGCCTTTCCTTCATATTGTCTCACCCCCTGCCTGCCTTCGTACAAACTGTCTCTATTCTGTTATTGTTTTCACGTGCAGCTGCAACTACACTTCGAAAAGAACAGAAAGAAGTGTCCTTAACTTAAATTGCTTGCTAACCAACTATCCAAGGCTTTTCACATTGCTTTAGCTGTCAGTGGAGTAGTTGAAGCAGGTAATTCGATATGATCCATTTTGCGGCGACTTAGACTTGTCAATAGAGTAGTCAATTCAATAGCCAGCAGTAAGTATTAAGGCTCTTGTTGGAGCTGTTACTGCCATTGGGGGCGTCAACTAGTAAAGCTTGCCTTCTAGCATTGCCCAAGTTGGATGCTGGGTAAATGCTCGTATACAAATCTCTGGGTGGAAAATTCATTTGCCATTTGTTTGACTGTCTATCAGCGTTGACACTTTTACACCGCATTCACTTGGAACTTCTCTACCCCGGCCAGGACAGCAACCATTAAAGCAATTGGCCATTATGCCATGCTCGGTTGCCCAGCGGTGGTTTTGTTGGGGGAGACAGGGGAGGAGAGTGTGAGGTCCTGGGTTGAGTTTAAGGGTCGTCTGTCAATCATATGTCACACAAAATGTGATGTGTGACACGTGCTGGCATCTTAACGATTACGATTTCGATTTCGCTTTCATTTCCGATGACGATGACTTTTAGGCATTCTCTAGAGATGCGTTCAAAGTTATCGAACATATTACGTTCTACGCTCCAACCTCAATTTGCATAGCCGCCAAAACTAATTTACGTTCTGCGGTCGCACACCAACACAAAATAGCCGCAAATTGAATTTCGTAAGTGCGTGCAGCTTTCAATGTACTCTATGTATATAGTAAAATGTATAGTACGAGTATGTTATGTATGCTATAGCAACTCTTATGCACTGTTTTGGGAATTACATTTGCCATAGCGCAAATTTAAGCTGGTCAGATGACGAGCGATGTGCAAAATGGGTTTTTAATACTCTATCATAACAGCGGCATATGTCAGAAAGCAGGCACTTAAGGCTGAAATATATTTCAAAACGACAAAAAGCGGATCCAATCGATAAACCTTTTTCGCCACTTTGCTTCTCGCTTTGTTTATCGCTTTGCTTCTTGCTTCACGCTTTGCTCCTCGTCTTGCTTCTCGCTTTGCTTCTAAGTTTGTTTCTTACTTTGCTTCCCGCTTTGTTTTTCGTTTTGCTTATCGCTTTGCTTCTCGCTTTGCTCTTTGTTTTGATTCTCACTTTGCTTCTCGCTTTGTTTTTCGCTTTGCTTCTTACTTTGCTACACACTCTGCTTCTTACTTTGCTTCTTACTTTGCTTTCAAATTTGCATTTCGCTTTGCTTCTAACTTTACTTCTCGCTTTTCTTTTCGCTTTGCTTCAAGCTCTGCTCCTTTCTTTGCTTCTCACTTTGCTTCTTCACTTTATTCTTACTTATTCACACTTTATTCTTACTTTGTTTCTCACTTTGCGTCTTACTTTGCTTCTTACTTTGCTTCTTACTTTGCTTCTCGCTTTGCTTCTCGTTTTACTTCCCACTTTTCTTCCCACTTTGCTTCTTACTTTGCTTCCAACTTTGCTTCTCGTTTTATTTCTCACTTTGCTTCTCGCGCTATTCCTTGCTTTAGGTTTCACTGTGTCCTTCGTTTATCGACAATCTAACAGTCTTACATTGTCTGCTTCTATTTCTGAGAACATACCTAATCCAAGGTGTGACACCTTGACATACTCATTTGTAAAAGCAAATCAATGCAAAATATGATCTGTTTCCCATTTCAAAAGTTTTCAATTCAATGAAATTCATTTTCTTTGACAGTCAACTCTATCAGGCACATTTTCATTTCGAAGCTTGTTATACACAAGTAAGTTACAAAAATGTGAAATTCTATAAAACTATTTTTGCAGTTAAATGCACAATTTTCGACAATATGTTGGGTAAGTTCGGCAATCTGTTTCTTAAGTTTATGTTTATTATGGTATGATGCAGAGTTCGAGCACATTGAAGACGTTAGGAACTTAATATCAGACTTATAGACCGGCATCAGTATAACAGACAGGTTACTTATACACATCTTAACATAATGCTATATGTTCTGGTTAATCAGATCTAAGAATGGCAGCAATTTCATTTGTAAGTATAGATTGAATTTGGAATTACTACGCTTTTATTAAAACCTTTATTTTTACAGTGTGTTGAATCAAGTTGAAGTTATTGTAGGCATATTTTGGTAGCGAGTAATATGGAAGCATATATTTATAACAATTTATTTTAATTTCATTAAATTGTTTGATATTTACTCGATAAAAAGGTACATTTTTTTAGAGAGCATCTCAAAGTCAACGTATTGAATGCAGCTTAAAACTTAGCTTCCCTTCTGCTTTCCTTTGGAAACGCAGGAAAATTCGGTGAATTTTTGGCAGCCCCAATTGGCATTTGCAGCACAGCAGGCTGTCCGATTTGCAACATGAAGTGTGGGGATAGGGGATGGTTGCAAGAGTAAGCGTATGTTACGTATACGCCCCATGGGTAATTTTTACTGCGAATCAATCAAACAATAGATCAATAGATCATTTTAAGCGGCTTTCGAAGCAACTGTTAAGCCTTACATAATACCGCACATGAACTGCAATTTGGGGCAAGTAGCAGTGGGCGACATGTGGCATGTGGCAAGTGTCAATTGGCAAGTGGCAAGTGACTAGCAACTGTAGCTAACACGTGCTTTTCGTTCTCATTCCAATGTTGCAGTTTTTAAGAATAATCCTTATAACAATAGCATCAAACACATCGAGTTTTCAATTCGTTTTCGAATTCTTAACTTCTGATTTAGCTAAAACTTTTAATACTTTGTTTAAATTTAATTTATCCATCAGAAGCCGTTGCCTTTTAAATACAATTTTAAAGCCAAATTTATGAATTTGTTAAACTGGGTTTGCCCAAATGTTTTGCCTAGACCTCAAACTCCTATAACTTTATGAAAACTGTTGCATTTTCAGGGGAGGAAAATTCATGGTATTATTATTTTTTTTGATTTCATAACCTCTTTAATATTTCATGTGGTTACAAATATGGCATTTGACAAAATAAACAGTTAAAATAAACAGTTCTTTTGCCTTGCAATTTAATATAAATATTTATTTTATTTTCTGTCTTTGCTAATATAAAACCGAAATTGCAAATATACTGAAAACATTAATGTTGAAATGTGCAATATATTAAAACGGTTTTTTGGCCTTGATAAGCTGTCAATTGAGATGTTATTCGAGACTTTTTCACTGCATTCTGTTTATGATTTCACGTCAAATAGAAACAAAATAACAAAAACTAGTTGCTACACGATATATCAATATCAATTGCCCAATTAAATAAAAGCCAATCAAATGAAAGCAATTCTTTTGATTTACTTATAATCTTTCATTAAGCGGTTTCCAAACCACAAGCAATTTCATTTTCGATCAAATTTTGCGAAAGTGCTTAAGTCAGCTCTAGTCAGTCAGAATGTCCAAAAAATGAATCACTTGGCAATGCCAACGGCCACTAATCGTTATCAAGCAGCTTCATTCAGTCAATCGGTCAATAGTTCTCGACATTCATTTACATATACATATATACGTTATGTCATTCATTCGTCCACGTATTCAGATGCACTTGAACACCAAGCGACGAATTTCCGCTCAAGCAACAACAGTTGTGGCAATGACAATGACAGTTTTCAGTGCCAGTGCCAGTCGCAGTGGCAATGTGGCAGTGTGGCAATGTGGCAGTGTGGCAGTGTGGCAGTGTGGCAGTGTGGCAATGTGGAAATGTGGAAATGCTGCTTCTGTTGTTTGGCCGCATTGTTGTTGATTTGATGGCCGCGACGCTGCCTTTGTTAGCGACTCCAAAAAAAACACAATGCAAATAAAACAAGAACAAAAACACAACTGCAGCATTTGGTTGCCACTTTGCAATGACACGCCCACTTTAAGCACCACGAAGCGTCGCCCTTACCACCTGGCGTATGCACCAAGCCTCAGCCTGCTGAAATTCTTGAACAATGAAGTTTCTTACACTATTTTTTATTTTTTTTTGATATTCACAGGTTGCAGCAGAAGCGCACAAAGTTGAACTCAATCGAAAAGATTTACTTGAAGAGTTTTTTGTTTCAAAAAGGAAAATTTAGCATTCATCATTCCAATTACATCGAAAATATATATTCAGGCCTATTCTTAATTTTGATACCGTTCGAAGTCTGATTGATGTTCTGAATTTCTCAAAATATAATAAAAAGCAATTTCTAGTTAAAACAGCAAATTTGAAAAACAAATGTTTAGAAATAAATTAGGTAATTTATCCATGAAATTGAAGTTAAATTATGTTTATAATATTATATTATAAAAATGCCTGCCTACTAGATGACAACTAAAATATAAAAACTCGGTTTTCAAAAAGCAAATCGAAGCTATTCCAATCGGAAGTTACAACAGAAATTTGTCAAACGTGCGGAATTCATTTGTTTTTTCTTTTCAAAAACGTACGGAATTCGGAACACGCCTGATTAAAATGTTTTTTTTTTTTTTTTTTTTTTTTTTTTGAATAGCGCACAGTCTTTCCTCTAGTTACTCTCAGCAGAGAGCACTTGATTTTCAATTCTTTTTTGTGCGACATTCTCAAACGTTTCACCAAACTGAGCAATCGATAGTTTTGTTATAGTCTTTGGAACAATATGTTGAAATGATGATGAATGCAAGAGTATATTTGATATTGTTATGGATTCTGAACTCGCTGAAAGGGTATACAATTTTGGCATTGGTTTTAGCTTCTTTGCTCTCAGTTTTCAGTTTTCCAGTTGGCAGTTGGCAGTTGTATTGTAGGCAGGACATCAAATTCATTCAATGCACGTAAATTAAGTGCCACAACAATCTTCGTCATTGTCAGGACCCTAAGCCCAGGCGACAAGTCAAGAAGGCACATTTGACTTTCTTTCTTTCTTTCTTTTGTTTTGTATTGTTTTTTTTTTTTTATCTTTCTATTTGAATTTGTTGCGCATCGTTTCGCATTTCCTTTTCTTTTTTATGTTTTCGCTACTTTGTTGCTTGTTTGTTGTCTCAAATGGAAAGGGGACGTAATTTTTAACGCGTTTGTTTCTCTTGCATTTTTGTATTAAGCTGATGCTGGCTCTTCAACTCCCTACCCGCTCCTCGCCTTCCATCAACTTCGGGCCGCGCATTTTTTGCCATTTGGTTTATTTGTTCTCTTAATGCTCGTTCAGCCTAAATGGAGGACACTTGAGGCATCATTAATGATGTCAATGCCGACAATAAGGTCAGCAAATACATTTTATAAACATTAGCTTGAAAATACAAAAGTGACTACGATTGGGTCAAGAGGGCGCCATCCCTATCCATCTACCTTAACCCCCCCCCCCCCCCCCCCTGTCTATTTGCATTTGATGGCCGATTGCTAATTGTCAGGCAATATGTTTTTGGGGAAAGGGCAACTTAGGGTCTTAGCTCAAATGAATATTGACTTTAAGTAGCAATTGGTTTTTTTTTTTTTGTTGACACCATCAACACGCACTGTTGGGCTTTCCCCATTTACAACTAGGCTTTCAAGGCACATGTTTTGGAATTTTCATAGACTTTGTGTCGTCAAGTGACGCTTCTTGTTATCAAATTTTTTTTTTATTTTTTATTGTTGTTTTTTTTTTCAAAGCAAAAGCCAAGTAAAACAACAATAGGCAAGTACGCCACCGAAAAGCTATCAGGAAAATAAGAACTAAAATGTAGCTTCCTATTAGGTCGCACTCTAAATACCCTTAAGCACGTGGGAACGTGTGGCATTGAAACATGCCAAACATGCGAAATTGAAAGTTGTATGCAAGCAAAAGCAAGAAATCGGAATAAAACAAGTGACAAGTTGACATTTTCGTAATCAAATCAAACCTTTTCCGGTATCCACTTTTGAATGCTTAAAATGTCCTTATTGCGAATTGAAACTTATCCCAATAGCATGTTAACTTACTTCTTGAACAAACCCAAGTGAATTCAACTAAAGAAATTTTTGTTAAATGTGAAAATGACAACATTTATGAGAAATTCATTTTCACAGAATTATACCTCAATTGAAAACTGGAATAGACTATAAATCTGATGTTTTTATACAATTTTATATATTTTTCATTTCATTTATTCACCGCAGAGGTGAACTAAACACTTGATTTTGTTAACTTATCGAGATGTTTGTTAACAATAAGTTAGAAAAATTATAAATAGTTATGAAAAAACACTCTGAAACATGAAGAAATGTGAAATAAATATGATAACTAATCAAGTAATCAATCGAATAAAACTCTCATTAAAGCCTGCTCTGGTTTCCACTTTCGGTTAATATAGAGTGAAAGTGATTTTCCCCTAAATTTTGGCTTTTTTTCTTTTGGTGAGTTTTTTTCGGATTGAATTCACTTTCATTTGATCAAGAATCGAATTAACTTACTATTGTTTAGGATTCAAATCATTAGATCAAAAGTAACAAACAAATTTCAAATCCGAAAACGTTTCCGAAAGTGATTATTAAAAAATATGTTTACAATCTTGGTGAACCATTTATATACAAATTTTCTTATAAGCTTAGCTAAGGAAACGTTAGGCAATACCCGATTGAAATTGAATCAGCTAAAGTTGATGACACAGTTGCAATAACCTTTCAAAATATAAGGCACACTGAGCACAGCAGCCAGACAGGAATACAAAAGGGAAACCCAGAAGAAAAGGAAAGCATTTTCAATTTCCAACTCAGCAACGTGACCGAGTTTTCCACACGTATGACATGATGAGTGTGTATGAGTGTGATTTTATATATCAAGTATTGAATGTAAGTATGTTTGTGTGTGTGTGTGTGTGTGTGTGTGTGTGTGTGTGTGTGTCTGTGTGTGTGCGGTTGATACACAGTTAGTGTTGATCGCCTTAGAAACATTTCATCCCTGCACTTCATTTCATTTCATTGCACTTTCCACTTTCCATTTGTAAGATTTTTTTTTTAAACTTATCGCTTTCTGCTTTCTGCTGCCATCCTTTATCCTTTCATTTTGCTGTTGAACCTTGTAGCATCTTGTTCACTGTAAGAAGTAACACCAAGCTAAGTAAAACAAACGCTTGATAATTACCGCTGACAGCGAGCGGGACGACAATCGATAGCACTATCGATACTTTTTGTTTATGTCGCACATCGATAAACACATTCGCGCTAAGCACCAAAGAACATATTCTTAACACTTTTAATATTATTTAAAAACCAGCGAATCGAACAGAATTGTCTAAGTTTACATATTATAATCGATAACATATTCGATATTACTATCGATATTTTAAATTCATGTTGTAAGGTTTTACCATGGCCGATATAATTGAGTTTGCATGACTTATTGAGTTCAGTAAGGCAGGCTCGATAACACCGAACATAATATATGTGATTACCTTCGCAAAACGATGAATTAATCGATAAATAGTTAAAAACAACAAGCCATAAACACTATTTAAATTGCTCATAGTTGTTTTTGACTGCTGGTTCTGGTTTCATTTCCATTTTAATATTTTCAAAAGCACTATCGATAGAATCGATAGTTAATATTATAACTAACCAATCGATTCTAATGACACTGTCGATTTCACTATCGATTATTGTGCATTATCATACCATGTCCGATGCTATCGAGTTAGCATGACTTATAGAGATCATAGTAAGTCAATAGCATCGAACATAATATGATTACTTTTGCAGCTTGCTGAATTTATCGATAAGCACTTGGCGATAACACTTACGCAACGGGATTCACATTTAGTTTTATTTTGTAAGAAATACATTCACAGACACTGTCGATAGTATCGTTTGTTAACAGGCATCGATAATTTAAGAGTATGTTGCAAGCTCTTATCATTTCCGATGCCATCGAGATAGCATGACGTAATGTGTCAATCGGGCCAACTCGATAACAACGAACATAATATGAGACTACATAGTCGTTGATTTAATCGATAAGCACTTTATCGATACACACTTAATATAGAAAGCACAGCATTTCAATTACTTAGATCCAAGCAATTATATTTGATTATGTTTACCGTTAATATCGAAAACAATCTAAATATTTGATGCACGGCATTATTTACGTAACTATTCAGCGATTCATAATACACGGCGTATGCTTAACTTTTCTGTGTTTGTTGTGTGTGTGTGTGTGTAGGTTAACTGCTGATCCGTGAATCCCTGAACCAACAACAGCTAACCTCTGTCAGTTGCATGCCCCCTAAAAAAGCGTATTATGATAAAAAAAAAAAAAACTTAAAAGTAAATTGCGTTTTTCTTCACGTTTGAAGCGCGATTGAAATCTGGCCCAACAAAATGCTGCTCATCTACGCAAAAGCACGAAATTTCTTTATTATTAATTTAAGAAACCTGCCAAATAAAAACAAATATACGAAAAAATAAAAAAGGCAAAATATACGGCAATGGCCAGAGAGATTAAAGCGCCAAAATCAAATAACACAGAAAGCGAGAAAAAAAGCAAAATTAAAAAGTTAAAGCGGATTTCAAAATAAACTTGCCTGCATCTTTTAAACAGCACTCGAAAGCAGGACCAGGAGCAGCCCCAAAACAAGGGGTTACCTTCGGATGCGAGTTGGCGATAAGGTGTTCACAATGGTTGGGGTTAGGGCTTGCTGGTCGGAGGGGTTGGAGTAGGGGTGGTTTTTTTTTTAGCTTGGTCCGGCATGCATTTGCATAAATGTCAACTAATTTTGTTGCGACGCTGTTTGCGTTTAATCAAAATGATGATAATGCTGGCTCGACACACACACATACATACCACACATACACATACACATACACGCATACACACACGCACACTAAGCTGCCCAGAGGCTTTTAAAAGTTAACAGACAGCAGACAAACTTTAAGGTGTGTCTTCCACAAAATGAGAAGCAAGTTGATAAAGGGGAGTTTAGCTTAGACTAAGCTCAACCTAAACAGCATACCAGCCTAGGATAATGCTATAAGACCCTCCCCTCTCCCCAGATAAAAGCAACACATCAAAGAAACAGCGCATCGTAACAATCAAGCCTGTGCATGTTTCAAATTTCACGACTTTCAGCGAGTTTGTTATTCAAATTCGCTGATTTAAGCATTTTTTTTTTCATTTCAGCTTTTCGATAAAAAGAATATGATTTAAAGCTGCATTTTCAAATGAACCCTAAAAATGTGTTCAAACAAGCTGAAACAATTCTACCTAAAAACAAAGAAACTTTGAAGACGGGTTGATTTTGGTATTTCACAACTGGAAAGCAACTTCAAATAGCAACTAGAAGTTGTTAAAATTTCAAAAACGAAGACACTTAACTATTAAGTAGATTAAAATAGGAAACGTTGGCGTTACTCTCGCCGGTTTTTCCAAAGCCTAAATACAAAAACAACAACGTTTCGCTAGGTACTTATTAAAAAACAACAACACACAACTTAAAACAGAAATATTTACGAATAGACAAAACAATCAAGCAGACACTTGAATGCTCTAACAATGTTCAAAGTTTGCTTCAAATATATAAAATGTAAATGGTCAGTTTTAACATTGAATCGTTAACAGTATGCAGATAACAGTGCGACGTTAAATTTGTGTCGTTAACAGTATGACGATAACAGTGTGACGGTAACATTGTATCGTTAACAGTATGAAGATAGCAGTGTGACGTTATTGTTGTATCCTTAACAGTATGACGCAAACAGTGTGACGTTAACATTGTATCGTTAACAGTATGACGATAACAGTGTGAGGGTAACATTGTATTGTTAACACTATGAAGATAACAGTGTGACGTTATTGTTGTATCTTTAACAGTATGACGCAAACAGTGTGAAGTTAACTTTGCATTGTTAACAGTGTGAAGATAACAGTGTTACGTTACCATTGTATCCTTAACAGTATGACGCAAACAGTGTGACGTTAACATTTTATCGTTAACAGTATGACGATAACAGTGTGAGGGTAACATTATATCGTTAACAGTATGAAGATAACAGTGTGACGTTATTGTTGTATCCTTAACAGTATGACGCAAACAGTGTGAAGTTAACTTTGTATCTTTAACAGTATGAAGATAACAGTGTTACGTTACCATTGTATCCTTAACAGTATGACGCAAACAGTTTGTCATTAACATTTTATCGTTAACAGTATGACGATAACAGTGTGACGGTAACATTGTATCGTTAACAGTATGAAGATAGCAGTGTGACGTTACCATTGTGACGTTACCATTGTATCGTCAACAGTAAGACGCTAACAGTGTGAATCTAACAATGTGACTGAATGAATGAGTGACTCTTGTTTAAGCTTCTGATTCAAGAAAAAAAGGCGAAGTAAAGAAAATGTTAGCCTTTTTTTGATTAAAAGAAGAAGTAATGCTTTGTTTTAAGCTGATACCTAACGACGGTTCATCTTTATAGATAGTTACTATATGCATATATTGAATTTCTGAAAACTGAGGTCCAAAAAAGGTTTTAATATAAATAATTAAAATTTAAAAATTCATAAAAAACATGCAAAGCTTTCAACAAAAACCTGGTTACCCTTAAAAGTAAGGGTATAGCCCAAAAATAGCAAAATACAAGCGTCAAACGGGCGGTAACACAAAATTGGAAATTCATGTTGACAAGTGACGCAACGTCGACGTCGTCGTCGCCGTCACCGTCGCCGCCGGCGTTATGTACGTGACGGCAATTTCAATTTTCGAATTATGCGCCAGCAGCAGCAGCGCAGCCGCAGCGCAGCAGCATCTAAAAACAACAATAACAGAAGCGCTAAAAAATTCTTTAAATATTTTCTTGGTTTCGATGAGTTTGTCAGCGCTTTGAGTTTTTTTTTTATTTCTATTTCTGTTTCCATTTTCATTTTCGGTTCTTTCTTTTTTTTTTACACAATTTGCAATGCAACGACGTCAACGTCGACGTCGACTGCGTAATCAGCAATTAAAGTTGAATGCCTTCGAAGTGTTGAGCATTTAATGTCGAGCAGGCATTACTCATGCATGCATTCATTTATTCATGCACACAATCACTCACTCATTCATTCATTCATTCATTTATGCCGCATGCGACAGCAACGACAATGCAATGAAAATTCCATAGCATTCTTTGGGGCGCTGCAGCCAGAAGGATAAAACTTTCGACCCTGCGAAGCACCCCAAAAATGGAAAGTGCATCCGCAGCTGCAGCAACATCTGCACAGAAAAGAAAAACTCAATTCTTTGGCTAATCAACTTGCAAATTGGCCAATAAACTTCGCACCGCAAAGTGCTGACAGGACACGTCCTTAAAAGCCATTGGCCCCAGCAATTTACATTTTCTGTGTATGTATGTGTCCTGTTCGTGTGGCACCAACTGTGTGTCCGATATGCAAATGTGGCAGTGTAACCTAACCTGCAGCTGGCTATAAAAAGTGAAAGCATTTGAGGGGGGAAACGAAATGGTTGTCATTTTGGTAGGATGAGGCTTTTATTATAGCCACAGCATTATAATTGATTCGATTGTTCAGTTTAGCTGATAGCAAACTATACAAAGTGTTATTTACATTTTACATTATCAGTCTATATATGAAATTTCAATATTATAATTTAAAAAATATCGTAAATATACTCGTACATTTGAAATCGATATTTAAAAGCTTCACAACATTTTTGTCAGTTGTAAAAGCTTAAAAACAAGACATATTTCTTATCGATATATTATAAAAGTTATAAGATGTTCTCTAAACCGTAAAACGTTGCAAAAGCACTGCGAATTGAAAACTTTTCGAGCATAACTTCAAAAAAGAGAGATCTAATAAATTGAAAATGTTTCAGGGCCGTTTTGTACATAGAGCGCAAGCCTGTTCCGATTTCCACTTTCGTTAATATATTGTGAAATTGATTTTCTCTTGAATGTGCCATTTTCACTTCTAGCAAGACATTTCGGATTGCATTCTTTTAATAAAGGCGTGAATTAACTTGTTATCAATCACTTTATATATATCAACAGCAATAAAAAAACTGTAATGAAATTTCAATTCAGAAAAAGTTGCCCAAAAAGAAACCGAAAAGTTCTGTTACATTTTTGTTTTCGAATTGAAAGGATTTCAATATATTTTGTTGTCATTTAAAATGGGCGACTTTGAGCAATAAATTTCCAATGCATTGCCGAATGCGCTGTTTACCCCTGCTAACCTTTCCACCTTTTTCACACCCCCTTGCTGCTGCTGCTGCTGTCAACCGAGTCAAATCACATTTTGCCGCACATTTAGCATAATTTAGCACTTCATTACGAAATACACGAGCACAAGGCAAGTGTGGTCGCGACAAAGCAAAAGTTTTTTAGTATCTGCTGTCTGTTGTAGTCCTGCCTCCCTTTCGTCTGACGCAAGAGGTCTTGAAGTTGACATAAGGCTTATGCGATTTGTGGCACTAAGCAAATTGACAAAATCTCAACTCAACTCAAAAGTTACAGGTACAACTTTACATCAATGTTGGCTATAGCTTGCAAAGTGATTATTGTGCCCGAGGACCTGAACTTTGATGACGTGACCTGAACGGAACTGAAACAGACAACTTGGGTAGCTCTAGCTAACATCGATATAGCATCTAACAACATGCTCTGAGCAAATGTATAGATTCAAAATCTATATAAATACATTATTTATGCAATAAAGTTAAATTACATTTCTGTCTGCAAAATTGAACATCGAAAACTAAAACGTTGTTGTTCTCATTTCAGCATAAGTTTAGTGCATCGATAACAAAATGTTCTGCTCAAATTGTTTATGTTCTTTCTTGTTTGTAAAACAGCTGATTCTATTGATAACTGATTGGCATTGAAGTTAGCTTTCCAAAATTAGAAATCAAAAGCATAGTTTGTTAAACGTTCTGAATTGATTCGTTTTTAATTGAAAGTACATCAATTATATATCAATTAATATAATTACTTTTGATCTCTACACAATTTGTTGCGAAATTTCATTTCTAATTTAAAAATAGACAACTCAAGATAGGCATTATGCCAGTTTTTGTTGTTCTTGGTACTAATTTTGCTTGCGTCATTGGTTCAATTACAGCAACGGCAAGAACAACCATACGCAACGGATTTATGATATATATATATATAGGTGTAATGCCCAGGAGAATATCAACTGTCTTTGCTACTCTCTCACTCCGGACTCTGCCCTCTTCAGCCTTAATTCACATTGTGCAGAGCAACGCCTTTGAATGATATGCGAAATTGTGTGAGCCCTGAGCGCCTAAATGTATGCAAAGTGAACTAGGATGGTCGCCGTAGCCGGAAATTGGTAGCTTCCGTCACACAACAGACCCCAATGCAACCCCTCTAACATCGACATCGACATCTACTCCGAACCCCTTCCCCTTTCCTGCTCTTTCCGCACACAAATCCTCGCCTACATATGAAAACTGAGTCAAGAGCATGTTCTCCTCGAAATCAAAGTTTGTGCACAGAGAGAAAACTGCTTCAACATAAATGCATTCGAAATGTAATGCATATTTTTTCATTACAGATTAATCTTTTTATGAACAAGTCGAAAGGCGCATAATTTATGAAAGAAGTTAATACTTCTAAAGTTACTTCTGATTTGAACTATTGCTTTTAAAACTTTGAAATCGATACTGAAAATATATATGAACGATATCAATATTGATATCGATATTGTCTCAGCTCATAAGTATTTGATTTATTTTTAATTTTAATTATATAATTTATTCACGTTTTCAGTGTATTTTAGTCATCTAATAGCTAAGATTTTGAGGTTATGTGTGTTGTTTTCTTCTTTCAATATATTCCAAACATATTCTATCGAGTTGAGAATCTCAACTTGAGATAAGATATCTTAATTTAGTATATTCAAATGAATGAGACATTTGTATTAACGAAACAAGTGTCAAACAATTTGGCATCCATTTACCTGAAACTATTATATTTCTGCGCTGTTTTGAAAAAACTTTCGCTCAGTGTAGGGCTGGGCAATTCTAGAAATGGGGTTTCTACTAAGTGAATGAAAGCGAAACTTTAATTGAAACGAACGTTTGGCGCGCGTTAGTTTTTCTACTTTTTTTTTTTTTTTTTGTGTTAAGTGATTGATTATGTCTTGTTTGTGGGCTAGCAAATACACAGACACGCACAAACACATACACATACATGTGTATGTATAATATACCTATATATATTTCAACACCCTAGCAAACAGTTAGAGTTCTATACACACATAGACGATACACACCGCACATAAATTTGATTCAATGCTGTTTTGTAGCTATTGTTATTGTTGTTGTTACTGTTGCGTTGCTGGGCGTGGCACACACACACACACACACACACCTATACACACTAGAGTTGTAAATTGTAGTTCAATTTTAGCTAAAAGTTCAGCAGTTCAGTTTTTGCTGAACGAACTAATTCCAAATTTCGAAAGTAAAAAGAAATGAAAACCGAACGAATTTTGAATAATTGCTCCGATTTCCGATCGGAATTTTGTTCGTTATCTCTCTTTTGAAACCCCATTTTGATAGCAATAAGTTTCTGTTTTATTGGCAGTTTTTTAATATAATATAAAAATTGTAACATGAATTCACTCTGATAAATAAATTACCGAATTCGTTGCTTATTTTTCTGAATTTGGTATTTGAATTTCCTGTACAACTTGTAAAAAACGTGAAAGCTTGACGTTTTGGGGAATTCAGAACAACAATCAATTCCAAATCGGAATTGAGAACAGGCCTGATAGTTCGTTCATTCGTTGACTCGTTCATTGACTAACTGACTGAACTGAGTAAAGAGGAAAGATGAGGAGAAACAACTTTGACAATGGCCTGCGTCGCCGGCAACAATTCATTCCGAGTCTCAAATATTTGCTACAATAGAAAACGAGCCGCGCGCGAAATCGAATCAATAATTTAATGCAGGTAACGCGCCCCATCTTCAATTGACAAAACAGCCAACCTCCCAACCAAGCAACCAATCACACTTGTCAGGAGCAGGAGTTGGAGCAGAAGCAGAAGCAGAAGCTGAAGCAGGAGCAGGAGCAGGAGTTGAAGCGGAATGGTCGCTCGTTCGTTCCTTTTGTCATTCTGACCATTTGGCTCGTTAAGAGGGGAACGCTGCCATCCATAATAATGTCAGCCATGTGTTCAAGGCTTGTTTGCAGCTTGTTACGAGTCCTTGAAATCGCGTCGTGGACATAAAGAAACTTTCTCTGGTAGGCAACATCCAGCTAGCCAAACAAGCAGCTATTGTTGTCGCCTGAGCGTTAGAAATTTATTCAAATTTATTCTAGAAACTTGTGTCATCCTATGTTATATGATACGCGATATTGTTATGATATCTATGTGGCTAAAAACCTGTTTCATTATCATTCGATTCATTTGTGTCACCTGCTACTATTTTATGGTCGTAACTAATTTAAGATGCTGCCCGTATTATATTTCATTATATAAAGTCATAATTTTTATTCGTTTCATAATAACGTACAAATACTTTCTGTTCCATTTCCATTCATTCCGTTTTTGATCATATCCGTTTCATTTCATATGTTTCATATGTTGCTAGTTGTTGTAAAATCTATAATAGCAATTTCTTACTTGTTAACTTTTGTGTTCCACTTCCATTCGTTTCTAACTTTGCGATATTTTATAATTTGAAGTAACTCAGCGGTTCAGAAACATTAGGAAAATGAAACAAGACCCCAAAGCTGGCGATCTTTGATAAGAAACATAAAGACTCTACTAACGACTATTCTGGATTTATTTAAATATATAAAAATACAAAGAAATTATATTAAGAATAGACTGCATCTTTTTCAAATAGTATAATTAATACGAAATTATTAAAATAATATAACCTTAAGTAATTGCTTTAAGTGTTGTTTTTTCTTTTTTGTGTATGTTGTTGTTAGTGTTTGTGGTTTAAGTGAAAGTTTCTGCTGCTGCAGCAGCAAACATAAACAAGATGTTGTTGTCGTTGGTTCGACTTGCTTATCACTATCCAGTTTTGATGTCGAATTTTGATAACAAGATTGTTTGTTGATAAGTCATGTTTCGTTTGCCGTGCACTTAGCTAATTGGATGCCAAGTCTGTGGAGCTTGTCTTTCGAGATAGAGCTACCATTCATTGTTCAAAACTGAGCCATGAAGGTACACAAGCTGTCGAGTGTTAAGATCTTGGCTTGCTTTCTGCTCGGCGCTTTTTGTTTAAAGATCCTAACGCTGATCAACTTTACGGCCGATATAAACTATCGCCGTGAAATATCATCCAAATTTGGGCATAAGAATATAGAAGCACATGGTAAGTTAGAGAGGTGTTCAAATATCGATAGAGCTAGCTTCTTTAGTTTCACTTTCATTAATCACTAGAGTCCCTGCGATAGTGCAGGACAAACAAGTAAACTGCGACTTGATGTTAGAATGCAGAGTAAATTACTTGAAAGCTTGAAATACTTGATTAATTAAGAGTTCAAGTACATTGAGTTTAAAGACGTTTAAATGAATACAAAAGACTTCAATATTTCAAGTGCTTCATCTTTTCGACAATATAAACTACAGAAACGACAGTTTAACAGGCACTGGACAAGTTAAGTGCGCTGCTTGCTTGTGTTGCCGCTGAACTGCTTGAAATGTCGGGCGCACTCGACTAGGGCATTCTTACTTGTTTTTTCAAGCGTTTCAAGCGTTTCAAGCTACATGATTTGCAAGCTCATTGAGTTTCAAGCCAAATGATTTGCACTTGCATTTCCAATCATTCTTACTCTTTTTTCTACATTTTAAAGCAACTCCTGTGGAGCAGCAGCAATATATTTCGCAGCCAGCAAATGAGCAATTGGAGTTGGTGGAACTGCTGCTTAAGAATGCGAATAAGAATTGGTCATATGGCAACAACTGTGCACCATATCCAAATTTCAAGGATATATACATTGAGAGAGATCACTATCAATTCACCTTGGGTGGTAATGTGAGCTACTATTTCTTTGGTGCATACTATGATCGGCGGCAGGCATTGGAAGATGCACCAAAGATTGCAATTCTAGCCATGATTAGCAGCATATTTGGGCCCTTTGAGAAAACGTATTGCCAGTTGTGGTACGAGGATAGCGATAAGCCGGATATTGTTGAAATGACAAGACAGGAAGTGGGCTGGTATGATGACTGGGGCAATGGACCAGATCATGTGTATCCAGTGCTAATGAGTTGCCCACTCACAGGTAGTCCGCGTCGCCATCGTGTGCCACAGCTGGTATCGGTGGTCTTTGAAGATCGTTGTGAGCGTGCCCAGAATGCGTTGCGAGTTATCTACGAGGCGCCACAACGCAAGCGTGCCACACGCTTTGCAGTCTGCCTCAAGGATTTGGACTTTCCCGATGCAGACATGTCCGATCGCTGGGTGGAATGGCTGGAGCTTATGCGTCTGCTAGGCGCCGAGCGTGTTGTGGCCTATGATGTGGGTGGCAAGAGCTTGCTGCAGAATACCAGACGCACACTCAAGCATTATACACATGTGGATGGATTACTTCAGCTGCGTAAGCATCAACTACTTGAGGGTCATCCAGAGCCGGCCGGCAATTATGGCTTGACCAGGCGTTTGAATGAGGTTCTAATGTACATGGACTGCTTTTATCGCAACTTGTATCAGTTTGACTATGTTACCGTTCAGGATGTGGATGAGGTTCTAATGCCGCTGGGCGAGCTGCAGAATTGGACAGCGCTGCTCGAGCTTCTCGAGCGGAACAGCACACTAAATGAAGGCGAGGAGCATTGCAAAGCACGTGCCAGCTATTGTTTTCGTAATGTGTACTATGCTAAGGATCTGGAACAGGATGAGACGGTGCCACCAGAATTCTATATGCTGCGACATGTGCGACGCGTTGCCAATCATTTGGATGCCAATTCGGCCATCAAGTGTCTGCATTCCACATCCTATGTGGATAAGACGCATAATCATTTCCCATTCTCTTGGGCGGAGTCCTGTGGTCCCTACGATGTGCCCACCTTCCTTGGCCAAATGCAGCACTATCGGGAGCCCGATGATAAGGATACACTGCAAGAACCACCGCCCAAAAGGGATGATAATATTTGGCGCCACAAGAAGCAGCTTATGAGCAATGCCCTTGCTGTGCACCGCCAGCTTGCCAGACCGACGCCATAGCATCAAATACACTTAACAAAACTCTCTTCGTAAATGCAAAGCACTTTTTCTACACTGAGAAAAAACAAAGGGAGTTAGTTCAATTACAAAAATCGCAATTCAAATGAAAGCTGACGATGCAATTTTTTTTTGTGCTATTGTTTGTGGTTCATGAAAGTGAAAGATCTGTCTGAGGTATTCTTTAAGAAGCTCACTGCACACTGGAATGTTTTTCAAAAAATCAAGGCGAAAATCAAATTTCAAGTAGGCAAAAAAGTCAAAAAAATAACTAACAAAAGTAAAGTCATTAAATGAAGTTTTCTCTAAAATTAAGTAAATACTTTTAGATTAATTTGCAAAATAAAACTACAAAAATGTAATTTAATAGAATTTCTTTTAATATATTGGGACTTGTGAAATGTACCTGTCTGTCCGTATGACTAAAAACTTAAGTGATACATTGATTTGTTTAGTTACTGTGACAAGCTGTCAAATTCCAATACTTTACATAATTCTACCAAACTCAACAAATCTTAGCTTTAGCATGTTTTATGTTGACTAAATAGAAACTGCAAAGTAAATGTCTGGAATTTAACAATTTTGTTTTTAGTTTTTTTGCTTAGCTTAGAAAGTTAATATGCAAGTGAAGTTCATTTTCGTTTGCAGCTTTCACTATTTAGTTTAAAACAAGTTGATATTGATTTTATTTTAATTGCTTTTGCATATTTTATAAAACTAACATTTTCTCTCTAATTGAATACAAAAATTGGCTCTCGGCATGGCAAGAATTTATCCACAGAGACCGACACAGCAGCAACTGGTCCTGGCTCCTTTCAAGCAGCATAACAAATGCTTACGAGCACACAAACACATACACACAAACACACATACATACTTACACAAACAAACACACATACACGCATACAATTATTGCACACTCGATTAAAGAGAAAAAGAGTAAAATGGAGTGTTATGCATGAGTTCAATAAACTATGTTTATACTCTGTACATGTGAAAACGGCATACATCAAATTGTGAAAGTGTTTGTAACAATCTAAGCTTCTAACTCCTTTCAAATCAAATTATACGAAATTATGCAAAATATTGAGCGTTGAAATCTGCAAAGTACTCGAATGACTTGTTAAAGCAAATTCATATGCAAATATGGGAACATATCCTAACGTTCAGCAAATAAACAATAACATTTATTCAATAATTACACTGTGATAGTCAAAAAAAAAAGACAAGACCAAACTCGACGGTTTCCTCCTATTTCGGGTCCTACGAATCGAACTGCATCATTACTTTTTTGAGTTACAATCATGGTTTCATACAACATTTTTTGTTGAAGTTTTTCATAAAAGTGGCCCATTGTAAGAGAAAGTCACATTTTGCTTCAGTCTCTAACTTTTTTAATGTTGACTTTTTTGGTAAACTTTCTTTGGCAAAGCTTCTCAAAATAAGTCCGTCTTTAAGTTCTTGGAAGACTGTTAACCCCAAAATCAATGTTTTGGGTGTCCTTATAGCCAATATGTCGAAAAAACTGAAATTTAAACCCCAAAATCAATGTTTTTATTAAATTTAATTAAACCGTCGAGTTTGGTCTTGTCTTTTTTTTATTTTTTTAAAAAAAAACTATCACAGTGTTATTGATTTTAATCTATTTTTAGTTATAAGAATCTATAAGACAGTGCGACAGTGACAATGTACTTTTGAAACGACCTAGTGTACTCCGTAGACCACCACAAACATGATGCTTCTACATTCTTCTGGTACTTCAGTACATTCCATTTTGGTTGAAAATTACGCGTCCATAACATTCCATTTTTCGAAAAATTACCTTACTCCTTTTCCCCCTTAAAAATGTTGGGGAAAAAAAATATTGAAAAAATTTCTAAAAAAGTATTTCAAAACATTTTCTGAGAAAGTTCAAAAATCATGCCGATATGACATTATTTTTTGACTTGTATGGCTCCCATATAAAGTGATTTGCCTCAGCTTTCAACTCCCATTACTTTGTCAAAATTTGGCCGATGCTGATGATGAACTGATGAACGAAAGAAATAAAGCAGTTTTTAAAATTCAAAATTAATTTAAAAAAAAAATTAGATTTGAATTTCTTAGACACATTTTGAAATATAGCTGCGTTAATTTTCAACCAAAATGGTTGAAATAAAAAAGATTTAAGCAAGAATTTTCTGCGGCTTGGCTTAAAATTAAAAAATAAATGGCCAAGTGGAGAATTCGTGAGTAAAAAATGCTTAAAGTTGAAAAAAAGTAACAAAAAAAATATAAATGCTAGATTGAGGAGCTCATACCAACAATGTAGTAAATATATATATATATATCAACATGAAGACGGCTCTATTGTATTTCAATATTGGTAAAATTTGCATAATCGGTGTTAGTAGGGCGTTTAATAAATAAAGTGCCTTAAAAACATTTTTAAGTTGCAAGTAAACGAATGACTTGTCAAAGCAAATGCATTTGCAAATACCAAGTACTCGCAAGCATTTCAAATGAATTCTACTTCACTCGCTCTGTTTATGGCTTCGTTGTTTGCAAATATTTAAAGTTCATTGCATTTGCAAAAACGTAATACTTTTGCGTAACTTCATCAAATTACTTTCAGTTTAAAATAAACTTTATAAATATATATGTTCAAGAACTTGTTTGGCTTTGACATATTATACAAACAAGTTTAGAAAAGCAAAACAACAGCCGTCGAGTTATGCAAGTTGTTCCAAAGAAAGGGCATAGCTGTATATTCGCAATGCACAATTTAATTTCATAAAGCCCATTATCTAAATATAACAATTAAAATGCAATATTTGTTTGGCATTTGTTAATAACCACATTGCTCTACATTTTCAATAAGTTAGGTTTTTGCTTTTGGCATGCGGGCACATCAAATTCAGCAATTTAATTATAAACGAGAAATTCTTTTATCATAATTATGCACTAATTATAGCAATGAATTTTCCATGGACACCTTTTGGGCTCAATTACAATTGCCTCCCCTATAAATGTATTGTGAGAAAAATGTGCTACAAAAATATGCCTACATAATTGAAAGCTTTCAATTTATGCATATCAGAGAAATTCACATTGCTGTGAAGTCAGTCAATAAAAACCAGGAAAATTGCTTATTTCATTTTCTTTTTTTGTTTGGCAGTGTTCTTTTGTTTTGTTCTCAAATTCTTGCAGTAGTTTACAGATTTTATTTCATTCCGATTGCCTTCAAATAGATCATATTTTTCATTACTTTGGAGCACACAATTTTTGTGGCATTGTTGTCGTTTGAAACAAGACATAGAACTAATCAGAAACTGGTAAGACTGCAGCATACAGCTGCTCACCCGACAGCGGAATACTCTGCTTTCAGTTTTCTTTTTGTTGTGCTTTTGTCATGTCTATTATATCAAATGTGGTAATTGTAGCTGTAAAGTTGTTAAAGAGTTGGGGAAGCATATCTCTAGTAAATATTATAATCTTTCAGTTTCTTATTGTTTTATTTTGGGATCAATACTTATTCTATGAATAATATATTTACTTATATCAACATATTTGTTTTTATCTATTATCGATTATGCGATGATTTGTAAAATATATGGATTCAAGTATGTTTTTGAATCAACTTATCGATACTTTTATCTAGCTTCAAAAAACCGGAAAACAAAAGATGAACAAAAAGTTGAGAAACACACAAACCCATTCAACTAGCTCTTTACACATTTTGGCAAACAGAGTATAACAATTCGAGCTTGTTCTTTCAAAGATATTGAATTCTATACAAATGGCAAAATCAGACTAGGTAAACTTTTGAGCCAAGCACAAGGCCATAAAATGCAATCAATTTGAAAATGCAATTGGCATTTTTGTGGTAAGTCTTTTCTAAGCCATAGTTATTGCCTTAGCTTAGTACAAGCAACAAAGAAAGGCAATTAATTAATAGCTGCAAATCAATGAATTTGAACATTTCACTCAAAGTCGATTTATGAAAATCTTGCCGCAATATGAAAATCATTTTTCACAACAACTTTTTTTGCTACGTGTTGCAAATAAGAAGACAAAATGCGTGCCACAATATATTAAAATATTAAAAAATAGCCGCTGAGTAAAAAGAGACAAAGAGTGAGAGTTAGAGTGAGATAGAAGTGGGGCAAAAGCAAGAAGAAAAGCTAAAGAAGCAACACACAAACAAATAGACATATAGCATACAGCTGATAAATGGACGAAGCGATGGCAAAATAATAATTTATTTTTCATTTTTGTGCTTTTCCTTATGTCTTTATATATTGCTGCGGCAGGCATTATAAATTTGTCATGAAATGTGTAACGTTTTAAGGACAGCATTACGAGTCTTATATACAAAAGAGGTTGCAGATTTGGGTGTAAAGCCCCCCAAGGCTTTTAAAATGAAAAGAGGGGGGTGGGGGGGGGGGGGTGCATCCGAAATTTGAAATAAACTTGATCTGCGTACGGTATACAGGAACCTGCATGCCAAGTTTGGTGTCTCTAGCTCTTATAGTCTCCGAGATCTGTCTGTTCATACGGACAGACGGACAGACAGATAGACGGATAGACAGACAGACTGACAGACAGACGGACATGGCTAGTTTGTCTCGGCTGTTGATGCTGATCAAGAATATATATAGTTTATATAGTCGGAAACGTCTCCTTCTGCCTGTTACACACATTTGCAGTACTTTATAACTCCCTTTTTACCATTTTTAATGGGAACAGGGAGTAAACATACCATATAGAAATATGATATCTGACAGAAAGAGTATTCAATTTACTATAAACATCCTATTTTATGTTTTACTTTTGTTTTGTTTTTTGTTTTCTTTTTATATTTTGTTTTTTTGGCGTGCTGAGTTGCTGCGGCTGCTTTTGAATTTATTATGGCAAAATGACAGCGGGGCGTGGCACGAAAACAATTGCCAAATGGCAAAGTGACAAGCTGCTCAAGGTGTGTGCGGGGGTGGGAATGGGGATGTAGCATAACGCCACAAGGTTGTTGTTATTGTTGTTGTTGTCGCAAAATGGTCTCGAGCAATTATTTAGCTAATAATGCATATTAAAATGTAAATGTCTTCTGTGGAGGGGAGAGAACTGCGGACACATTGCGTACATTGAATAGGGGTGGGCATAGGGGGCAGGAGGGGTATTCAAAAAAACACATTTCAGTTGCACGATTAATAACGAATACCCTGCCTTAGATGTGTCTACAATGGAGATTATTGTAGCAAACCATGCTATAGATTTCCTTTTAAACAAATTGTTGCAAATAATTTTAGAATGGAAAACTTTCTGAGCTTAAGGCTAATTAGTTTTTATTCATTTAAAGTTTAAATTGTTATGTAAATTTTAAAAAAGTACTTAACATTTTTAAATTTGAGCTATTTTGTATTATTTTTAATCGATTGCGGGCAATAAAATAACTACAGCACATTATTTTTAATATATTTTTGGAGTTGTATCAAAAACAGATTATTGTACTTTCGCTTTGTTCTAAATGTTAGTTATGCGTTTTGATTTATTATTTGAATTTGTTATACAATTTTGTTCAACTTTTGATTGTTGTTTGTTATTTATATTAAACATTGTTTGCTATTTACTCTTTTGAACTAAATATTGTTTCAATGTGAACTTTAGGCTCATTTTATTGCTGCCTGCTTGAGTTGAGTTGAGTTGAGTTGTGTCTCATTTGCAGTTTCTAGAACATGGCGCGTGGGTGGCTTTTAATGGGCCAAGTTAGTCGTATCTTGGCAGCAGTCACGTGCCCATTTGACTTAAGACGGCAGGGGCGGGTAGAAAAGGGATGTAGTGGATTAGACAGGCTGGCGATCTGCTGAACTTAGACTTGGCGTGAAATGCGTTTGGCCTTATGGGTTTCGTGTAGAGTTTCATAAATTTAATTGTCACGTACACACATATGCATCTAAGTGTATCTGTATCTATGTACATATATGCGTATGTGTGTCTGCATTTGTATCTGTATCTGTGTCTGTATTCTGTATCTATTTGGCAGGCATATATGTATGTACATAATACGTGTTTATAACGTTGGCCCGCGATTGAGCCATAAACGTGTGTTTTGGCCAAGCGACTGCGGACTACATGGCGTATGCGTTACATGGATCAACGTTCTAAATGATTTATTTACTGCTTTAATTTCATCTATTTTATGAGCCATGCGCCCGTTTCCACTTATTGTTGCTCTTTGGTCAAAATCTTGCGTTTCAGCCAAATAAGTCTACGTTATGCAAGCCAAAGCAACTTTTTCTAACCTACTTTGAGCTGGCAAATGATTAGCTTATACCGATCGCTAGTTTCGAAGGCAATGGCTTAAGCTATCTAAGTTTTAGTTTTCTAAATAATCAAATAAATTAAGGCCGAGCTTAGCGTGTATTCAATCGTTTTTGTGCAGACAATGCACAGTTGATAGAAAATCAAAATTCAAACAAATGTTTTACCAAATTTTGAAATAAATACGAACTATTCTCGCTCTGTGTTAAATTTAAAAAAAAAAGCTGCAAATTTGAATGATCTTTCAAAAATGTCCAAATGAGACACATTTCAAAAGCATCAACTGAGCTGCTGCTTATGGTTATTTGTACTGATGTTGTTGTCTTTGTGGTTGTTGTTGTTCTGTGAGAAAAAGAACAAGTTGTAAGGGGGGAGGGGGGGGGGGGCAACGAGAGTGCAAGGGGGAGGGATTAAGTTGGCACCTATGTATGGCAGGAGTCAAAATAAGTTTTACTCATCATTTATGTTGACGAGCAGGTGTCTGTGTGTGTCTGTGTATATATTTGTGTGTGTGTGTGTTTGTGTGTGTGTTGGCTGCTCTGTCAGCTGCTCCCTTTTGACACTGAAGTGCACTATACAAATATGTCAGACAATTTCTAAGCAGCACTTGCACTTGAATGTGACACGCATCAAATCACTTTGCACAAGCAACCCCCCCCCCCCCCCCCCCCCCCCCCCCCATCTTCAACACACTCACCTTGCCACGCCTTTTTGCAAAGTAATTGACAAGGCATTGGAATGCATTGAATCTACGATGCAGCACCCAAAATTAATGACATGAGCCATAAATATTTCAAATTATTTGAAAAATTCTTTAAACTAGAGATGGGCAAGGCATAGAGGACCCTTTCGATAGTATCGATAAGTACGCAGGGCACTTAAGATGCAAAAGCAACAAACACATAGACAAGGCATCAATGAGAAGCCATTGAAAGGCATTTAAGATGTAACAGCAACAATAAAATTATATTATTTAAACACTTAAACTTTAATCATTTATATATTTCATCCAATTAGAGTTGACCTTAAGTTCATAAAAGTTATTATTGCAGCGTTAGTGTATCTTCTATTCAATAGAATATTTAAATAGTTTGAATAGCAACACAATGCGACTACTGTTGTAGTTTATTTCCATTAACGCAACTTGTCTCTGGCAAACAATTCGCGGAAAATAGTTTTCCGAAAATACTGGTGAGTTTTCTTGGAATTGCTGGATAAGCGCAAATGGAGCTGTGGCATGTTGTCTCTCGCTCTGCTTTTATACTTGCAGCTTAAACAGAAACTTTGCAATCGGTCAATGCCCGGTCAATGACCCCTCCCCCTCCCCATTTTTACAATGAAATGCTGTTCTTGGTAAGGAATTTTGATGTCCACTTGAGGATTACATCGTGGCCAGAGTGCCTGCGAGTTGCGAGATGTGACAATGCGGCTTAGTGGCCCTTTGCCTAACAGCATGCTCCATGCTTGTTATAGTTAAGCCCATGAGCAAAAACCAAATACGCTATGGAGGAGCACTTAAGCTTTGTGTGCGGCTATTTGAGGAATAACCAAAAACAGAAAAAAAAACGCGTAGTTTTTGGAAGACCAAAGATTTTGGCTGTAGTGCTGATGGATTGCGAATGCATTTGAGTTATTAAAATGCAGCACAGCTATTCTTTTCATAGCAGCAAATATTTAATAATTTGCTGACATGTTTCATATTAGATAAAACTCTAGTGACGAAAGCAAAGAAGATAACATTTAATATGTGAAATATTGCAAATTACAAAACTAGTTTAGCATGTTGCACAAAAAGCTTTACAAATTAAAGGACAAAGATCCTTTAGCTTTAATCCTTTACATTTTGTTTTAACCTCTTTCTCTGCCATATCTTATGAATCTGATAAATTACTTAAAATATGATCAGACTATCGAAGTAGTAGTAGCAGTAGAACTGAAAGAAAAACCTATTCAAAATAAAAATTTCGTGCTTCAAAGAAGTTAATTTGTACTTGTACGAATTTTGATTTTTGAGTTAAGTTCACAGACCTTATTTCTGAATTAAAGAGCTTCATTTGTGAGCGATTAACCTTATAAGAGTTTGATATGTGTCCTTTAAAGAGGCTGTATCAATGGTATCAAGTCATTTACTGCTATTAATTGGCAATCATATTTCTTTTAAAAGCTTAAAACTTTACCATTTAATTAGCTGCAGCTCAAAAGACAACAACTTGCTAATTAATCTTTGCCTGTTGCCTGTCCAATTTACATACTCTATATAGCTCTTTATGTAGCTGTCAAAGGGTAAAGCGTTGCTTGTTTGATGAAATATAATATTATAATATAATAAAATGAAAGGTAATCGTATTGACCGACATGCTTTATCCATTGAAAATGGGTTAAGGGCGGTAGTAAAGTACTGCAAGCATATGTAACGGACAAGAGAAGAAGTCATCTTCTCGGGAAATCTATAAAAGTCGAATAACATTCACAATTTTCACTATATTGCATACAAATTTGACTTGCATGATTTTAGTATTCTTGTTAAACTACCATGTAAATTTGATGAAAATCAATTAATAAGCATAAAAGTTATTCATAATTTTATTGTTCAAGCAGAGCAAAGATAGTGCACTGCTTGCAGCTGGAGTGCTTAGAGTGCAAGCAGTGCACTGCTTGCGTACGAATATTTGTTTTTTAATTTCAAATTACGCTACAAACTGTTATCGTAGTCGATCAAACTCTACTAGAGCATTACTTACTCTAGCTTTTAATGCGAGACAAAAAAGTTTTGCAATAAAAATCGAGTTAATGAACTTTCGCCACAGTTGGCAGTCAATACACAAAATGATGTCTATTAAAAAGCAGATGGAAATTCAAGTATGCAAAAGATATTTTACTTTTTGTTTGTATGTGGTGCGTATTTAATAGGATTTACATTCCATATACTCTGTAAAAATACTCAGCATATGCTAGGGTTGTATGCTACTTTGTTGATCAGCAGCGAAAGGGTATTTTTCAGTCAATAATTTTGTCGCTTTTTTATTTGCTTAGCATTTTTTGTTTAACTTTTTTGTTTGGACGGTTTTTTTTTGTTTGTTTGTTGAATTTTATTTAATGCTAACAAATAGGCCAAATATGAAATGAAATAGACTGAAATGAAAACTAAATTGAAAGTTTATGTCAGCGAAAAATGGCGGCTTTATTTGCGTGTTGGTGTGTGTGTGTGTGTGTGTGTGTGTGTGTGTATGTGTGTGTGTGAGTGTGTCGGTGTGTTACACGCACGCCAAATATGTTTGAACAACTTTATTGTGCAAAATGCCAAACATTCTCCAACTTATGGACTTGCCAGCGCTTCTCTTTATGTCTCTCTCTCTCTCTCTCTCTATCTCTATCTCTATCTGTCTGTCCCTTTCAGAGACACTGCTTATGTGTGCGTGTGTGTGTCTTTCTGCGTATTGTGTGTGTGTGTGTGTATGTGTAGATTGCTAGGCGCGCAAATCTCATTTGAATTATAATGATGGCGCCGCCAGCTTCACAAATAATATTTACAACTCTATCAAGTCGACTCTCAAATACCCTTCCGCATATCGATTTAAAATGATTGTGACTATAGCCTACATACCCTTGAAAACTAGTTAAAATATTACTGCTATAGCTTAGAATCTGATGTAGCTATCCATATATTATGCAATTGTATTTTTGAAATAATTTTGTTATTGAAAGTTTCGCTAAAATTGTATATTTTCTACTATAATTAAGCTTTAGTAAGCTTTTAAGCTTTTTCAGTGGGATCGGTTCGAAATGTAAACATCTTAGAATTCAAGTGAAATAACTTTTTAAAAGTTAATGGAATTAAAAAAGAACTGAAAGTTAACTTTAATAACAGCTGTGGCTTTTACTAACATTCATATGTTAAGTATGCAACAGTAGCACTGTTAGCGTAACATTAACAGTTAACCTTTAACATTTGCTCCTGTTCCTTGTTAGAACGTAACTTAAGAATGCTTAAAGAAAGTTAGGATAGAAAAGATAAATGATAATTAAGTGGAGATAAAAAACACTTCATCCTTATGACGGATTTTCACAGTGTCTATGTATATTTATCATTAAAAATTCATTATTTCCATTATTTTCCCAAATGTTAAAATTATTGTCCATATACGTTGGAAATTAAACTTTATTAAAATCAAATTCATATTCTTGCGATATCTTAAACAAACAGTTGCCAACTAGCACATATGCTCCAAAATAAATGTACATATACATATGTATATTTGCAGGGTATGCTGGGAAAAGTGTTGCCTGCTTTTTAAGCCCCACCATACCCCTTCCAAGCGTAAGCACACTGGCCCCAGTGTGCTTTTACATTGGTTTGCCAGCCGCTGTAGCTGCTGGGCTCAATTTGCCTTTTACAACAGAGCGAGAGCGCAACAAAAGATGAAAAAAAAAAAGAAAACGGAAAAATAAAAAGGGAAAAGAAAATGGAAAAATGGCAAAAAAAAAGAAAGAAGAAAAGTGACTACATACCTGAACAAGCTTGCGGCGGCAATGGAAATATTAACGTCGTTGAGCTCTTGCGCCTGGCGACCGCACAGCCCAGCGATTGTGGCTTGAAGCTCCGCAGCTGCTGCATAAAATCGGAGCACTCCATTAGGGCCACGTCCGCGAAATGCAGATCGCACAATATTTGGTTCTACAGGGAAATGCAGCAACAATGAAAGAAGAGCAAAATAAAAGATATGAAGGGTGGTAGTGAGGCGGGGTTGGGGGGGTCATGTTATATGAGCTGTGTAAATGATTTATTTTTCGTTTTTGCCAAAAATCATTTTAGCCAAGCAACTTTGGCCAAGACTGGCAGCTGGCAGCTTTCAACGTCAGCGCACAAAAGTATGCAACAGTTTTATGTGCCTCTCTCTCTCTGTGTGTGTGTGTGTGTGTGTGTGTGTGTGTGTGTGTGTGTGTCTGTGCGTACGCAACCATCAACATAATTGACTTTATTAACATGCATAATGCGTGTATCTATGTGTGTGTGTGTGTGTAGACTCTGGTTCACATTTCATGCGTAATGAGTTCATTTTATGACCTGCACAAAATGAGCAAATGCATCCAAAATGAGCTCAGTGCTGTGCTTACTTCTGTGTGCATGTATGTTACACTGTGCGTGTGCGTGTGTGTGTATGTGTGTGCATAGTGCTTGTGTGCGTGTGTGGCATACCTTGAACCGCCTGGCACGCTTCTGGTTCGGCCCTGTCAGGTTGAGACCACATGAATTGCATCGCAGACATTCTTCATGATAATGATTATTATCATAAAGTGGTGAAGGTTCTGTAAAAACATGGAAAAAAACAAAATAATGTTATAAGCTTTAATTTACTTTAATTCAAGAAATAATTAAAATCCAAACGAATTCCAACCAAATTCCAAATCTTAGAAGCTTTGCTCTCTCTAGAGACTTTGGAACAAACATTTTTGAGAAAATATAAGCAATCTTTGCCATGCAAAGCAATTTGCATTGAGTAATGTGCATTAAATTTTATTACAATTTTATTTGTAAGCTTAATTTAAGAAATCTCGAGTGAAATCTCTAGCTAAATATCTAGTAAAATAGTAAAAATTAGTGCTCTTGAAATTCAATTAAATATGATCGAACTGATTTAATTATGTTTAACATGAGAGCTAGAAATAATTCAAAGACAAATTTATGTTTGTTTTTCACAATCAATCGCGTACTTCATGTGTTCTTTTGGCAACTACGTTTGCAGACAGCCAAGTTATTTTCAAAAACACAATTTCGAAAAAATTAAATCTGTCGAATTTCTGTGGAAACATCTGTTTTTTGTAAAACAGAATCTTTAGAGAATTCCTTGACATTTCCGTGTTGACCTTTTCTTAACCATCACTTTTCGGATTTCTGCTATAAAATTAATACAAAACCGAAATTCAAAACAGGCCTGTACACTTTTCATACGTTGACCAAATTAAATTTTCCTTTAAGGAACCAAAATAGGCTAAAAATGTATTAAACTTAAGGTTTTTCAACAACAGCCTACGAAGCGAACTTTAAAGCCGCGTTAATACGGACGGACAGGCAAACAGTAGCACGGACAGACAGTTTGACATTTCACAAGCTCAATATACTCTTCAGTTACCAAACTGTAGTTGGATTTCTAGAACCTAAAAAGGGGTACAAAACTTCAAGTTATTCGACAACCTACGAAACTGTGTTCACAGACGGACGTTTCATAAATCCAATATGCTACTATTTTTCAATTTTTGAAAAAAGTGTATGCATATTCAAGAGAAAATTTGATTGCTTTATGCTTGTCAATATGTACATACTTTCTTGGTCAAAGCCCCACAATGACAAGCAAATTGAAAATTTTGGATAATGCATTTTGCGATAAATGCCACAGAATGCAAATCAATTCAGCCAACTGATGCCCCAATCAAGAGCACAAGCATACTGCAGCACATTGTGGCTAACAGATGGTTTTCTCAATTGCTCGAAAAGAGGGGATGTGGCAGGATGTGTGGCAGCTAGAACACGCTCATTAATTTGCATAACGGTACAGCTATTGGATAATGGCTGTACAAAGAAATGGCTAGGAGGGAGCAGGGTGGCTGGGGGGGAAACAAAGTCAGTTGAAAAGCAGGCAGAACCCGTCGACAGTTTGTCGAGCGACTCAATTACAAGCGGAAATGAGTTTCTAATACAAGCAAATTGATGCCGCACAGTCCAGTATACACACACACACAGACACACACACACACACACACACACACACACACTATTGCACACACTCACACATACATAGAAAGCAAGCTGGCGCCAGGAAAAGCGCAAAAAGTTGCTTGTTGAGTTGATGAATGGCTGTTGATGGGTTTTCCTCCTGGCTAGGCTACTGTTAACATTGGGCGTGAGGCCGGCTTTTGAGGGGCGTGTCAGGCTGTTTTCACTGTCAATCAAGTAGCTATATTAGTAATAAGCACATAAACACACATACACACAAATTCATATTGTGTTGCGTGTATTGTACACACGTCTCGCATTTAACACTCGACACCGGAAATCATAATTAAATGAATCAGGCAAGTGGAAGCACATTACGAATATTAGTCAACATTCCAAACAAACCCAAAATCATATCACATACCACTACTCACTGTCTTTTCTTTGCACAGACAATCTAACTGACTTGACGTAACGCCCTTGGCCAACTTGAACTGGTTTACTAATTAATAGCAATAAACAGAATAACAGCTATTCTTTACTCTTGCAGATACGATTTTCGAACAATTGTTCTCTTCTCAGCTTTAAGATGTACATTACGTGGCTCAAATTCTAGGGGGGTAAGAAATGCAACCAAGCATCAGTGAAAAACGGAATCTATGGACAATTCTAAGAAAAGTTGCAAAAGAATTATTTGCCTAAGATCAGAATATACCTCGCGATTTTCAACTTGAAGATTTGTATGTGTTTCACTTGAAAAATCAAAGTAACACTTTAGAAAATCTATTTGGAAAGTTTTGTGTGTGTTTTACAGTATTTTAATAAAAAGTAAGTTTTACTAAAACTTTTACTTGAAAGAAACATTTTAGAAAATCCAATTGGAACTTGAAAATCTTATTATATTTCATTAATTGCTAACTCGTTTAAATTTAAATTGTTTCATACCTTAAAATAAATACATAACAAAAAATTATGCATTTAGATATGATTCTGAGAAGATTAAAGAACAAATTTGTTTGTTGAAGTGAAAAGGAAAATATCCTGTCAGATGGTGGGCTCACATCCAAAATCATTGTTTTAGTATATGTTTATTGAAAGTATGATATATAAATAAGAAAAGTTTCGCAACCTTTATATACATATTTATATATAAATTGATAACCATTCGAAATATTCACCAAATTAAAACAGTTTAAAGTAACTCTTTGATATATACGATATACCATAAAAATAACATTAAGAAGATAATATTATAATAAGAGATTTAGCCGGGCACTACACTCAGTGTGTGCTTAAACCATTTGAGAATTATAAGCGCCACTGTATTAAAAAGTAAGTATTTATACCATTGCATACCTTGAGGGTGTTAAAAAAGTGATTCAAAGTAAACCAAAATGAATGACACAATATTGCTTAATTCAAATATACAAAATACTAAATTAAATGCCTCGACTTGCAATTGTTGCTAATCAATAAAAGTCTTGATAACTATTGCAATCCGCTTATGTTGCACACATAACTTTTGCTCAATGGAATACCTCCATACAACAAACTTGATAATCCGATTATATTTATAACTAAAAGTTAAGCCTTTGAGACTAGCTAAATACTTAAAGCTTTTCATACATAAGTCAATTTAAGTAGCTGCTGTGCTTGCCAGGATGCCAGGATGGCATCGACTAATTATTGTTGAAAAAAAAAGAAAGGAACTTCTGCAATGAATTTGAAAGCAGGACTACAGAACTGCATTGTCAAGTGCAAACTGCAAAGTGCAAAGTGAATGTGTGCTTGGGTATATGCTTTGTTGGGTGTTCTACTTTGAGTAGATTTGGCAAGTGAATTGAGTGACACAAATTGTAAAAAAGGAGGAGGAGGAAGAGGAAGAAGAAGGCTGAAGCTGACTGGAGCAAAAGCAATGAACAATCCAAGGACCAGTCCAAAATCATTAATAGCATCGTGTTTGAGCATTTCTATGCTTTCAATCTATTTTTGTATTTTTTCTCTGTGTTTCTCTGTGGCCAGATTTTGATTGCTTTTGACTTTCATTGGATGGCTTTTTGATTGCGGCACATCGGATAAGAGCTCTTATCGTTTATCTGTGGCTCTATGCAATAAGCAGCTCAAGGACCAAAGGACCAAGCACCAAGGCTGGCCTTAAAACGCCACATTGCAAGTGCAACTGCTGACAATCTCAGAAAATCGTCAGTTTATGACTAAAAATTGTTCTTATTTTCTTTTTCTGCTTAGTCATATAGTACTCGGATTTATTTAAGCTTTTTTGTTATTGTTTTTAAACTGGAACAAAATGGACCTATTTTCATTAGTTGGACTTTTCATCTGTACATTAATATTGCATGATTTCTTAGTGTGATTTAACTTTGTTTCTAATATAATAAATGGGAATCGATTGTTCTTAATTCCATCATATTTGACAAAAAGTGGAATTCTTTGGTGTTCTGGCAACCGAAAAACGGAAAAACTTTTACAGATTCTAACATTATGCTAGTCAATCAAAAGAATATATAATTTTTCAAAAATAAAAACATGTTTAATTTTAAAACATAGTTCGATGTGTTTTTCAGAGATTTTCAGTATAATTTTAAAAATTAATTTTGAAAAATCTTATCAAATTTATACAAAAAGTATAAGGAACGAAATATATATACTGAATTCCTCATTTCAAAAGTTACAAAAAATCTATAATAAAAGGTTTTTTGTATGGATAATCTTTTTATCAATGTAGCGTGAACTTTGATTTTGCTGAAAAATGTAATTTCGCAACAATTTCACGCGGAATTCAGAACACCAGAATCAAAAGTTTTGGAATTGCTGCAAAAGTTATTTGCAAAAGTAGTAAAAAACAAGAAGCTTTACAACTTTTCAAACTATGTGCAATCGATTAGCCATTCTAAAGGGGAAACAAGAGAAATAAAGTAAGGTAGAGCGGTATCAACGAGAAAGAGAGAGAGAGAGATAATGAAAGAAATTCTTTTAAATTTGCACTAAATATTACTGTTTATAGTATGATTTTAAAAAAGTTAAACGCAATAACGAAATGTTAACAAAACGTTCCATTTTAAAGATGTTGCTTAAATATATGTAAGAGTTTTATGTTTATATAAGTATTCAAGTATGTTAGTGTTAGATTTACGCTACGTAATACTTTAAGACCATGGGATTCTGTTTATAAATCCCAAATTGCCTGCTGGCTTGCTAAGAAACTTAAGAGCTTCTGTCTCTGCCACTTTTGGTTATTTATTCAGCCGTGGAACAAATTTGCTAATTGAAAAGCAACCAAATTTTGGGTAACCTTTCCCCCATACCCCATTTGCCCCGATCCCCACACAATCTGCACACACTTCAGACTGCGTCATTTGATTTTATGACAGCTACCGCAAGAAAGCGAAAAGTTTGCATCTGCAATTTACAGTCAGAGGCGTAGCTAGGGGGTAGCAGAGAGAAATGTGAGCGAAAAGATTGAAAGACATTTAAATATAAATTCATGACTTTGATAAATTGCCAACTAATGACCGAAAAGAATGGCAAACTTCTGGTTTTTAGTGTATAAGCCCAACATAATGCCAGCTTTTTTGCGCTTCAAATTAAGCGTGCAACTCCAAGCAAGTGGGAGAGAGGTGAGGGGGCAGCAGGTCACCAGCCCATGACCCCCTTTACCTTGAAACCATTGGCATTGGCATTGGCATTGGCATTGGCATTGTTCCTGTTTTTTATTTCGAGCCAAAAAAAAAGTCAAAACAATAGCTGCTTAATGGCTCGTGATTTCAGCTCAAGCTTGAGCTTAACTGCCAAAGGGGTTTAATGTTTAAGGAAGGGGTGGTTTTATTTAGGGGCGCAACATATTGTGAGTGCAATGAATTGCATTTTCAGTAGCAGGGCACTCTTTATTCATATCCAACTCTGCCCAATCAATCAGCTTAGAGCGAGAGTTGCAATCTAATGCTCTGAATCTTATTCTTAATCTCAATCTGAATCCAAATTAATTGAACGTTAATAATGCTGAACCGCACACAGCAGGAAAGCAGAGAAGCCATTGGAATTAGCAGAGGGATATGGGATATCGAAATTGTTAGCTGATTGGAAATACTAAAACAAAGTCATATTCGACATTAAAAGCTAAGAATTTGAAACAGCTTAAAACATTTCAAATATTATTGCAATAATAATATGAAGAATAAATATTCGTAAGATTTAATATTCTCGCAATAAATAATTTTATATTAAAAAATAAAATTTTTGATTGTGTCTTTTTCTGGTCCAATCTTTATCTTAAAAATCAGCTTAAATTTATTGAGCTGTACCCAAAAAAGCAAAAAAAAGTTGTCATAGAATAATCTATCTTATTCAAAAGCGATAATATGAAATCTATTCAAATAGAGGCTGTAAATCACAAGCTATATCATATCAGTTTAGGATACTTTACATTCATAAATCGATAAACATATATCGATATATATATACAACTTTAACAACAATACCTGTTTCTTATTTTAGATTCAATATGTCAACATCGATAATATAATATATTATTATAATATATATATAATACTATCAATGTATAGTTTTATATTCTCTTCTTTGTCGATGTTTTGGTCGATAAATGTATATTGATATTTTGAAGATAGTTCGATTTAGTTTAGTTTATTTTGTTCTGCTTCTACAATTTGTTTAGGTCTTCAACTCGTATAAACCATATAAAAGTACATTTAAATTGCTTTATTTAGCAGTTTAAACTGCAAAGTAAAAACCGACTGAAAACACAAATCAGTTGAATAACATTCAAAGCAGTTGAGTAGCCTCAATCGAACTGTTTCCAATTCATGATAACTCTACTTGAACAATTATTTAAATGAGGAGTAATGTAATTAGCCAGGTTATCAGCAGGTTGCTATGGCAACAGCTACAACAAACTGTTTGGTTTCGAAAAAGAGACTTGAGAGAGTGTATATGTATATTCAGTTGGTCGCGTTTTATTTGTTGATTAACGCTGTGCAATTAGATTGAAGCATATAATTAGACAAATTGCTGCCACAATTTGGGGCACTTGCAGCACTCGAGTTGCTACTTAACTATGAACTACAACTCTGCCCCACTTTATAAATATGACAGTCAGTGTGTATATATATGTGTGTGTGTGTGTGTGTGTGTGTGGTCAGAAAGGCTTTCAACCGTTTGTGGGCGTGGCAAGTGCGTTGTATTTTGAGTTGCTTTTGGGTCAATGGGGCGGCATTGAGTCGCATTATAAAAGAGCTCGACTCTGATGCTAAGGCTGTCTCCACACATTGTTCCCGGCGCCAATGTCTGTGACGGCATTTGGGTCACTTCACTCCAAGGCTGATTCATTTGAATACCCTTGCAAGTGGACTCTTAAAGGGAGTATATAGCTATAAGTAGTAAATATACCTGCAGTAAATATAAGCTTAGCTGATTGCAGCTGCAAGAACATCTAAATTTGGACTCATTGCAGCTCTATAGCTGGTATAGTCTAGTCTGTTCAGTTGACTGATGATCGAAGATATAGAGACCTAGTCTGAATTGCAATGTCGAATTCCAGAATTCCAGCACTTTGAAGCTTTCTTCCTTTGTGCTTCTTCACTTTACTTAGTTACTTAAGTTTTATATTATCTACATATTTCGATGGAATTATTTGTCAAAGTTCAAACCGAAATTGGCCTCTTTAGCTTGGGCTATCATATATCATATACATATATACACACAAAAAACTTGTTTTAGTCAAGATTTGAGTTAAGATCAGATTACCATAAGCTAATTTTTAGCATGTTTGCAAGGGTATTATAAATATGCGTACACTGAAGAAAGCAGGTCTTTTTTTGATTTTTAATTAATTTATGGAGCAGACAATGACTGCAAAGAGGGGGTAGTGAGTGGTGGGTGGGGGGTGGGGGGGGGGGTAAGAGACGCATTGATAAGCGCGTCGCAGTTCAAAATGTTTGGCATCATAAATTCAACATATATATATATAGTATATATAGTTATATATATAGAAATATATGCGTATGCGTATTTATGCGATGGCGTCGCCAAAAAGTATGCAACATAAATTCCAAGGCCACGCCCATGTGGCACGTAAAGCGCCTTCGGCGGCGGCATAAAGCGCCTTTTAATGGAATTAACGTGCGTAAAAATGTTTGTCGCACTCCCTTGGACCACATTGCCTCATGCCGCGCACATGTTCTGCGTATCTATGCCACCAACAAAAGTTCATGCCTCTTTGTATGCCTTTCCTTTTTTTGGAAACTTTTTGTCGTGATTAATTTGTGGGGCATTTGGTAAGCAGGCATTCAAACAGACAGATTGACAGACAGACACGAGCACAGATGGACAGACGGACAGACGGACAGTCAGGCGGCATTCAAGCGCTGCAAATTTGATTTATACATGTAGGTACTGCTTTCAAAAAAGGACCAACCACTTGTTGCAAGTTACTAGCGCGCAGCAAGTAAAAATTGCAACTGGAAATGCAAATTGTACCAAGATACAAATATTATCTTCGGCATGCCAAAGATATATATCATTGCAGAAAAGATTTGCATAAGAAAACTTAATTCTCAGCTGATTGTTCCTATGGCAGCGATAAGATATAGTTATCCGATTTCGATGAATGTTTGTCATAATGTATAAACTGTCTTTAAACTTCGGTTTGGTGAGTTTGGTTAAGTTATCTTGAAAAAACCAAAGTTTTTCATACAAAAACTAATTTTTCAACCGATCGTTCCTATGGCAGCTATATGTTACAGTGGTCCGATCTGGCCGATTCTGACACATGTACTGCTTGCAGAAAGATGAAGCATCTGTGCCAAGTTTCATCACGATATATCTTAAAGTAAGGGACAAGACGGACGGACAGACAGACGGACATGACTGACTACAAATATAAAACCCTTTTTTTCTTAACCATCTTCAATGCGTTACACATTTCGTGACAAAATTATAATATCCTCAAGGTATGCAATGGTATAAATACTTAGTTTTCATTAGTGTCGCTTATAATTCTCAAATGGTTTTAGCACACACTGAGTGTAGTGCCCGGCTAAATCCTATGGTAATATCATCTTATTTATTTTATTTTTATGGTATATCGTATATATCAAAAAGCTACTTAGAACTGTTAGTCATGTAATATAGCGTTGAATGTGGTATATAACGGTTGCGTAACTTTTCTTATTTTTTCTTATTTATGTATCATACTTTCAAATTGAAAGCGAACGGGAAGGAGCAATGACGAAAATGTTCCGTTATAAGATATCGCTCAAAAATATCGATATAGCGATATATGTTCAACAACCCTACTTTGAATAAACATATACTTTAACATTGATTTTGGCTGTAAGTCCACCATCTGACAGGATATTGTCCTATTCACTTCCCAACCCACAAAAAGCCCAAGTTTAATTAATGCAAATCCATTGTTAAGGTTTGTATAATGATATCCAATTTCTAGTCAAAAAGGCTTGCAACTATTTCAACAAATTCTTTGGAGGCCCTTTTTTTTAATTGTCAGGCGGCTATGAAATCTCCAGGCGCCACTTTCGCACTACCGTTTTTTATTGCCATATGTATAAATCCTTTATTTCCATATACGGGTATATAATATGAAATTCATATCGAACTTCACACACCTATACACACACATACACACACATACAAACACACACACACACACACACACGCACACACACACACACACACACACACACACACACATATACTAGCTGCAATTTACATAAAAGTTTTCGTTGGGGCAAAATGAAAGGCATATGTATGTAGATTTGTGCTTGGGGCGGCCACAAAAGAGAAAACAGCACCCAAAGTGCAACAAAAGTTAATTCAGTTTTGAAATGGTTTTCAAACGCGCAAGTTTTTCATATAAAACACTCACACACACACACATGTGTTTGTGAGTGTGAAAATCTTATGTTTGCGTACCGAAACGTTAAGCGAAAAACTTTTTATATAAAGTTTTGGCTACCCAGCAAACTGAATTCCAGCCAAGGTCTTCTCCACCAGACAGACTTTTAAATGCCCTTTATAGTTAAAACAATGAATACTTTTATAAGTACATTTTTATATGATACTTTCATATTGTAAAACTCAATCAGTGCTTAGCTTTAAAGATTGTATAGATATTCTGAAATTAAGAAAAGTTCTAAAAACCCTTTAAATAGTTTTGTTAAGCTTCTAAATTGATTCATGTAAACCATGTTCTTGAATTGATTCTCAGTCTTATTTAACATTAATTTGCTTACAATTCCCAAGTGGTTTAAGCAAACTAAGCGCTTAAAGCAAACCAAACAATTTGGACTTTTTCCGATAGTCAATAGTTCAAATAAATTTCATTTCAGTGCGTTAGAAAACTGTATTTTTAATCGATATTCGGAATTTAGAACAGCTAATATTTACGATTCCGAATGTTTGGATTGCATTCGGAAATGGGATAAATGAAAGTTTGTCTAAAAGTGCTGTCAACATTTTAAATAGAAACTAACAAATCTATCGACTTTCAGAAAGTTTTCACATTTTGTATAATAACTAACAAACCTATCGATTGTCACAGAGTTTTGACATTTTATACAGAGACTAACTAAGCTTTCGATTGTTTTCTAAGAGGTATTTCAGAAATCAGCAAATATTACTCAAGTCAGCTTATTGTGAACTGTCGTTGTTGATTTGCGTGCACATTGTATTAGCAGCACTGTCATCGTCGGTCAACGTACGCAAAACTGAGTTTTTGGGGTTCGCGCAGATGGCCAAGGGCAGCACTAAAGGGGGGTGGGGAGTGGGGCAGTTGAAGCAGAAAGGGAGTTTGCATTTCGAAAAAGTGAGTCAGCTTTGACAGGGACAGGTTCTGTAGTTGAGCTTGAAGTCTTCAGTGTTGATGCCCTGCAATCTTTGCTCATTCACTCACATCCTTGTGCTCATCGCGCACGTCTTCGTCTTCGTCTTCGTCTATGTCTTCGTCCTGCTTTCTCGTCTGCTTTCTCGTCCTCGCTCAATCAATGTCAGCTATGCGCCCCGTCCTAGAAAACTTTCGCCTCATTCTGTTTGCCTTTGAAGCTGTCCTTCCGTCTGACTTTCTGTCTGCCTGTCTGTTTGTCTGTTTCTGTCTGTGGTCATGCTGCTTCATCCTGCCATCCTTGCGACTTGTCCTCGCCTTGTCCTGTTGTTGTAGTTAAATCATTCGGAATTTTATTGAGTAAACTGTTTTGTAATTATTTTCATCTAGTGCTGCTGCTGCTGCTGCTGCTACGTCATGCAATTTGATGCCCCTCCGCACTCCCTTGTCTTCACTCCAATCCTTATCTTTGCCTTTGTCTCTTTCTCTCTCTCTCTCTATCTCTTTCTTTTGGCTGCTCCAATTAGCAAAGCATCAACATGTTGCGGTCCTTGGTCTGCCACTTGTTCCTTTTTGCTTTTTTTTTCCTTTTTTATTTTTTTCTCAGCTCATTTTCTGTGGCACAGATTTTCCTCAGCTGAGCTGAGCTTTCCAAATTGAAGGTTTGTCTGGGCGGGGCTCTTGACTGCGTTTGGGGATTTGGGTTTAAATTTGGATATGGCCCGACTTAAGTTTAATAACATTTTGTTTCACTGAGAAACGTTTATCAGCCTGGTTCTGAATTTCACTTTCGAATCAATTGCACCGAAATTTGCAAAGCATACTTTCAGGGAGGTATAAAAATTCTATAAACGTTGCAGATAACTAAGCTTCTTAATTTTAAAATTCTCCAAAAAGTATGCTACATGGTTTCCTGTGAAATTGATTCGAACGTGGAATTCAGAACAATGTTACAAAATTCCAATTTCTTAAAAATTCCAATGAAACATGAATAGGAAACTTTTTTAAGCCAAATATTTAAATTAATATTCCGATAAAATCAGATCTCGAAAAGAAACCTAGTTTTTGACCGATTGTTCCCGTTATATCATTTTGATCGATTAGTCCCATGGCTACTTGTATATCTAAAAATAAACCGATCCGGCCAGTTTTCATATAGGTACTGCTTTCAGAAAGAAGTATCTTTGCCAAGTTTAATTAAAAAAGCTTTAAGGCTGATAGCTGATAGCTTAAAGCTGTTGATGCTGATCACGAATATATAATCAGGGACGCCCTCTGCCAAGCGTTACACACTTCGTGACAAAATATCAGCAAGGGCCTGTTCCGAATTCCACTTTCGAATGTATTCCACATAAAAAGGTAAGGCATACTTTTAGGAGGGTCTGAAAGCTATATGAATGCAAAAAACAAACTAAGGATTGTTATTGTATCCTGCTCTTAAAAGTAGTCTACAGACTTTCCTGTGGAATTGATTCCAAGGTGGAAGCCTGAATGTATTCTGCTTTCTGTATTTCTTGTATTCCTTTAGCAACATTTCATATAATTTGAAGAATTTGTAGGATAAGTACATACATAACTTTGCCAAATTTTAAACTATATCTTTTTAATTTGCATGTAAGAATAAAGTATTGCATAAAGATTTTGGATTGTAAATTGTATTTTTAATTTACAAAGTGCAAACTAATTAGTTAAGCGTAAAATAAGAATACAGCTTAAAGCAGGACATGGACATAAGCATGGATATTCATCAATGTAGATATATTTTAGCATAAAAATACGTGTTATATGTATGTATGTACTTATATATATATATGTGTATATACATATATATAAACGTATGGCGCACAAGTTGGGACTTAATTAAATTCTTAACGTTTTGGTAAACACAGCAGGAAGTAAAAAGAAAAGAAAAGCAACATTCTGCGTAGAGGGAATGCCAAGGACTTAGGACTAAGGACAAACTACATGGCTAGCCAAATGAAAGCTATAACTTCAAACTTCAACACCAAAAGCGAGTACAAACACACACACACACACACGCACACACGCACATACATACACACATATACATATGCACATACATCATTTAAGTCTAATGGGTCAGGTGATTTTCTATTGTCGTCGCCTTCGCTGGTTTTTGTCCTTCAGCTGGATACTCGTTGGACTTTCTGCATGTTTAATCCAAATTACTAAAATATACACACAGAACTATACACCTATACACCTATACACCTACACACACGCACACACATATACACATACACACAAGTAATGGCGCCTTCTTTAGAGCTTTGTTTGAACTGCTTCTCTGTTTGCATTCCCTCATCCTTACAAGTATGTGTTTGCTGGTGTGTGTGTGTGTGTGTGTGTGTGTCTGTATGGGTGTGGCTTGGCACTGTCCACCCATGTGCGTGTGTGTGCGTTTTTTTGTTGTTGTTTTGTTTCGTGTTTTAATGAATCTGTACGGGCAGCCTGCCATTCTATTTCTAAATGCTGTTAATTGAGCCCAAGCTAAATGCTATGTCTTAGCGTCGCCTTACCCCCTTTTTAGCCCCCTCTACAGCGTTTCACTGACACCTGTCACCTGCCCCCGCCTCTCTTCGCTCTTCCCCCTTGTCAGCTGCCTCAGTTTCAGACATAGTCTGAATCTAAGCGCAACTCCTACCTAGCAGTCTGCTTTAATTTTCTTGTCGTTTGCTTTTTTGTTTGTTGCTTTTGTTATACCCTGTATATCTACATCAATCGGCTACATCAAACGATATCGCTTTTGATAGTATCGATCATTTTGCTTACTGCAATACCGATAAACTCACATAATATTTAGCTGTAGTAGACATCTAGATTCTTACAAGAGTTAACTCATTACAGGGTATCTTATAGTCGAATTGTCTATACTAAACCTTACTTTTACTTGTGTTTTTTTTTGCTGCTTTCGTATTTTGTGTAAGCAACTTGTGTGTTAATTTGATTTTAAGAAACTATCACAATGTACAATGAATACTAAAACGAAGGGTGAAATGACTAATCCATAAAATAATATATCTGATCGTAGTAAAAATCAAGATAATGACTCTAAGTACTAATAGAAGCAATACCTTGGTTTGCTGCTGATATAAGTATGTACATATATCCTTGCAGAACCTATTTCAAACCTTTTTTATAGCTATTCCAAACTGCCGGATATTCGTAAAATACTTTATATATTTGAATAATATGAAATTGATTGAATAGATGAACATGACTTATGCCTTCAAACATTCAAGCGACATTTGCTTGAACATTTTTCGACATTGTTGAACTGAATCATAATTGTCCCAAAGACATTTACATTCAAAACAACGAGTTTTTTACGAACTTCTGCAAACACATGTCTCAAGGACAATATTTGTCCAAAATGCTCAGCATTGTTTCAAAAACATATATGTCTAGTATTGCTTGAGGAGCGCTTGGACACGAAAGTCCGAAAATGTTCCAAAGACAAAAATGTTCACATTTGCTTTAGCAGCGTCCAAAGCTGTTTAACAACTTTTGTATTTGGGATATTATCAAACAATTTTGACCAGACATTGTAACGGCAGTTATGTCTCTCAAATAGCTTTGACTTTTCAGTTGACAGTATTCGAGATTTTAGTTTTTAGAGTATTTTTAAGTTAATTTTTTAGACATTGTAATGGCAATTCTACGAGTCTACGCAAAAATGTTCAAAAATATTCCAAAAGCATTTCAAGGCACACAGACATTTAGTGCTTGTTGGGTATCGATTGATCTAGCGATCGTTTCAGTTAGACCTATATAATTATATAGCAGCCTATTCTGATGGACAGTCAAAACATAATGATTAATAGAACTTCGCGTTCAAAAACTGTTAAAGATGATATTGCAAATGATGCTGTTAAACAAGAAAAGTAAAACACCCATTGAAAGCGCAGGGTATTGTAATGTCAAGGAAGAAGGGAAAAGTAAGAACAGTTAGCCATCTACTCGTTTCGGCAAAAAAACTCGACGTAAATTGCCACGCAACTAAAATACTGTCTCAATAAAAGTAATAATAATAATATTATTATGATGACTATGGCGCCTGGCTTGTGCCTGGTTCGGTTTATGTTTTTATATTCCTTATTTTGCGTAGTAGCAAGCAGGGCGAGAGGGCTGTCCAGCTGTCAAATATTTCAAAAAATGACAGCTGTTAATGGCATTATACATCCCAAAGTCCCGCCTCAATCCACAATCCACAATCCTTGAGCCTTGAGGCTCTCAGGTGAGACCATCGTGATGGTAGATTGAGCCAGTACTAAGTGCTGCTGACAGCTGAATGGGACTTGGAACTTCAACTTTAACTTTGAGTCGATATAGATATCGATATCGAAATTGAAATTGACAATGAAAGGGCAAGAGAAAGGGGTATTGCTAGTCGTTAGTGCTAACTTTAGATTGATGGCATCTCAATGTTGGGACTGTTCTTGCTGTTGTTGTTGTTGTTGTTGTTTATGGCCAGGCCTTGAGCGTTTGCCTAAATTGCTGCCATAACAATTTACGTTTTATGTGGTCCACGAAAAACTGTTGCAGATATGTTTTTCTTAAGAGTTGGAGTATTTTTGTGGCAGCAGCTGTTAATCGTGCAACATTTGGCTGAAACGAGCTGCGTTATGAGCAGTCTCAGCGCTCACTTCTCAATTCTCAATTCGATAGAAATTTTGTTGTACAGCGCTATCAATCAGTTAGTCATTGATACCCATTAGTTCATTTGAAATCAATCAAGTTCGAGTACTTTTTATAAATGTATTTCAACATCTTATCATTTAAATAACATTTAAAAAGCGTTTTAAGCAGCTCCGCAGGATATGAAAGTGCCACTCTTAATTTTATAATAATTAAACGTTTGGCTTACTTAATTTATAAGCAAATCAATCAAATACTATGTCGGCAATTGTGGAAGAAACAAGTTCAAAAAACTACTTATTTGCTTCGAAAACAAGAAAGAAATGTTATCTTCTATCATCTCTGCCAAGTTGCATCACGATAGCTCTAGAACTGAGCGACAAGTTTGCATATAAATAGTCAGACAGACAGACAGACAGACATACAGACGTGAAGAACTTGAATCGGCTGTTGAGGCTGATTACAAATATACAACCCTTTTTTTCTTAAACATCTCCTTCAATGCGTTAAACATTTCATGACAAAATTATAATATCCTCAAGGTATGCAATTGTATAAATACCAAGATTCTATTAGAGTGGCGCTTATAATTCTCAAATGGTTTAAGCACACACTGAGTGTGGTGCTCGGCTAAATCCCTTGTGGTAATATCATCTTATTTATTTAATTTTTATGGTATATTTAGCTATTCAATTAGTCTTGATTAATCAAGTATAGAAATACTTCAATCAAGTGAAACAATTGATTTAATTAAACACATTCAGTATTTTTATTTATCTCCAGAACAATGCTCAGCAACGTAATTTATATAAATACATACTAAATTAAGTGAGTAACGGTAAGTCAATTGAATTGATTAACAAATCAATCAAATATGCCGGGCACAACTTTAATTGAATTTGCCAAAAACAACTAAAATTGAACGCTCAATCAAGTATTATGCTATAATCCATCAATTAATCGGCACGAACAATTTCAGTTTCAGTTAATAGTTCTACTTCTAGTTTAAGTTCTAGTTTAAGTCATGAAAATTGCCAATTTGGCTTTATTATTAATGGAATCATAAACAGAAACTTGATGAAAGAAGTGTACATTGAACCTAGATTGACCTTGACTGAAGAAGTGGCCCAGTTCTTGGCCTGGCCATAACTTATTAGTATGAATGAAGTCTACACATTGTAAGCATAGTTAAGGACCCAATGGACCACATTGTTGCTCAATTTGTTGCCACTTACTCTTTTGGGGGCAGCTACTACAAATGGTGCACTGTGCAAAGTTTGCGCCAGCGGCGCTCATAAATTAACTTGAAAGCGTGTCGCAGTTGCCACCGTTTGCGGCACCATTTGCAGCACCCTTTGCAACGTCCTTTGTGGCACCCACTGCTTGCCACACCCACTCCAGTGCCCCCCCTCCTCCCCAATCTTTTCTGTGGTCCTAAAGTGATTGTGGTCTTGGACTGGTGCTGCTTTGGTCAACGCTTTCTACTATTTGCAGTAACATCGTCAAAGTGCAATTATAAAAATTACACAGAGGCGTGTCCAGGTGGATAACTAATTGAAATGAGGGGGTGGGCAACTCTGAAATTTGGTTAGCTATGTTCGTCTGCTGGATACTCTATAGTAAACTTAAAAGTATCAACAGTCAATTCTTTAAACGATTTCAAATCAACATTCTTTGGCATTGTGAAACATTTGAAAAAATGAGCTGATATAAATTAAAGTGTTATAAGTACGTTTTTATTTAATAAATCGTGAATTTTTAAACATTAATCAACTTATTAAATAACTTTAAAACATTTGTATTTAAAACATATAAGAAAAATAGCTGAAAATTCAAATTTTCAATTTTCATCGACTTATTTGAATGTTGCATTTGAATCAATTTAAGAATATTTGTTTGCGGCAATCCTTTATTTATAGTCTTAAACAACACTGGCCGACAAAATGACATTTTGGTTTGGTGCCCGCGGTTCGATGGTAGATTTCGGTAGAAAGAATACCTACAAGTGAAACTTTATTCAGAGTTTTCAAAAACTACGTACAGTTTCTGAAATAATTGCAATTTTTGTTTCTTTTGTGACATAGGACTGCATTTTAACATATATCTTCAGCTATAGTCATCTGATCAAATTATAAATGAATTCCAAAAAAAGATAAATCAACATGATATACATATACATGATACCCAGAACGTTTTTATATATATTTAAAGTACGAAAATTTAACATTTTTTTAGAAAAAATATTTTTTTTCCTATTTCACTCGAATGGAAAATGTCGAAAACGAAATAATCTTTCTTTGTTATTAAATAATAAATATAAAAGTTGCTTAAGAAAGGCATTTTTGTACACCTGCAATTAACTAATTTTTTTCAAAGTGGACTTATACCACTTTCATTTATAGCAGCTCCTTTGATTGCTTATTTACTAAATTTAATAAAGATATAGCACAACGTAAGTAATTAAATGTATGTTGTTTTTAATGTATACTCTATAATATATATGAACACATTTTATGGAACAGAACGTTTATTTTAATACATTGTATGGAATACAAAGTAGATACAACAATTAAAACAAAAATTCCAAATGCGCGCTACAAAATGTTTCACATTAACATAAAATATCTGATATTTAATGAGAATTTAAGTGCTTGAAGCATTGTGCGAATGAATTACATAAAGTTACGACTAATTCCTAGAGGACTCTGAATGAATTTTGCAAGAGAATTAACGACTTAAAAACTCTGGAGAGTTAAGGCAAAAACATAAAACTATAGTAAGATATGGAACGTTAATGCAGACTAGCTATGATAATGCCGGCATTGCTCGACAAAGTATTTGTTCTTGATCAACATTTTCCGCTCAAAAGACAAAGACTTTCCTAAGACTGACCTAAGACCACACGCCTAATGCATTTTTTGAAGAAACTTTCAAACTTAGTTTAAAGTAGAAATGGAATCGAAAAGAAAATTCAATCCTGTTTTTAAGAAATTTAGTCCTTTTTCAACTTTTTCTAAAAATCGGTGAAATACATGTTGACTGATTTTTCGTATAGTTCTTCGAAAGCGAGTTTGAGCCGGATCGTAGAGTAAATATACAAAATTTTGCTTGAATTTTCTCCATTCTCTGACGGGAATTACCAAAATCGTTTCTTTGCGTTCACTTTCGGCATTAGATAAGATTTTTTAAGAAAAGGAACTTTGTATATTTTGATATTAAAAACGATAACTAATTGATTATGTGATATTTGTAAAACAAATTAATTTTCATCTTGACAATTCTTCTTTTCCTTTTTTGTTTTCAAAGTTATCTGTCTTTAATTTGTTATATCCAATTGAAAGGCATCAAATTTATTGTGTCGAAATGTATTTGAAACATCCACATCCGAATCAATAACATTAAAATATGTATTGCGTATTTTTAGGCAACTGGCAAAAATAAATTCAAGTCTAACAAAAAAAGCGTTCTGTAATTTCAGCTTGCTCCAAAAAGTATGCTACACAATTTTTTGTTAAAAAGAATTTAAAGTGGATTTCGGAACAGGTACGAATATGTATTTGCCACCAAAAATATATTAGGCTTTGTGCTACAAAATGTATCTTTGCGGAATGCTACACTTTGACTTATTCACATTGATAACTCATCTTTCAATATGTTTTCTTTGCATTTCTTTAAGTATTTTGTTGACGAGCTTACCAAAGGGCCGACTGGCTGGTTGGGCTCTTCTTTGACTGCGACATTTTGAAATGATGGATTTGAGACGTTGCATTTTGACACAACCTGCTGCTTGACAAAGTCTTGAAGAACTATTATATGTTCCTAACTAACTGCAATTGCAACTGCAACTGTTACTTTGAAGCACCTGGGCGAATAGCAATTAGTGTTCAGATTTCATTAAGAAAATAATTATACCTACCATTTGCATACTTAATGCAAGCAGATTGACAGTAGTAACAAAGCACGCAGTTATACGCACTGTACAAAATATATTTTCCAAATTAAAACATTTGATTTTGACTTAAAACTATTATGGAATTCAAATCATAATTGTTTTCAAAATAGTTAAGTTTTAAAACCAAACTGATATTGAATTTAAGCCAAATTGGGCATGAAAAGACCTCTTCTGAATTTTACTTTCAAATCAATTTCACAGAAAAATATGTTGCATACTTTTTGCAGTAGCATAAAATTAAGCTGCTTGGCTTTTTTCGAAGTTCATATCATTTTGGTGCGCTCCTGAAAGTATGCTTTACATATTTTTGTGGCACTGATTCGCAAGTGGAATTCAGAACAGGGCTGTATCTCTGTTTTTTAAACCAAAATGGGAATGAAAACATATATCTTACTCATTTCGAAAACAGCATTAAAGAAAATAAATCAAAATCCAAATTCGGTATTAAAAGAGAGTTTGATAAGTACGATTTATTCTCTCCCTCTTTTTATACTCTGTTTTCCAAAATGGAAAAAAAGAGTATATTGGGTTTGTGAAATGTCCGTCTGTCCGTCTGTCTGTCCGTCTGTCTGTCCGTCTGTCCGTATGAACGCAGGTTTTTTCCACAATTTTGAAGCTAGAGCAACCAAACTTGGTATACATGTTGGTATATACCATAGGCAGACAAAGTGTCAAGATCTCCCCCCCACCCCCACCCCTTCCCCTACAAACCGCAAAAACCTATATCTTCCACAGTTTTACAGCTAGAGTAACCAAATATAAACATAAAGACTAGAGACCACACCCTTGACCGACCTGCCAAAAAAAAATATGCCACGCCCACTACCACCCCAGCAAATGAGCTAAACCTGTATCTCCTACACCCTTATAGCTAGAAACCCCAAATTTTGCAGTATGACTCCATTTGAACTCTTCGATAGATTGGAGAAAAAAATTTTTACGTACAGAAAACAGAGTATATCGCAGTCGGGTGAGCCCGACTGCAACGTTCTTACTTGTTTTTTATTCATTAAATGGTTAAGTTTTAGTTTTTATTTTTTTTATGAAATATGTTATTTTTTACTGTGTACTTACAGCCATTGTCAATGTCAATGCCAATGCCAAATATATATTATATATGACGAATGAAAATATAACTGATGAATGCATTTTTGAGCAACAATATAACCATCTGTTTTGTTTTCCAAATCAATTATTTATCGAAAGGTAACAAATTTTCCCATTTTTAGATATAGTAATCGTTCGAATAACAACAACAACCCTTTTGCTTGAGTGTTACTTCAAAAGCTGTTAAAATAACCTTCTACTTTGTAATTATATACAATATAAATATTTTATATGTATTTTTGTTGGACTGTCGTTTGCATCGACATTGCCTTTGGCAGGCATTAATTAATATTGGTCCTGCTCGTAAAATGCAATAAAGTTATTGGCCCATAAACATAAATCGCACAGGCGTTTTCGCTCCTTTCCTTTGGCAGGCAGCGCATGCAAATTGTTGCTGTGAAACCTGACAAGCCCGATAAAACTGAAAAAACTAACATAAATCTAATTAAAGGCGATTGTGAAATACTCAAGAAAAAACTAAAAAATACCCTGTATTCAGTTTTCAGTTACTCCTTAATGCATATTTTCACTCACATATGCGTTAATCCTGCGTTGCGGACGTTACGTTCGTACGCAAATTTGCAGCTAGCGTTCACATTAATATATTTTAATGAAATTTTTAGCAAAATGCATATTTCTGGTAGTACTTTTAAGCCTATTTTAAAATTAAAGGTTAACTGTTTTTGAAAAAAAAAGTTAAGCTTCTTTAAAGTTGCGTTGCAGACGTTACAAAAAATGGAAGTCGACTTTGAGGATTTTGTGCATTTGGAAATTCTTAAGCGAATTTTGCATTGAAAAAAAAACAAAAAAAAAAGTACAAGCACAAAAAATTATGTGGAATATATGACCATATCAATTCAGCTAAAAAAAGAATGATAAGTAGTCCCGTTGTCTGTTGCGTACGTTACGTAGCGCACGTTACAAGATTTCCAAGTTGCTCTCTTTATATTTCTATTAAATAGTGCTTGTTGTTATTGAAGACTTATTAAATAACTTTCATCAAGTATCATCTCATTTGTCAACGTAAATATTAAAGAGAAAATGGTCTAAAAATGAACAAAATAAGGGCAAAATATAATTTTTGCAGATCAGTCAGTTTGCTCATGATAATTACTTAACTGGATTGTAAATAACTTTGAAATCTTCGTTGCTGGCTCGCCTTTTTCTGGTAATGCATATGAGGTGGCTGATGAGCTGGCCAAATTGAGGGCAGAACCCTTTTTTTGGTCTAAGTAATTATACTATACATGAGCACATACAGTTAGAGAAGGACAAAATTAGACAATTACATTTCAATTCATCAGGCCTTAGAAAGTCCAAAAGACTCTTGGAAACTATGCTATGAACAATTGATCTCCACCATAATAATAACTGCCCCACTCTTCAATACTCCACAACCTTCTGTTGGCAAAATAAATAAATAAATAAGATGTATCAATAATTCAATAAAGTTGAAAGCAAAGCAAACTTATATTAAGCGTGCTGAAGCTACTTTAAAAATTTGTTCACATCTTAGAAAGCCATTCTAACATACTAGTTTCGACAATTACAGTTTTTGTATGATAATTTCATGTAATTCTCAACTGGTTCAAGCAAGTGAGCGGTGTAGTGGCTGATTGAAGCTCTGGTATAATCATCTTATTTCGTTCTTATTTTAAATTTATTACAAAAATTAAATTAATTAGACTTGGCAGAAATATCGAAGTACCACCAATTGTTGTTTAATATTTATCAAATGGGTATGTTTTCGCTGGTTTACCTTTTTCTGGAAATGCACATATGCAATAATAGAAAGAAAATCTAAATTTGACCAAGCTTTAAAAAGTGAAATAAAAGCTGAAACTGCTGATTTTTCGAAATCTCTTATTGTTCAATTTAAGCACAAGATATTATGATTTCTTTTGTTATCTATATATATAAAAGAGTTTGTCCTCACTGGCGATTGGCGATTGGCGATTGGCAATTGGCAATCAACGCAGGGCCCAAACCATAAGAGCTAGGTGGCTGAAATTTTCACAGTAGCTTAGGCAACTACCGAAAGTGAGCACTAAGACCGGATTTTGGAAAATTCGGTCGGGAAATGTGGAAAATTCGCGGAAAACCGTTGTATGCAACTTTTTTGTTTATCATACGATCAGCTTCAAACTTAATTTCAATGATCTATGTAAAAAATAATTTATGACTGCATACCAATTTTCCGGAAAATTCACCCCCCTGGGTGGAAAATGGGTAGTCAAGGTTGTATGGGCGAAAGTTGAGTTCTTATGCGATTTGCTTCAAACTCATTTTCAAAGATTTATATGAAAATTCATTAAAAACTGCATACCAATTTTCCGGAAAATTCACCTCCCTGGGTGGAAAGTGGTTGGTAAAAAGGCCAAAGTTGAGTTCTTATGCGATTTCCTTCAAACTCATTTTCAAAGACCTATATGAAAATTCATTTAAAACTGCATACCAATTTTCCGGAAAATTCACCCCCCTGGGTGGAAAGTTGAGTTCTTATGCGATTTGCTTCAAACTCATTTTCAAAGATCAATATGAAAATTCATTAAAAACTGCATACTATTTACATTCCCGGGTGGAAAGTAGGTAAAAAGTAGGTTAAAAGTGCAACTGGAAAATTTACCCTGTTGGGTAGAAAACTGTTGGTTAAGGTTGAAGGAAGTTAAATTTTTGTGCGAATATGATTGTATACGGGGCGTAGCACCGCACGCCGGGATATGCTAGTTATGTATAAAGATAAGCCCTGCAAGAGTTTGATTAAATTACCCATCTATCAATTTGGCATGCTTGCATCTTAGCAAGCCATTTTATCATACTAATTTCGACAATTACCGTTTTTGTATGATAATTTCTTAGAATTCTCAACTGGTTCAAGCAAATGAGCGTTGTAGTGAATAATTTCTAATAATTCTCAACTGGTTTAACCGAACGAGCACTGTAGTGTCTGATTGAAGCTCTGGTATAGCTAGTAGCTATTAGATCTTATTTCGTTCTTATTTTAAATTTATTACAACAATTTAATTAAATCGGTTTCACTGAAATTTCGAAGTACCACCAATTGTTGTTTAATATTTATCAAATGGGTATGTGTTCGCTGGCTTACCTTTTTCTGGAAATGCACATATGCAATAATAAAAAGAAAATCTAAATTTGACCAAGCTTTAAAAAGTGTAATAAAAGCTGAAACTGCTGATTTTTCGAAATCTCTTACTGTAAGCATAAGATATTATGATTTCTTTTGTTATTATGTATAAAGATAAACCCTGCAAGAGATTGATAAAATTACCCATCTATCAATTTGGCATGCTTGCATCGTTGAAATCTCATCGCTGTAAAATCAAAAGTCAACAAAATTCTGAAAACTATAAACACTTAATTTGCCGTTACCAAATTGACAAGAAAAAGGAACTCGAAATCATTTTCCTATCAATTGCATAATGGACAATGCATTCCCAGTTGCCATTCAGCCCAAAAGAAATCACTCTGCGGGATTCTCATACCAATGCCAACTCAAAACTCATAACAAATATGGTATCTACTTAAGTGTGCACTTTGAAAGTGAATCCGAAATCTTGATGGCAATTGGCAAACGCAACTTTTCAATTGGCTGCGAAGATGTCAACACGCAAAAAGCAAAGCAAACTTGTTGCACCAGCCACAAAATGTGGCAGCTAGAGTTTGACTTTCGTTTGCTTGGGGGTTGATTGGGGACTGCTTTTTGGGGGTGGTTAAGGTTTGCTTGCTGCTTGCCTTTTGCTGTTTGCTGTTTGCTGCAGCATAAAAGCAGAAACAGACAAAACTAGAATCACATTTCATTCATAACACACATGCACACAGAGACAGAGAGAGAGAGAGAGAGAGATACAGCGATGCAGATGGCGATGCCCGGACAAGTGAGCACTCATTCATTTGTTCGCTGTCAACATACACACACATACATTGACACACACACATACACCATGGGTACTTTCATTCATTTAAGTCAGAGTGATATGACCCAAGCACCGTTTGCTACGCGTATCTGCAGCTGAGTGTATATATAGCTTAGTGAGTGTGTGTGTGTGTATATTTATAGCCGGACTTTGAACTTGAAAAATGTATATATATATATATATATATATATATATATATACACACACACACGCACATTTAACTGAATGTAAACAGAGTGTAAGCGCGTAGAGCGCATAGCATATGTGTCACTTAACGTTGCCTACTTTTTTGCGCACATTCAGCTCAAATTCTAAACTTGTCTAGATAATCTTTATTTGTATATATCTTATATCTAAATTGCCATATATATAGCCCATATGATAATACAAGCACACAACTTTTAAACAAAAGCAACAGCTGACAGTTTGACTTTGGAAATATATATTTCTAGCTATCTTATTTCGAGCCATCTACCATCTATGTTTATAGTCACGACATTCTCAGGTCTGTTCCCATTTCCGATATCAGTCAAAATATTCGTAATCGGAATTTAATAGCTGTTCTGCGTTCCGAATAACCATGAAAAACTTATCTTAAAAATCTGTGTTTCGAATATGTTTGGAAAATTCGGTTTACAAAGCTGTCTGTGTATTCAAACTTATTTTTAAAATCAAATAACGATTCACATTTCTTTTGAAAACAGGATCAAGAAGTCTAAAACGATATGGTATGAAATGTTTTCGGTAATCGGAACAGGCCTTACTATATTACCTGCCACAAATAAAGACAATTTTTTTCTGCTTTTCACATTCGGTGAGTGAGTTTTCTTAAAATATTGTTAAACACATTTTGATAAGATTTTGCGGATTAAATTCACTTGCATTCACTCGATCGTTTAATAGCTTAACGGCAATAAGGTAATTTTGAACATTTAAGAAAATTTCAAATTCGCAAAAAGTTGAAGACAGTCTGAGCCAAAACCAAAGTGATATATATAAATAGACTTTGGGAGGCATTATATATAATATTGTGTTTAATTTGATCTATCGAATATCGCTGAAACTCTGAACTCTGAACATATAATATGGTATATATATTTATATTCATTCATACACTGCTATTAAGTATCAAATATCGCATATTCTTTCAATTTTGATAGATTATCTATTTTTATCGAATATCCAGTGAAAAGTATAAGCTGAATCCTTCGATTTGGGTTCAAGCGGCTTTCGAATTCCACTTTCAACTTCAATTCACAGCATACTTTTAGGTGCTCAACAAAAGAAAGTTTTTAAATATAATTCTAGTATGCTCCGAAAAGTATGCTACACAAATTGTTTGTGGTGAAAGGATTTTGGATTTCGAACAACACACATTTAATGCAGATTATCAGCTGAAACTTTAATTATTAATAAGTCTATATATATCGTAAGTGGATTATGATCATAGAAAAATATATACATATATATACAGACCGCTGCGGCTGCGATAGCTGCTGCTGCTGGCGCTGCTGCTGCTCGACGGTTGCTGCGGCGGCGGACGATGCTGCCGCAGTTTCCGGCGGCCGCTGCGCAGTGCCACAACGTCGCTGAAGGCGTCAATGTATTGGGCCACGTCGCTGCCGTTTGTTGTTGCCGCTGCACGCGCGTAAAACTATGCAACACGCGGTTGCAATGCACCAAACAAAAACAAAAAAAGGCACAACAAAACTGCAATTTGTTCCTTTTGTAAACCCAAAAAAAAAGTTTAAAAAAAAAATGTGTGTGTGTAAAGTAAATACGAAAGAAGCGGGAAAACGGAATTCACAACAAAATTTATGCGCGGATAGGTGGAAGAGAAGAAGTTAAAAGCGAACGCGTTCGCGAATGGGCGCGGGTTGTATAGGACGTGGACGTGGACGCGGGCGAGGACGAATAGGCACGCGGAGGCACAGGATAACGCAACGCTTTGGGGCAAGTATCATTTGTATATTTACAGTTTGTTCGTTTACAGTTGATGTTAAGAAGAAGAAGACAACCACTATTACTACGACAACTTATAACACTCTTCTCGCGAATCTCATCAACAAACTCTCGTCTCTCGTCTTGCCTCGTCCTGTCCGACTTGACTCGACTCGACTCGACTCGACTCGACTCGACTCAATTCGATTCAACTCGACTCGACACGCGGGCTGGCTAAAGTTGTTTGTAGGGCATTCGAATCGTTTCGGCCTTTGCTTTGCTTGCTGCTTGTTGTGGCACGTTTACGTATTCAACACCAACTGAATGATGAACCAACGCTAAACGGCCTCAACGCCAGCGTCCTTTCACTATCCTAACTGGCATCCCGTTAATTGCAACGAGTTGGCAGCTCTCATCGCCAGCACAGCTGAGCTGTCATGTGGCATCAGCTGTGCAAAGCTTTTGTTCATTTGCGTGTCTTTTCAAAAGCTGCATTAACAAATTCAATGACGAAAAGCTCTTAGCAAAGCTCTCAGTTCCTTTTCAAATAAGTTGGCAGCTCTTTTTCTTGGCAACATATTTCAACTTGAGCAGCTCAAACAAATTGGCCTTTATGTAACTGAGACTTTTAATTTAGATAATTTAGTTTTCTAAGAATTCTAGAAGTAGTTTTACTGGAATTGGAAACATTTTGTATAGTATTTCATTTATAGAATGCCGTTTTAAAATCAATATGCAATTTATTAAGCAAAATAATGTTCTATTCAAGATTCAATTCAAATTTTTGCAATCTATAAACCATATTCCAACCAGATTCTACAAATGATGGTTTTATTCATAGTTTAACAAATTGTAGAAAATCTTTATTTTGATTGTTAAATTTCTGTTCTAGTAAATAATTTGAAAGACACTTTTCATTAAAGAAATACCTAAAATTTAAAAAAAAAGGAAAAAAATAGTAAATTGTAAGTGTGTATGTTCGTCTGTATGAACGCAGTTTTTTCCACAGTTTTGGAGCCAGCGCAACCAAACTTGGTATACATGTTGGTTTACAAATTTTCAAGATCTGAATAAAGAATGAAACAATCGAGCAGAGTTTGAATCTCCCATACCTGAAAAACTGGAGCAACCAAATCAAAATACGCCCACTACCGACTCCGCAAATTAGCTTGTTATATTTTCGTTCCTTGTCACATTTAAGTATCTGTTAAAATTTTCTTCAAAAGGTCAGTATCCTTTCCTGTAATATAGATTTCATTCTCTTCTATGCACATGCATTAATTATCTAAATTTAGTTTCTGCAAAAGTTTCATTATCTGAGTTGCTGATAGCAGATTTTCAGATTACTCTACCACTTAATTTATCAATTTTGAACTATAAAAATATATTTCCATTTAAGAAGTCAATAAGTTGTGGGATAGCTAACTTACCCGTCTGTGTGCTGGAGTCAAAGAAAGTGCTGGTTGTTTCCACGGTCATCGTGCCGATGGTGCCATCAATGATCTGGGCCGAGGAGTCACGTCGTCCTCGATAGCTGTTAATATTAAGGATATTGAATTGAGGTTAGAGAAATAATAACAAAGCATTGCAAATACTTTTAAAGAATGTATCTTTACTGCGCAAAACAAAATAAATTATCTCAATACCAATGCATAATTTTCTGAGAAAATGATTAAGCTGATTCTGTATCTATAGTATAATATTAAATTTGCTTTAAAAATATGATAGATAAATTTAGCTATTTTCAGTACTCAAATTAACAATTTGTAGCTTTTTAAACAGTCGATTAAACTATTTTTAGCTATTTTCAATAGTCAATTTAGCTATTTTTAGCTACTTTTGATAGTCAGTGTAGCTATTCTTGGTATCGCCAGTTGGCAACACTGGCAGAATACTTACCGACAGACATCATCGCTCTGGGAGCTCTGTCGTCGAAAGTTGCGACAGCGTATCATTTCCTCGGTGGTTGATTGACGACGAAAGCCACGTGCAATGAGTATCTCCTCCGTGGTGGACTGACGTCGAATGGCGGGCCGCTGGTTCTGTTCGATGTTGGTTAGCGGCGGAGGACGCGAGCAGGGGCTGGGATCGCGCGACGAGGAGCAGCTGTTGCAGGAGTCTGGTGAGCGTGTGGAACGCGCTGCCGAGCTGCTCTGTCGGCGCAGCGTGTGCCGCCGTGGACTGCCATCCCGTTCATGTGAGCGATCTGGTGACAGATGCGTTCTGGAGTCACGTCGACCACCGCGCGAAGCGCTGTCCGGTGAGAGAGAGTCACGTCGAGAGGCTCGCCGTTCGCCCTCCTCGGGAGGATCGGGGCTGAGTGCTGGCTGGGAGCCGCGACGACTGCCGCCGGGCAGGCAGCTCTCATCGAAGGCAGTGGCCTGACGCTGGAGCCGATTTAGACGTGGTGCACGCTCTGGACTGATGCCCGCCTTGGAATCTCGACGATTGACACGACCGCACTGGGTAGTGGAGTCACGACGTCCCTTGGGTGCTGTTGGACTTGTGGCCGGCGGTGTAACCGAGCTGGTTATAATTGTTGGCGGTGGCAATGCCTGACAAGCTGAGTCCACCTGCTGATGGTGGTAAGTACTGGTTGAGATAAATGTCACGGAGTCGGAGCCGGCAGAGCTTGTCGACGGACGTTGCTCCTGCCGGAAATTGGGAAATTCCGGTGCGGCAAGAGAGTCACGTTTCTTAGTCACTTGGTACTTGGGTGGTGGAGGCGGTGTTGTCACGCGACTTGCAACATTGCTGTCTCGACGACTGCTGGACAAGTAGCTCTCGCCGGAACCGCGTCGGGAGGCCTGTCGTGGGATGTGCAGGATGAGAGAGACGAGACAGAGAAAGAGAGATGCATGCATAGGTTAGGTCAACTGGTTATGGGTGTTGGGTCTAGACTCTAAATTTCCTCGACTCTCTTTTATGTTTTTAAAGACCCTCCCATAATTAACTTTAAGTTCAATTATTTATCAGGATACTTTAAAATGTAGGTAAAAGCTCTACACTATACTATCAGGCCTGTGCTTGCTTCCACTTTAGTCAAGAATTTTGTATTGGGTTTGTTATATGTCCGTCTGTTTGTCTGTCCTTATGAACGCAATTTTTTTCTACATATTTGAAGCAAGACTGAACTTGGCATACATTATGTTAATACAGTTTTCAATAACATATATTTTGTTTTCTTAATACGTATAAACAAAAACATATCTTTTTCTTTAAGGAATTCCCCTTGAATTTATAGAGCTTGAAAATGCTTCATATTTAAAGTAGTATATACGTTTGTAATCTGGCAAAAATATTTACTAAATTTTAATGAACATTATTTGTAAATAGTTCTTAGTAGCAGCACATTTAAGAACTTCTCAAATAATGTTATTATTATCCGATCCAATTACTAATTTATTCCCATCCAACACACTGTGAAGCATATGCAACTAAATTAAATTGTGTTAATAAATTTAAAATAAGAACGAAATAAGATCTAATAGCTACTAGCTAAACCAGAGCTTCAATCAGCCATTACACCGCTCACGTGCTTGAACCAGTTGAGAATTACAAGAAATTATCATACAAAATCATACAAAAACTGTAATTCTCGAAACTAGTATGATAAAATGGCTTGCTAAGATGCAAGCATGCCAAATTGATAGATGGGTAATTTAATCAATCTCTTGCAGGGTTTATCTTTATACATAATAACAAAAGAAATCATAATATCTTATGCTTACAGTAAGAGATTTCGAAAAATCAGCAGTTTCAGCTTTTATTACACTTTTTAAAGCTTGGTCAAATTTAGATTTTCTTTTTATTATTGCATATGTGCATTTCCAGAAAAAGGTAAACCAGCGAAAACATACCCATTTGATAAATATTAAACAAAAATTGGTGGTACTTCGAAATTTCAGTGAAACCGATTTAATTAAATTGTTGTAATAAATTTAAAATAAGAACGAAATAAGATCTAATAGCTACTAGCTATACCAGAGCTTCAATCAGACACTACAGTGCTCGTTCGGTTAAACCAGTTGAGAATTATTAGAAATTATTCACTACAACGCTCATTTGCTTGAACCAGTTGAGAATTCTAAGAAATTATCATACAAAAACTGTAATTGTCGAAATTAGTATGATAAAATGGCTTGCTAAGATGCAAGCATGCCAAATTGATAGATGGGTAATTTAATCAAACTCTTGCAGGGCTTATCTTTATACATAACTAGCATTTCCCGGCGTGCGGTGCTACGCCCCGTATAAAATCATATTCGCACAAAAATTTAACTTCCTTCAACCTTAACCAACAGTTTTCTACCCAACAGGGTAAATTTTCCAGTTGCACTTTTAACCTACTTTTTACCCGGGAATGTAAATAAAAATGAGTTTGAAGGAAATCGCATAAGAGCTCAACTTTGGCCTTTTTACCAACCACTTTCCACCCAGGGAGGTGAATTTTCCGGAAAATTGGTATGCAGTTTTTAATGAATTTTCATATAGATCTTTGAAAATGAGTTTGAAGCAAATCGCATAAGAACTCAACTTCGCCCATACAACCTTGACTACCCATTTTCCACCCAGGGGGTTGATTTTTCCGGAAAATTGGTATGCAGTCATAAATTATTTTTTATATAGATCATTGAAATTAAGTTTGAAGCTGATCGGATGATAAACAAAAAAGTTGCATACAACGGTTTTCCGCGAATTTTCCACATTTCCCGACCGAATTTTCCAAAATCCGGTCTTAGTGCTCACTTTCGGTAGTTGCCTAAGCTACTGTGAAAATTTCAGCCACCTAGCTGTTATGGTTTGGGCCCTGCGTTGATTGCCAATCGCCAATTCTATTATTCCAGAAAAAGGTAAACCAGCGAAAACATACCCATCTGATAAATATTAAACAACAATTGGTGGTACTTCGATATTTCTGCCAAGTCTAATTAATTTAATTTTTGTAATAAATTTAAAATAAGAACGAAATAAGATGATTATACCAGAGCTTCAATCAGCCACTACACCGCTCACTTGCTTGAACCAGTTGAGAACTACATGAAATTATCATACAAAAACTGTAATTGTCGAAACTAGTATGATAAAATGGCTTGCTAAGATGTGAACAAATTTTTATAGTAGCTTCAGCACGCTTAATATAAGTTTGCTTTGCTTTCAACTTTATTGAATTATTGATACATCTTATTTATTTTCTTTTTTTTTTGCAAACAGAAGGTTGAAACACGTAGTGTCATTGTGGAGTATTGAAGAGTGGGGCAGTTATTATTATGGTGGAGATCAATTGTTCTCCCTTCTCAGCCTAAGGCTGCCGAATCAGCCCGATTACTTGAATGAATGCTTGAGCTTGCATTGGGAAGAGGGTTTTTATATTTTGTGTTCCCAGGTTATATATACTTCCCTAAAATCTTAGTTCTTCCTAAGGTGACTTTCATAGTATAATTTCTTTATAAAATAAGGGCTTGCCCTCAATTTGGGTAGTTCATCAGCCGCCTCATAACCAGATATGTTCTCATGCCCTGGTAACAATCGTAGAGCAAGTTTTTAATTTCTTCCTAAATCGAATCTGTCGAACCAGCTAAGAGATTATTTTTATGTTGGCAAAGGAGGTTTTTTCTTATGGATTATCTCTGAAGAACATTAGGTGAATTTCACAATAGCCTTAAGGGTTAACTCACGTTCTTGTGGCACTCGACAATGACGACGGTACCGGTTGACGGTTGCTCCTCAACGGTGGTGCTTTCGCGCCGATTCCAGTGCTTGACAAACTCAGCGGTGTTGGAGTCGCGACGTGATCGAATTCCGCGTACACCAGAATCAGCGCTGGACTCCCGACGCTTGCGAGGTGTGACATAGGTTACGTTGCTTGTGGAGGTACCAGCGCCAGTGCTGGCATCCTGTGTGGTAGAGGTGCGCCATGGTAGACTTCTGGCCAGATCGGCGAGTGTTTCGCGTCGATTTAACTGCGCCTTGTTGCTGCGTGCCGCCTGCTGCTGTTGATGCTGCGGCTGCTTGGCACCACCGCTCCACTCGCGCAGTATGTCGGTGAGCTGAGCGAGGGAGCTACGCCGGCGGCGCTGCAGGCCGGGTGGTGGCGAGTTGCTTGGCGGCGTTCCAATTTGTGCCGCGGAGTCGCGACGTCCGCCAAGTCGTTGGCGTATTGTGGATTCCTCCAGCTGCCAATGATAAGTTTGCAATAATTAGTTTATACAAAATTGTAAATAAACTAAAGTTGATTCATACCTGTTCGCGGACTAGATCGTCCCAGCCGTTGCCGCCTTGCCAGACCAGGCCCACCTGGTGGGACATAATGGGCAGGTTGCAGACAAAGCATACTGCGTTGATATTCCTGTAATGACAAGGATAACGTATGTAGCAGGGTGTAGATACAAGTAGCATAGTTATCGTTCAATATTTAAGCATGCCAAAACAAAGAAAACTCTTGGCTAGTTTTTGAATGATGAGCCTGGCAATCACTGAGCTTCGCAAATGCAGCAAAAGAGCTTTTGATTTCAATATGTGCTTTAGCTCTCAAAAAAATAGTTATTTTAAATCAAAATAATTTATATCAATATTCTGTAAGTGAACAGTTTGTTTTGGGTTTAGTAGCTCAAAGGAGCGTTGTTCGCAAAAGACTTTAACAATTGTTTTTAAACAAAATATAAAATATTTCATTAAATTGATTTAGTAAACCATAAATTGTTTAAGAGCTTTGCCATGTCCGGAAGCTTTTCGTTTTGGGAGCCTTTTATTAGAAGTGCACTTACGGTGCTTACTTCTGAAAAAGCTCACTTAGTAAAAGCTTAGGATTGGTTGCTTGCTAAAAAGCTCATGCTGAAAACATGCATATGTACTTGTGAGAAAAGCACATGCAAAGTGTTAAATGCTTGAAATGGGCTTACATGCTGAAAGCTTTAAAGTTGTGCTCAAAGCTTTTCAAATGTAAATGAGGTGGTGATTGTGGTGGTGGTGGTGGTGTTAGTGGTGCTGTTGGTTAGTGGTGAATTTGTGTGCATTTGGTAAAGGTGAAGGTGAACATGTTCATAGCAAGGCAGAGAGACTGATGACAGTTGAGCATTTGTAATGAAAGAAAGCTGTTTTCAAATGTCGCATTATATTGTAGAGATATGTTAGATGCTTCATTTTTCTTGTTGTTATAGTAGTTATTGTCGATTTTTCAAGAAGTAATAGTAGAGTAGAATGGTTTGAAATTTACGCTAACTTTTTGCGTATGACAACGCCAATGCAGGGCTGATCCATGGACCGGTAATGCCGAAGTTTTGACATGTTGCATCGCGTTTGCCTCTGCAC